>CM072806.1:13635000-13992500 GCA_037013495.1 Hippophae tibetana | reverse complement strand
AATGTTTGTTCTTCGGAGTTAAGACAATAATATGAGAGGTGATATGAAGTTGCATAAATCTCAATCTTGACATCTAAGAACCATCAAGTTGGAGTTTGAGGGGGATGAAGGTAATAAAATGAGAGGTGATAGGAAGTCTCTATAGTCTAGAGCCTGCAGTCTACTCTCTATTTGACAACTTCAAAAATATCAAGCTAGTACTCATCTCACTTGTAGCTGTAGGGGCCAACCTCCTCTATGACTGAACATGTCCATGCCGTACCATCCATAATTTTTTCTTCCTCTTTTATGTTTTTAAATGATTTCTCTGCAAATTTTTGGGGGTCTCTTCAGCAGTAAAATTCCTTGCAGTTGCCAAAAGCGAACAAGATAATTTCCTTTACGGATTCACATGTTTTCTGTTCTCGGTTCATGCGTATAGTTTACCAAATAAAAATTATACTTAAAATATTAAATTAGATATTATTTAATATAAAATTACTTTAAATAATGGTAATTTAATTTAATAATATTTAACAAAAAATAATGAATTTAATTATTTAATAATAAAAATTTATGAATTATACGATATTATTTTTTGGATAATAAATTTAAAAGAAGTGCTATTATTATTATTATTTTAGTATAGGTTATGTCATCCTTAATCCCTTAATTGTTTTTAAACACATGTCAGGAATTTTTTTTTTTTCATATGTCTAATTTTGTCGAATCGTAGGTAACTAAAAGGGTAAAAATAAAAATAGTATTAAAAGGGTGAATTAACTAAAAGGGAAAAAATAAAAATTTGTATACGACGGGATGAAAAGAAAAACTACTGTATATTTTATTTCCCTAGGGTCTAGCACACCTCATTTTGCTTAAACAAGAGTTATAGGTTTTGGTCACATTCAAGTGACGTTATAGTAAATTTTAAAATTTATAAGAATAAAAAAATAATATTAGATGATTAATTTATATATTTTTATTTTTTAAATAAATTTAATATATAATTTTAATTTAATATCATCTTATTTAAATTAAATTATAATTTTTTTAGTTTAATTTAATTAAATAATTTTAAATATTATTGAGATATTATTTTTATTATTATAATTTTAAAAAATATTTTTTTTAATATTTTCTCGAATTTGTTGGTCCCTTGTTTTATACACATAATATATGTAGAAGGATTGCTTAGATTTAAAATTTAGAAAAAATCGAATAATAAGATGATATTTGAAATAATTTGTATATGAGTTTTCTCGTGATATTGGATTGAAAATATGGTCACAGGAGATAGAAAAAAACGTTGAAAAACATGATTGATATTACAAAGCAGGTATAGTATATTTATAATTATCGAAGGCTTTACAAATTCTAAATTTTTTTATTAGTTAATAAATTTAGATATCATTCATTAGATGTAGAGTGTTTTTAATACTTTTTTTAGATAATTTTTCTATTTTTTATTTTTCTAGAATGTATATTATTTTGGTTTGTAATTTTTATGTTAGATAATATTAATTATATTAGTATAAAAAATATTTATGTTTAATTTTAATTATTAAAAATAAACGCTTAAAAACTTATAATTATTAAATAATGTATCTTTAATCCTATTAAATATAACTAATTTTTATACTAAAATATTTAATCTAAAAATTATGAATTTAAAATATATTTTTATACGAAATAACATGATTTTTAGAAACCTTTTCTATAAAGAAAGGGACTTTTTAAAAAAAAATCCAAAAAAAGGGTGTCGGTTAATCTTTATTACTAACTGACTGGCCTCAATAAATCAAATTCAGATATGGTGAAAAGATTAAAGAAAATAAAAAATTATACGTAGATTTTAATGAAAGTTTAGACTGGTGAGAAACAGATACACTTATTATACTATTATTACATATTTAATGAAGTTTTTATTAATTAAAAAAATTATGACAAAAATAATATAATTTATAATAATAATAAAAATTATTATTTATTAAATAAATAATCTTTTAAAATTGAAGCACGTGCATTGGAATTGCAAGTGAAAATTAGCTCACCATTTAGGTAGCACCAATTTAAAATATAAAATCATTAAAATTTTATTAGGCAAGCACATAATTGCTTATCCCGTATTTCAATCATTATAAATTAGCTCACTTTTTTAATATTAAAAAAATGTTCGCACATATTAAATAAATCCTCATATTTATGTTAAAAATAATTAATTATTTTTTATAATTAAAACTCAAATCTAAAATATTTTATATATTTAAATAAATTATATGTACGGAAATTAAAGTCAAAATATAAAATTTCGGCCTTAATATTTGTCGTATAATATTAGTTGGATTTATTAGTCATGATTCATGACAATTGATGGTCGGAATAGGTCCATTAAATTAATATAAATAAATTTCTTTTAACAATTTATTTTGATACATATTTTTAAATTATTTTTACATACATAATGTATACTAAACAAATAAAGTTCATTAATTTTTTTTTAACTATATCAGTTGTTGATATAGTTTACTATTACCTACGGCAAATGATCGATGAAAATCAAAATATTAAAGACAAATAAATATAGAAACTTATTTTTTTATTGTTATAATAGGTAAAACAAGCTAGAGAACAAAAACAATAAAATATCATATAAGTAAAGATTGATAATATGCTAGCAATGTTAAATTAGATTATGTTTTTGTTCAAAGCTCCAATATAATCTCAATGGATTGAATGTAATTTAAATGATTGATTAGTGATTAGATAAATCAAACTTGTTCATTTAAAATACCATAATCAATTAACTTATTTCTATTCTAAACAAGCAATTTTGCTTGTTTCTGTCCAAACACCTACTACATTTCAATTAAACACTTAAATAATATTTGAAATGTAATGAAAATGATATATAAATATTAAAATTTATCATTATACAAATATTAAATTATAATATGATGTGCAAGGACATAACTTGAGTGTTTAGGTGGGATCTATGACCACCTTCGTACATGGGTATCAAATGGCTCAATATTACACCGTACGACATGGTCTTTTTAGTACTTGGTAGCACGACACAACCTACTACTTATTTGACATGACACGATACGACAAGCAAGGAGGAAAAAAAAAAGTGTAATACAACTCGTTGCTTATAATTTATAATGGGTTAAGCTGTGCTAGCAAACTAGTCTGAAATTATATTTTAAATAAATATATCTATATATTATTAAATGTTACTACGAGTAAATAGATATAGTTAACATTTATATATTAAAAATAAATAGTTATGCTACTACTACTATCATTCTTTTCCAAATAAATATATCTATATATTATTAAATGTTAGCATGATTAAGTAGATATAGTTAACATTTATATAAGTAGTTAGGCTCCTACTACTATCATTTTTTTTTCAAATAATGAGGAAAACAAGTCACGTGCTTGGCATAACACATCATAACATGATAAAACCACACAGACTAAGAATAAAATTACGATACGATCCATACACGTGTCACGTGATTACACGACATGTTAGTTAATAGATTTAACAGTATCACATTGAACTGAATGATCTCTGTGATGCATATACCCTTATTCCTACAATAAATTAATATTTTCTATTGATTATGAATATATGTTATGTACATATAAATACCAATTGAGATAAAATTAGAATTTTGCACCTTCAAATCTACATCTCTCTTTTTGTTATGATGGATAAATGGATGTTTTAAAATTAATGAGTTATTATTATTTTTACTATTTCTATTAATTAAAAAAATGAGATAATATAAAAAATAATTAAAGATTAAAAATAATTTCATGAAATTAGATATAATTTTTTAAGAGCACTAAAATCTCGTTTTTTTATTAAATAAATAAAATATTATAAGTTTTGAAATTTAAACTTAATTCAAAAGTTTGATAAGTTAAATCATGCACTTGAATATATTATTAAATATATTATTAATAGGATCAAACTTGCTAAAAATATCACATAACATTTTAGTATAAGGTAATTGTTTTTACTATAATGCCACTATTATACATTTGATGCAGTTCTCATTGATTAAAAATAAATTGTCATATTAACAACTAATCTATCATAATATCATCTTTTTATTAGCATAATAATAAAAAATGACTATAAAAAAATCATTACTCATCAAATAAAAAAATCATTTCACAAACCGACTATACTTAGTTATTTATAAAAAATGAAAAGTTATATTAATTATCTCACTTATACAAAAAAAAAAAGTGATTTAATTCTTAACTTTAAAAATGCAACATTTAGTAAATTTATTTATAATAATTGTGTTAAAAAGAAATATTTAGTAATTTTAAATTCATTTAAAAAAATATGAGTGATATTTTTGTCGTAGAGTGAAGATAAAAACAATATTATTCTCACCAATTATATTCATAATTTTTTTTGTTTGATAGGATGAAAATAAATAATAAAAATATCCTCACAAATACTTATTTAAAAAAATATAATTTTTTTATAATTAAAATTATTAATAAATACATTTTTTATAAGTAAAATGATTAATTAATGTTTTTTATAAGTAGAAAAATAATAAATATATTTTTAAAATTAGATAAATAAATAACATTTTTATTTTTGAAAAAAGTACTATCATATTTTCCTTATCTATAAATTAGCTAACCTTTTAAGTAGCTCACTTTCTTAATACTAAATATTCACTCAAAAAAATAAGTCCTCAATAGTATTGACAGTAAAAATAAACTTAGTACTTAAAATGAATTGGCGGCTTTTATGTTCCCAAATTTTCAACTGATTTATACCAAACAGGGGAGGCTCAAATAGTAAGAAGGTTATCCGAAAAAAAATAAAATTTGAAGGCTAATTCAAAATATGAAATTGTGTCTTTTGTCCTATTAAAATATTGGTTAAATTTATTACTTAAAATTATAATCATAAAAACAGAGAATATTAACATAATACATAAACTTTTTTATTAATTTTCTCAAACTAATGAAACCTAATCTAAAACTTATAGCTTATTAAATATAAATACGACAAAGTTCTAACAACTATTGTCGATGGATAATAAATTTTTTAACGATTATCATCCCAATCCATCAAAGTTTTGGTAACTGTCATCAACAATCTACCCAATATAACTTATTTGTTAATAAATAAAAATATAAATAAGTTTACATTACATGAGTCTTGTTTGTTAAATGGCTTACCAAAATTATCACATTCATTATTTATTAAATTAGTCTCATTATTATAGTTTTTACATTATTTTTGTCTAGGTAATTTATTGTTAATTATATTTGTTGAGTTGATATCCTATAAAATCATGCAAAAGTAAGAACTTTGCCATGGAATAATCTCATCAATTATATTTATTAGACTATCTAATTAGAGGTTTTTACAATTTAATTTTGGGAAAAAATTTAATTACATAGGATCATTTATATTACTCAAATTGAATCAGATCGAACCGTTTGAAAATATTTTTAATTAATACAAACCAAATCAGATTGTTTGATTTATAAAAACGTTTGATTCGATTTAGTCAAGTTTTTGGATACCACTAGTGAAAAATAATATAATTTTTTTAATATATTATTAAATCGGTCTGATTCGGTTTGATTGGTTTAAAAATTGATATAATCGAATCAAATTATTTAAAAAATAGTTTTAATTAATACAAATCGAATTAGACTATTTGATTTATAAAATCGTTAGATCCGTTTTTTTAACACTCTTAATAATAATAATAATAATATATTTTAATATAATATATAAATATTGTGTAACTAAATAATAAGATTTATAATCACGTGGTGTACAGATATACAGTGTGTGCATTATATATTCCGTATAAAATCAATATGTGTTATAACTTTAATTAAGAATTTATTAGATTTGTGAATTTTAAATTAGTATTAGAGTTTCAAGATTCTTAGATAAAGTAAATCAATTTTTTTAATTTCTTCTATGTTGAGTTTTATTGTTTCACCAAACACTTCTCTTTTCTTTCAATTAATTCATCTTATGAGATTCTATCTTTCTTGATTTTCCCATAGCCATTTCTCATCTTTATGATTCGAAAATCATAGTTTGATGTTCAATCAGTTCTTTAAGTTTCTTATTTTTTTGAGTTTTAAAGATTCATCTCGCTGTTTCTTATTTTCTTATGTTCAATATGTTTCTTCCGAACTTTGTTTCTGTTTCTCGGATTAGATTTATCTCCCTATGCGTTCTTCCCTTCTGTTGCCCCTAACTTTTCCTTTTATTGATTTTTCCCCTTTGGATTCATGTGGGATCTTGATAAAGTTTAGACCTTTATATATTGGGTAAGTTTCATAGCTAGAACTGCGATGTTGCCCACCTAAGATGCTGTAAATTGGCAATGGATTTCTTTCATCGTCAATTTTTAACAGTTTCTCTAATGGCAAGAAAGCAAAAGCTTACTTCCACATTTATAGTGTCTACCGAACCCCAGAGGAAGCAACAATAGATACAGAAACAGCAGGTTGTTCAGGAAACAAAACCACAAAACGAATAAGAATATGACCTTTATGACGAAGTAGTAGAAGAGAATGATTCAGAAGAGGAGGAAGAAGGTAATAAAATCCAGAATTCCAACCAAATCCATCATCTTTCTTTCTCAATCTTTCTTGTTTTCTCGTTCTTGTTTGCGATTCACTCTATTTTTAGAAAAAAAATACCAATATTTTTCTATCATATTCTATGAGAGTTTATTATATACACAATACTATTTTTTTTCATTTGTTTTTATTTTGATTCTCTCCTTATTTTTGTGTATTTTGTGTATTGATATATTTTTAAATAAAAAATATTATTTATTTATAGAAAAAATTATCTATCAATATTAAATATTTTATCAAATATAATTACAACTACAACTAACATTTATATTTTTCTTATTCTTAGTCTTTTATGTGAGAGAGATCCACGATAATACGTGTAACTTAATGTAATTAAATAATAAGATTTATAATTATGCATCGATTGCATAATTAGACTAATATATGTTGTGTAGTTTTGATTAAGAATTCATTCAATAAAAAATTTAGTTGGTTTGTGAATTTTCAAAATCATAATTATTAATGATTTTTTTTAGCTTTCCGTGCTTTTAATTACCCTTTTTATCCTTGTACTCATTTTAATTTAATTATTGAATGAAAGTAGATTATAAGCGCATTAAGGACGTGCTAATTTAATCGTTGTGTGCTTATATATATATATATATTAATAAAATCTCATAAAAGGGTTCAACACCATAACCGTTGGTTAAATATATATATATATATAATCCAAAGATTTTCTCTCTCTACCATAACCGTTAGATGAATGAAGAGGACATTTTAGGCCTATGGATCCTAACATTTTTAACACTTATTTTATTTTTTTAAAATAATTTATTCAAATAAAAAATTTAAAAATATTAATTTAAAAAAATTATTATGTATTTAAATAAATATTATTAAGATGAAAATATTATAATAACACATTTTTTTTGCCTTTAAAACAATGTATAACTTGATTTTTTAATTATAAATAATTACATTTTTGGATTATTATTTTTGGATAAAGTTAATGAATATTATCATTAGCTCTATAAATTAAATAATAAAAACTTAAATGATTGATGTAATATAACATGATTCATCTACTGATCTAATAATAAAATTTAATTATTTTTTATTTCAATTTATAAGTTTGAATCACACAGAATATTGTTTATCGTTTGATTTAAAAGAATATTAAGTATATGTGAAATAGAAATTTACATATTATTAACTAATAATAAGAAAGAAGAAATTTTTAACTCTTATTTTTATTATTTAACAAAATCTCTTAAATTTTATAAATGATTAAATTAACGTATATGAATTCTTTAATAGTTTCCATTTATTTTATATATTAATTCAAATTATGTAAAAATAAATAAATAAACATTGTAGTAACATATTTTTTAATAATTTTTTATATTAAAAACTAATACATTTATTTAAAAACATAAGATTTAGTTGAGATAATATAACGTAAAATTGTTGGGTAAAACACAAATAAGAATGCAACCCTTAGCTATAAAGTGAATAATATTATTAAGTCTATAGGCATCAAAGAAGCATAAATCATATTGAATTTGAAAAAGAGGGGGTGTTAATTAGGTACTTTAATTATATGTTTCTAAGAATCAAATCTTCATATATTAAGAGCTTTTATAACATTCTTGTAGTAAAACAATTTTCAATTACCAATTGTATGGAAAATAATAGCATTGGTTTCACCAACCTTGAACTGTGAAATTTAAATTGAAAATTGTATCAAAATTTATTTTAATTTATTCTTTAAAATGTTTATTTCAAAATTTATGAGGAGGGATGAAAACTCTGTATGAGTGCAGGAATTCATTGAATTCTTGAAATTAGACTTAAAACACTTCAAAACTCAATAAATCACAACTCTAATTTTGAAATTAATGATTTGAGGTTTTTGAATAGTTGAATTGAAAACTTTTTAATGATTTATATTCTTTCTTTCTTTCTTTTATATGCCTATTATTATTTTTAAAATTCAAAAATTATTTTATTTATATATTTGATTTATTTATATTTTAAAGAGAACATTTTTGTAAAAAAAAACATCTCTTTATTTTATTTTAAAGTTTCCTTAAAAAATATCTCAATTTCATTATGTTTAAAATAAAGTTATAATTCTTTATCCTTAATTATATAAGAAAGGTAACTTTTTACATCTTTATATATTTTATTTTTTATTTTTTATTTATATTATACAACAAAAATAATTCTCTCTCTCTCTCTCTATCTCTCTATCTCTTTATCTCTCTATCTCTCTATCTCTCTATCTCTCTATCTCTCTATCTCTCTATCTCTCTATCTCTCTCTCTATATATATATATATATTGGCTAATTTCAAACTTTAAGAATGTGTTAATATAAGTCAATTATCTTAAAGATCAATTATATATGTTTTAAGTGGGCATTTCAACGCCGTGATTTCGAATCCCATCCAAAGTAAATGGGTGTGCGAGTGTGTAATATATTAATAAAAAAAATATTAATATACACTATATAGAATAAACTCATTAAAAAAGTGTAGATATTTTTTCCATTATATATCCATCGTTATAAACATTTGTAGATAACGTTTACACTTTTCTTAAAACAAGAAGGAATGTGATGGGCTTAATTTCTTCCTTGGCCAATTCATCATCTACCATTCTTCCATAAACATCAAACAGATTGTCCAAAATCTCTTCTCCAAAGTGGTGGTTGATCATAGATTCTTGAATAGCCCTAACTGTCATTGCAACTCTAGTTCCATAGCTCCTAATATTGCCCAGCTTCTCATCTCTCTCAATCTCAAACATCTCTAACCTGTCCAACTCAAAAGACCCATCTCTTCTCACTTCCTCTTCTATTTCAGCTTTTGATGGTGCATAGAAATGCACATCATAAGAATCCACTTTCTCACCCTCAACTTCACCCTATTCAAATTAAACAGACAAAATATAAGATTCACAATTTGTAATACTGTTTAAGAATGTTATTTCCAATATCATATTTACCTAACTAACAATAGTCATGAATTAATTTATAGCATAATCAATTAAAAGTATATCCATAATGCAATAACATATACTTCAATGTAGCGAAGGATGGAAAAAATATTTATAAATGAGGGCTGTATGGATATTTCATCCATGTGATTTATTTTGAATCAAATTAAAATGAATCATACATAATTTACTTATAATATCAACGTATTGAATTGAATCAGTATAATTGATTGATACGTGGATTCACATATAAATCTTTTTAAAATTATAGTTTTAGAACTAAAAAAATCATAAAATCTTAACATATTTCTTTAATTTTTTAAATTATTTATTTGAAAAAATTTACATTACGAATAATCGTTTTTAAAAAGTTTATTTCTTAAATTTTTATAAATCTAACTTTCTGTCTCTTATAATTTTTGTAAATTTATATATTATTTTTTAAAATTTGTTAAATCAATATTTAAATTTAATCACACATGATAACTATTTATTTTTTTTATATTTACTATAAATAATATTATTTTTTCTAATTTTTAAGTAAATAACTCAAAATTTATTTTTTATTTATAAATAAAAGAAAATCTCATCGATTTTATTTTACGAATATATAAATTATGCTAAATATAAAATTTATATGGAATCAAATTAATACTATAAAAAATATATTATAAAAAATATTAATTTTTTTTTAAAAATTACATGATTATAACATTAATTAAAAAGTTAAATAAAAATAAAAATATATTTATTACAAATAAACAAGAATGTTTTTTAAAGTAAGAAAGTGACTAAAGCAATAACGTATACTCCAATATTGGAGCACTATCCATCTTGAGATAGTCCATTTAACAGTATGCTAAAAGCAAAGGAGCAGTATCAGCTCGCTGTACAATGAGTTGCATGGTTCAAACCTGGGGACCATGTACTTCAATGTCAAGCTTACATGCCATATCCTCTCTACTAATTTAGGATGGTTAGACTTCATATAATGGATGAACTAGTGACGTCTAGTGACGTGATTGTATCGTCCCACACTTTGCTAGATATATTTGTTGAAGAAAATAACTAATGGAACACTAAAGTAACTTGTTTTTTTAATCCTTATTTAAAAAAAAAAAAACTATTTCCAAAAAGGAAGTAATACTCTTGATATATTTTTTAAAAAAAATTAAGTATTTTAACCTTGATATACTTAGATTGGGCATTTTTAGTCTAATTTAATGAAAAACTAACATCTAATTTAAAAAAAAAAAGAGTTCCTGTATCATAATTATGAGCACATTTTTCATAATAAAGCGAATAAAAATACCAAATCCAATGATATTAACATTAAAATGATTATTTAAAAAAAACAAAAAAACACTTTAGTTTAGCAAACCCTTTACCTTAGAAACCAAAACGGCAAAGGATCTTGATAAAAGCTCCCAGAAGAATGAGTTGCCTCTGTCAACATGTTTAGAACCTTCTCTTCCCAAAAAAATAAGTGCCATTCTTCCTCCTACAATAAGCTCTTTGGATCTTGAGGAAAGGAACAATGAGAAATCCTCCTGAAATTGCTTATAGTACATTTGTGAAACTGAAAATGGGCTAGTTTTGGAAATATATATAGCTCCTCTGTTTATGGACTTTCCTTGCTCATCATAAAGACCCGGAGGAACCTACATCATACTAGATTTTATTGTCACAAACTTTGATCTTAATGCATAAGACAAAAAAGTAATAAAAAAAAAATTACTTTCAAATTATACAAATGATTTCTAAACTTTTTCTATATTTTACATTCTAATCTCCTTACTTTGTTTTCTTATACTTTATAATTTTTACATTTTAGTCCATTTATTTTTCTTCCTTACAATTTAGTCCTTTTGTTTTATAATTTTTACATTTTATAACCTTTAGTTTTTTTTTATATTTTTTAAGTTCAATTTTGGTTTTAAATTTTGGAGGAAGTGTGTGAAATTTATAATGTAAAAGTACCAAAATATTAGAAAAATAATAATAGGATCAAAGTGTGAAAAATTAAAGTAAAGGGATATAATCAAATCATACAAAAAAATAATAATAAGAGAATCAAAGGGTAGAATGATAAAAAAATTAGGAAATATTTGTGTAATTGAGTTAAAAAAAACCAATTAATAAAGAAAGAAAAGACAATAGATAGTAGTACCCTACCCTTGAGAGCCAGTGCAAACTGTATGAGGAAAATACAAAATGCAAGCAATTGTTTGGGAAAAGTCTGCCATAAAAGGAACCAGGATAGCCTCCAATAAAGATAGAAGGAATTAAACCATCATTTATTTCTATATTAAGTTGCTTTGAGAAATCTGGCAATAACTTGAAGATTGTGTTGAAGTCATTAGTTGGAAGATCATTAAGGTAAACTCTCAACTCTGGTGTTGGTTGCAATAAATTTCTACTTGTTATTTGAACAGCTTGTATGATATCTCTGATGATTGTTAGAGTATTGGGTCCAGAAGAACAACCCAAATCAGCTATGCCTAAGCTTTTTGGATTTGTTTCAAGATAAACTTCTTGTACTGTTTCTATGATTACATGCTTCACTGTATCAGATGCCTTTTTCTGTTATGAGAAAAAAAAAATCAATGTGAAAATAAAAAAAATAAGGGCTTATTTGTTTTTGCTTTTAAAACCTTGTAAAAGTGCTTATGAACTAAAAAAAAAAAGTACCCTACATTTTGTACTTCTCGACACAAGCATAAACAACACGTTTCTTTATGAAAGTGTTTCCTTTAAATCTAGAGCCACTTTTAACAAAAGCGAAAACAAACATACCCTAATTCTAAAGTTGCAGTTGTTCTCAAAAATGAGAATTGGAAAGAAAGAGAGGAAGCAAGACCTGGAGTGAAGAATTTCTAGCATAACTAGTGTGGCCAATTCCTCCATTCATATGGAAAACATTCTCAACATCCATTTCTGGTTTTTAGAGTTTGTTGCATTTCTCTGACTTGAATTTGGTGGTGTGTTGAAGTCCTTTTAAAGGCAAGTTTCAATGATGAAGTTGTTTGTTTATGCTAATTTTCTTATATTATATTTGTGATAATGGCGGTTCAACTTACATTTCTAAAGTTTATGGTGTCATGATGCTGATAGATTCATGGCAAGTCAGTGGATTAATAGAAGCAATAACACAAAAGATGGACCCCTATTCCACTGCTTATTTGGTTTACGGTGAAACTCAAAAGTCACAAACACAATTGAAGGGGTATTGAGTTGTGCTTCTCTAATCTTTGAATGCTCAAAGTGGAAGTCTTTATTACGTTGTTACTTTTGTGGCTCAAAATGGAAGCCTTTACTTTTGCTTCCTTTTCTGGAGGATCAGAGCATTTGTCGAAGCTCATTAGTTTGGCATTATTTGGAAAATAACAAAGAAAGTACAAATCAGGCGATTACCACTTATTCTACAACAGTAGTTATTTTCTTTTAGATCGGCAGTTTAGTGTCTATATTACTAAATTAGTATATTAGTAGTTAGGTTAATTTAAAAAAAAAAATTATCGAAGGAAAATTTTGTTTTTATGAAAATATTTATTATTTATGTCATCTCTCATTTTTTTTCTATTTCGTTACGAAAAAAATCCTATTTATCATAACAACTATGTCTGCTTTCACCATTGTTTTTGTCCTACCTTTGACACCACCACATTCTTTCGTCGACCATCCACCCTTTAATATTTGTTGGAAAAATCCAAAAAAAAAATATTTTTTATTGAAACTTGTAAAGTTTATGTGAGTGTTGGTGATATTCATGAACAAAATGTATAGTTATAATTTTAGTTTTTAAGTGTGTCTTAGAAGAATATTTTCAACCTGAAGAAATTATCGAGACACAATGATCACATCTCAAGTATATCTCTATTCCGGTATACATTAGATTGCATATTAAGCATAGAAGAACAATATCAAAATAAGCTACTCAAGCAATCGAGTAGTGGATTGACCATTACTTGATTGATCGAGTTATATTACATGTTGAATTAATTAGTTATATGACTAGATTGATAGAGGGATTAATAATCGATCAATTTAGCACTAAATCGATTGAGATTAGTGATTAAATCAATCCATTTTTTAGAATTAATTAATTGATTAATAATATATATTTAGATCTATATTATTAATTTAGTATAATGATAGTTCCTAATTTAATAAAAGATACAATAATAACCTAATTTAAAAAAAACTAATTTATTGAAGTAAAATATTTATTATTTGTCATCTCTCATACTTTTGGTCCATTTCGTTAAGAAAACAATCGTATTTATCATAGCAACTATGTACACCTCGATCATTGTTTTTGCCCTACCTTTGAGACCACCATATTCTTTCGTCCATTATCCACCTTTTACTGTTTGTTGGAAAAATCTAAAAAAAAAAAATCTTATTGAAACTTGTAAGATTTATCTGAGTGTTTATAATATTCGTGAACAAAATATATAATTTTAATTTTAATTTTTAGATGTGTTTTAGAAGAATATTTTCAACCAGAAGAAATTATCGAGACACAATAATCACATCTCAAGTATATCTTTTGTTTCGGTGCACATTGGACTACATATTAAACATAGAGGAATAATATGAAAATAAGTTGCTCAATTGATCTAGTCAATCGAGTAGTGACTAGATTGATCGAGCTATATTACATGTTGAACGAATTATTTATATGACTAGATCCATAGAGGGATTAATACTTAATCAATCAAACATTAGATCGATTGAGATTAATAACTAAATTGATCCATTTTTTTAGAATTAATTAATTGATACATTGGATCGACCGAGAGGACATTCGATCAATCGAGTACTTGATTAGATCGATCGAACGACCTAGACTTTGATTTTAAAACCTATTTTTCATACGAATTGGATTGACATTTTATTATATTGTACATATTTTTAAAACTCATTTAATTGGACAAAATGATAATTTTATTTTGACCTAAAGTATTTCAAAATATTCTATAAATATGTACCTAAGCATACAATTGAAGAAAACCACACAAGAGCTTAATTGTGTTTATTCTCTTAATATTTTATTCTATCTCTTGTTTTGCTAAATCTATTAAAGTAGAATTTTTTATTTAGTAAATTTATCAAAAAATTGTAGTTGTGTTTGATGGATTTGTAGGCCTACGAAAAAAATAAGATATTGCACTTTTAAACTGATTATTCTTGAGTTGCTAGTTGTCTTTGATTATCTGATATATTATTTAAATCAACTAGTCATGATTGTTAATTATTGAATATGCTCTAGGACACACACATCTACTCGTATTTATGTGCTAACTTTTCAGGTGACAGTAGTATAAGTTCAATTAACTTATGTAACTCTAATTTGTGAGAATATTAGTCCAAATCTGAATGCCTTTCTTATAGAGACTATGATGAAAGCATCAGCTTATAAGTAGATTACTTGGGGGCATTACCTTGGTGGATAGTTTAAGTCCTAGCCTTATAGCTTGACACTTATTTTTCATAGTGGATAGTTAGGTGGTCCGGTAGACTAATGGTTTTTTCTCTTAAGTTATTAGTGTGGCCTAGGTTTATTTCACTTAAATATCGTGTGTCAATCCTTATATTTCTAAATTATTTTATTTGCACGCGATTGTATATCTGGCTATTCTATGAATCTTTATTTTGTTATACTTCTGTTGATTATCTTTTCATAACCCTTTCTAGCTAATTAGATACGTGACTAAATAAGAAACTTTTTTTGGTATCAAAGAGGGTCACTAGATACACTTAATATACCTAGGACCTTATTATGGATAGTTTAAGATAAGGTTATTCTGCTACCCATGCACCTTACTTTGATGAATCTAATTGTCCATATTAGAAAGCTTGCATAAGAGCCTTTCTAATGTCTTTATATTAGAGTGTCTAGAACTCTATACTTTATGGGTGGGAACCACCTATGGTTACCAAAGATAGTGTAGTCACTCTTAAGCTTAGGAACAAATAGACTAATCAAGATAAAACTACTAACAATTGGAATCAAAAGGATATTAATGCTATTTTTAGTAATGTGTCTACTGTTAAGTTTCATTGCATTTCACATGCTGAAATTGCTAAGCATGCTTAAGATATTTTAGAGATTACCCATGAAGGTATCTTACAAGTTAAATGGACAAAACTTCACATGTTTAGTACCCAGTTTGAGAATACTAGGATGAAAGAATATGAGACTTTTTCTAAATTAGACACCATCAAAATGAACTAGTTAGCTCACTTCAAACCTTTAAGATGAGCTTTCAAAATCCTCCAAAGAACAAATGTATCACTTTCAAAATTACTATGATTGAAGACATCGACAATAATGATGAAGAACTAGTACTTTTAACCAAAAGATTGAACAAAATCCTCAATAAAAAGAATCCTTGAAACAAAGGATAATCAAGTTATCAAAAGGATCAGAATCTTAGAGAACTCAAATTTGTGAGTTCTGATAGTAAGAAATCTAAACCCATTGGACTTCAATGTTTTGAATGTATGGATTTGGGTCACTTTGCAATTGACTATGAACTAGAAGAGCTTTCAATACTACACTTATTGACTCTGAAAGTGATAATGATAATCCAGTAAGTCTCACATTAATTTAGATATGAGAAAAGTGATGTTGAATTTTTACTCAACAAACTTAATGTCACTAGTATTGATGAAGTGTTCATAGATTATGTACGATGCAAAAGTAAAGTAGCTAAACTAAATGACAAACTTAAATCTATTGAAATAAACTCCTCAATTATAGAAAAAGAAAAAATTGAACTGTCTAAACATGATAATGTTTTGAATTCAAGTCTTGTAGATGTTAAACAGGAAAATAAGAAACTTATGCTGGAACTTAAACAATAAAAGGAAGAAGTAAAGAGGTTAAGAATTAGAGTTGAAAGTTTTAGTAAAGTTCTAGATTATGGAAATCCAGTTGAAGATAATCGAGGGCTAGGATATGTAGACAAGCACACTATATCATCTTTGTCAAAATCAATTAAATTTGTTAAATCTTCAAACATTTCCTCCTCACATGATACACATAACATTGGTTATACTCATTCAACATCAAAAAGCACATCTAGAAGGCCTTTTAATCCTACTTCTTATGTTACCCATTATACATAAAGAACAGTTGCATTTATGATTAAATATAATGTTAAGTTTGTGCATGTTTGTCATTATTGTGGGAAGAAAGGTCATATTAGGCCCAATTGTAGATTTTTGATAAATGCTTCTAAATGGAATAATACTTTCCATGCTTCACATAGTATGATTCATAATCATCATATATCTATGTACATTGCATCATATTCATTATGGCAACATGTTCAAAAATCTTACTAGAAAGCATGAAGTTGTTGGCTCAAAGAGGAAAGTGACATTCAATGCATTTAATTCTAGGACTAATTACCATTATCCTACCATGCATATTGCATCTTCATTTAGGATGAATAGAAAATCTAATGGTAAGTCCAAGAATATGCCAATAACAATTAAGTTACTTGATTTCCAACCCAAAGTTATGAAGAAATCAAAATTAAAGAAAATTTGGGTTAGAAAAGATTGTCTCTTTTTGGTTACTTAACCATCGTTCTTTATTGTTTCACCTAGATATGTTTATTTTTTGTACTTAATTGATCATAGGTGTACATCTTTAGTTTTTTTGTTTTTATTTTTATTGACATTTCTTTACTTTCAAAAAAAGGTAAAAATAAAATAAAAATAAAAATAAAATAGACATGATTTATCATTGATATGATCGTTATATACTCCGTTCATATTTATTTTGATTGGTTATACATTATACAAATAGATATTTTGACTTGTACATTTACATATTTTTCACATTTGGTGATTGATGTTGACATGAACATACTCACACACTCATTGGACATATATATATATATATATATTATGCTTAAAATTTATGATTAATTTGATGAGATTCTAGGGACTAAGCTAACACTGACTGCAAAGTTATTTTTAAGATCTATCTTTCACTTTCTAAAATATTGCTATAGAAAGACACAGTTTTGAAAGATTTACCTACTGTGATTTGTGAAGCTAACACAATAAGCAAAGAGAGCTATTTTACAACTAGTGTAAAGGTTATCGTACTAGGTATATTGGTTTGTGCATATTTCTTTTGCAAAGGAAAATAATATGATAAAGGAAATAATTATAAAAAATACAAAAGCTTTTGCATACACAAAAATAAAAAAAGCCATAAATGGTTATACAAAAAATAAATAAATAATCAATCTTCCACACAAAAAATAATACAAGAGGGGAATACAAAAAAAATATAGATTTAAGTTCTCTCTTGATGAGTAAATTTCATTTTGTGATCCTTCATAACTAATCATAAATTAACTAACTGACATACTCTTTCACTTTTGATTTTTATCTCATTTTTGGTGATTGTCGATATGTCATTATATGTGTTTATTTAGTGACTTGTCTACATATATCTATGTTGCCATACTTTGAAAAAACTAATATATATATATATATTAATTTTTATAATTTCTTGTTTTATTTTAATTTATTTAGAGGAATCATAGAACTTAAGGAGAGTTTATTCATTTTTGAATTTTTTTTTATTTTTGGCTCTTTGTTTTGTTTGTTTTGAGCTTTTAAGATTGTGTACTCTTATTTTCAATCATTAAACAGACTGTTTGTTTATTCAACCTATTGTCATTGCTTTATGATTATATTTTTTATTCATATAACAAAAAAAAAAGAGAGAGAAAATGAAACATTAATTGAAAATCTACAAAAAGGAGATAGCTAACTTATGGGAGAATTACTTTGCAAATCTTTTTTGGAGATACTACACATAGGGAAAGTTATGTTTTTTTAATTTTTATCTGTTGATTACTTACTTTTATAAATTTTATTGACTTTCTTACTATTAGATATAATGAATGATTATGAACAATGAATCATTTGTGACAGTTTGTTTGCTTGTTGGTGCTTTTATCTTTTAGTGTAAACAAGAGTTGTCAAGATACAAGCAAAGATAGTTCACCGGATAATAGAATAGTATCACTATGTAAAAATTTAATTTTCCTATGAACATTATATAGTGAGAGAGGTTTTTTCACATGTATATACCAAAGGGGGAGATTGTAACGTGAGTGTTGTTGATATTCGTGAATAAAATATATAATTATAACTTTAGTGTTTAAGTGTGTCTTATAAGAATATTTTCAAGCCAAAGAAACTATCAAGCCACAACAATCACATCTCTGGTATATTTTTGTTCCTGTTTATGTTAGATTACATATTAGAAACATAGAAATAATATGAAAATTGGCTACTTGATCGATCGAGTAGTGATGAGATCGATCGAGCTATATTACCTATCGAATTAATTATTTATATTATTAGATCGATTGATATTAATGATTAAATCAAACTTTTTTTTAAAATTAATTAGTTGATACATTGGTTTGATATAGAATACATTCAATAAATTGAACTATGTAGTTGATCGAGCGGCTTGAGCTTTGATGTTAAAATCTATTTTTAATACAAATTAGATTTACTATTTACTTTATCGGCCTTGTTTCTTAAAACTCATTCAACTAATTTTATGGATAAGATAGGAATTTTACTTTGACCTAAAGAGTTTCAAAATATTTTATAAATATAAAGTTAAACACACAATTGAAACCAACCACACAAGAGCTTAATTGTGTTTATTCTCTTCATATTTTATTCTCTCTCTTGATTTTCTAAAACTATTAAAGTAGGATTTTTAAATGAGTTAATTTATCAAACATCTAAGGGTGTGTTTGATGGATTAGCAAGCCTATGATAATTGAGTTATTGTGCCTTTAAATTGATTGTTCTACAATTGTTAGTTGTTTTCGATTTATCTGATATGTTATTTAAATAAAATATTTAGGGTTGTTAATTATTTGATCTACTCTATCACACATATATACACTTGTAATTGACATACACACTTACACATAAACTATTTAAATGGTTTATATTCTATATATTAGAGTTTAAACTTTGATTAAAAATCTTTTAATATTTATCATCCATTTTTCATTTGATGAATTCTATATATCCTGCCTTATTATACTACCTATATTTGATTATATGTATGATAGTTATGTTTATATATCATTTGTTTTCCTCCCTATGATTTGCATATTTGAATTAAGCTTTTAAGAAGTCAATATCTCATTAGCCTAATTGCATATCGGGTCATAGTGTTATGCATGATCTGTATGTATATTAGTATAATATAAGTTTTTATCATAGATGTTCTATTGTACTAGAAGTATACTATAATTAGAATGCTTATTTTTTATATGTTGTCGCATGCTTTCTTTCTTTTTTATGTAACATGTCTATAGCTTTCTAATCATTACTTATGCTATAGTAAATTAATATGCCTGTTCCTTGATTATTTTATCTTACTTATGTCTATTATATGCATGTAAGTTTGACGTGAGTCTCTAAAGAGTTTGTATCTCCTTATCCTAGTTGTATCCTAGATGTCAGACTCTTTATTTGGTTTGCTATGTTTAGATTCACTGCATGCTATGAGAGTAAAATTATCATTTATCGAATATGTTTTCACATATGAAGTCTTGAAATGATTGAAAATCCTTTGTTGTTTAGTATGCATTATTGTTTCACAAGCTGTTAATTGTTTTCTATGCATATGTTTATTGCTAATCTGGACAGGAGTTTCTGAGGTAACTTTTCACTAGTATACTTACTGCAAATTATTGTTTTCATATTTCTGAGTGTTTTAGTTGTATGTTGAATTGAGTATGTTGTTTTATACTTCTACTGTATAAGTTTCTTAATTCATGTTTGTGAGGATGACTTGGTTGAATTGATATAGAGTTTACAAAAAGATACCATGGGTTGGTATCTTCACCCCTTATCTAGGTCTTGGTTACCTACTTGAGTCGGAAAAACAATTGACAATCGTATAACAGTTTCTACATATGAGAATCTTCAATTTTCATTTTTAATTGGCTTGAAATTTATTTTCCTTCTTAAGATAAAATATTTATCACTAGCATATTTGTTTTGCCTATCTAATAAAAATAAATTAATAAAAAAGTAAAAATATAACTTGAATCCTTGTTTTTCTTTTGAGATTTCTCATATTTCTCTTTAAGAATTTTAAATTAGAAAGGGGGATATATTATAATTCGGGGATGAAAAATGAGTTAGAGGGAGAAGGTCCTGGTTTTAACCTTACCTCGTTGATAATTCTACTCAAGATAGTAAAAAATTAAGTTGAAAGTCTAGATCATTTGCCTCGTCAAATAAAAATGCTTCACGTCCCAAACATAATTTGTTTCTCATTAAAATTAATGATTTAAATCTCAACATTTTCCCACATGTTTTATTGGACTATAATAGTTTTGCTAGTTTTGGTGTATAAATTTGGTTATTAATGTTTTTAAGATGTAATTAAAAGACTCTGAAACCCCATATATAGTTAGGATAAAGAGATATTGATTCCTTAAGGGCTCATCCTAAATTCACTAGCAATAAAAATTAAACACTTAATAGATATCAAGAACAATAGTGAAAATTAATCATAGAATAGACCTATCAATTTAAAAACAAAAATGATAATTAGAAAGTAGTAGGCATGCATAAATAATAAACAATTTCTAATCAAAGAATTAGTTCTACAAGTCATAGAACACTGTAACTACTCCCTAAGGTTTTTCATATTCTTATGATTTGCATTGAATATTTCTAGTAAATTAGAGTATTTTTTCTAAATGACCTCACACTTATTAGTTAGATCATTTTTCTCGTCGTTGGTTGAGGACTTCCTTTCTCAAGAGTGACCTTTAATGTGTTTATTTCATGTTTTTTTTTCAAGCTCTCCAATGCCTTTTTCTTTGCTTTTTTAGATTTCATATGCGGTAAGGAAGAGTAACAATTATCTTTTCAATTTGCTTTTCTTCACTCATTGATCTTCCTAAGTTATAAGAACTATTAACAATATTTAAGGAACGAGCATAAAACTTGTCAAAAGTCTTTTCTTCTTTTATAATGTAGAGATCGAAGTCTCTATTTAACTTTGGTATCCTAGATCTCTTAATAGCAAAGTTACACTCATGCGTAGTCTCTAGGATGTCCTAAGCTTTTTTAGAGGTTTGATAACTGTATTTTATATAGTTATTTTCACCTATTTTATTAATTATAATTGCTATGTTTTTAATGTTTTTAGTTAATTTTCGATGAATAAATTAATATTTACTGTTTATTTTATTTTTTAATAAAAATTAAATAATTTGTATCGAAAACGTACTTAATTACAAATTTGTGTCCAAAAATATAATTTCAAATAAAAGAGTGTTTTAATTGAAATTTATAAAAGTCGAAAATATAATTTAAATTTAAATGGGCTTAATTTTAATTATTAAAAGTTTAAAAATTTAATTTAAATTAGAAAAGGGCTAAACTGTAATTAAAGAAAGTTGAAAATGTAATTTGAAATAAATTTGTGGGTCAAAATGCAATTAAGAAAGTTTAATTTTCTGCGTAGGTGAGAAGAACCACGCGCTATGAACCACGCGCGAAACGTGCACCGTCCGATCAAAGAAGAAACGGCTGAGATTCGCGCGTCCAGATTACGCCCGACCAAATCGCGTGGGTGCAGATTCTATTTCACGCGACTCGGCGTGCCAGTGGGACCCACGTGTCGGTTACGCATCTGCCAAAGGTTGTATTCGCGTGCGGCTGAACCACGTGCAATCGTTCCCTCCAGCCAATTAAAGTCTTCCACGTGTCCCACTTTCCCCTTGAACGAATCATCAGCGGATGCGTGGCACATTTCGGTGAACGCAAAAGTGTAGAATCTCGCACGCGTTCCAGCCGTTGACCCACGTTTCGCGTGCCCCAATCCCGTGCGACAATTTCTGCGTTCGCCCATTCCCTTCAACAAATGAGGTGCTACCACGTGTCCCACTATTTGTATCAGCGAATCAGATGTCGACAAGTGGCAGAGTTTATTGAAAAGAAAAACAGAAATGGACGGCTCGCCCACTCACATTAGCCGCGTTTTCGATTCCATTTTCGATACATTTTTGTCCCCCACTCGTAATTTTAAATTAATTTCTCCATCATTAGTTGTCTCCCGCGTGTATAAAAAATATATATTTTTAAATGTATTTTTTTTAGAAATTTAATGTTATAAATAGGAGATAAGATGATAGAGTTAGAGAGTTTTTTTTTAGTTTTAGTTTTAAGAAAAGTTTTGGAGTTTTGGAGAGTTTAGTTTTGGAGATTATTTTGTGTTGCTCGGTTTTGGACTGTAGAACACGCAGAAGCCATTTTTTAGCTTTTGTTGTGTTCTGCGTGTGCCAAATATTTGTTCTAAGTGTTGTTTTAATTTTTCTTCTTCTTCATCTTATTTTTCTGTATCTGTTGTAATTTTTATTTTAATTTTATGAAGTAATTTAATTTTTCTAGGGTTGCATTTGATCTTAATTTATGAAGCTTTTATTTTAATTATTTTTGATAGATTTATAAGACGTTCGATTTGTTCGTTCTATTTTGTGCTTAATGTTTTTTGATTATTTACGAATCTTATCAAAACGATCCGTGGCACATAAATAAACTTGGAAGAGGCATTTGTGTGTATATTGCTCGTAAATAGAATGACATGTATGATGAAGGATAGGAATATACCCTAATTGTATTTGTGGCCATTTGAAAACTTAAAACGTAATGAATCTCGGTGAATTTAATTCTCATAGGAATATAGTGAATTAATTTAACGAGGTGTGTTTGTACGGAGCTCGGAAGAGATGTATGAATAAAATTAGAAATTTTCGGTTGACAAATTAAATTTACAAAAAAATATAAATCAAAAGAAAATAAAATGATTTGAGTTGATTAATTTGGTGAAAAATTGCAATCCTAGATTTCTTTTATTTTGTTATTAAACTCTTTTCTTAAATTTGTTCGAATCAACGATCGTTTTGAATAAAATCAGAGAGATATAATTTTAATACTCAACAAACTGTTGTAACAAATCTCCTTGGGAACGATAACTTACTTATCAAATATTATTACTTGTGACCGTGTATGCTTGCACGTTTTTATGTGTTAAAAAACACACAACAAGTTTTTGGCGCCGTTGCCGGGGATTTGTTTTAACTATTTTCATTGTTGATATTAATACCAATCAATCTGATTTTAATTCAAAAAAAAATTTATTCTTGTTGTTTATTGTTTCTTGTTTGATTTATTTTTCAATTTTCTCGTAAGTTGAGATATTGTTTGACACACAAATCTTAACTTACAAAAAGAAAAAAAAATTATGTTTATTGTTGCTTATTTTCTGTATTTTTCAATTTTCTCGTAAGTTGAGCTTTTGTTTAACACACAAATCTTAACTTAAAAAAAACATTATTTTTATTTTTGTTTGTTTAGTTTATTTTTCAATTTTCTCGTGAGTTGAGATTTTGTTTGACACACAAATCTTAATTCATATAAAGAAAAAAAAACAATTTTTTTTTTATTTATTGTTGTTATTGTTGGCTTAATTTATTTTTCAATTTTCTCGTAAGTTGAGATTTTGTTGAAACACAAATCTTAACTAACAAAAAGAAAAATAATTGAAAAGTCAAGCTGACGACTATAAATCAAGCGCTTCTTGGAAGGCCCCCATGTGTTTTATTTTTTTTATTTTTGTTCTCGCATTTATTAGTTTTTATATTTTTTTTTGTTATTTTTTTTTCTTGTAGGTACAATTTGGGAGAAATGAAGCTATTTTGAGTTAACCATTCAAACAAACCAGAAAGTTTCTTTAAACCATTCTCATATGTTCTTTAACTTTCACACATTGAGGACAATGTGTATATTAATTTTAGGGGTGGTAGATATATTAAATTTAATTGAAATATTTTCTGGATGTTATTGCTCGTGAAATTTTTTTTTGTTTGATTGATTGAAGATATTTTGCGATGAATAGTGATTTAATTTTATTTCTTTGGTTTAAATGATACATAGCTCCTTGAAAAAGTTGAATATTGTCTAAGCGATGAATAATTTTTACGTATGTTTCATTTTTACAAATTAAAATATTTATGATCACTTGTCTTGAATTTTGAATTGATGTGTTAAACTCACTAAAAGTGAAAATTAAACACTTAGTAGATATCAACAATAGTAGTGAAAATTAGTCACAAAATAGACAAATTAATTTAAACAACAGACATGATAATTAGAAAGCAATAGACATGCAACAAATAAGAAATGCTTTATAATAAGAATTTAAATCAGAGTATGTTGGTACACATATAATTTAAACTCAAAATATACTAACATAATAGTTGAGCATACATAACAACAGATGTAACGAGATAAACTCACATATAACCCCTATCTATGTGGTAAACTCCTTGGATTACTTATGCAAACACTATACAACAAACAAATATACTAAATAATAAATAGATACAACTTAATATAAATATAAATGAGAATATCGTTCACTACCTCCATGATTACTTGATCCGACACATAGATCCTACTCTCCTAAAAAGCCATTACCATACTAACTAATATGATCGGTAACACGAAAAATATTGTATAACTTACATGAGAAAAACACGCAACCACGAACAACTAATAAATAATATTTTGGGAACTCAACTAAAGTTAACCCAACCCAAACACATAGTTTTGTTCTCACAATAATTGTAAAATAGTCTCAAGCTCTCAACATTTAAGTGCGCTATTTCATTCACAAAAAGTATCACTGATACTAAAATAGCCTCAAAGTAAATTGTGAAACGGAAGTAGTAATGAGAGATAATTTTGACAAAGTTTCGATATAATTTTCATGCTTGAAAAAAGAGAGAAGATGGGGTATTTATAGAAATTACCTAAGCTCACAACCACCCTCACCGAGGCCTCATTAAGGGTCTTCCTCGACCACCTCGTTGGGGGTCCTACTTGTTGGGATTTCATGTCTATGCATATATAGTGAGAATTTAAAATTTTCCTATCACCACTAGTGGATAACGTCGGTTAACACGTAGAACCAATGCTACACACGTGGATATTTCCTTTTATCTTCTTTCTTCCCTAGACATAAACTATTCCAAGCGTTGCATATCTCAAAAACCCAAAACCTCATCCACTCTTTCTCATTTTTCGGTCATCTACGACCACCAATTCCAACACCGCTTAATGGGTTTTCTTTCTCTTTAATTTATCTTTTAGATACCCTATTTTTTTGAGAAAAATACTCAAAATTTATACCCATTTCTCACTAACAAAACACCATTTTTTCTTCATTTTGTCACTTCATTAACTCTTGTAAGTATTTCTATTAATCCTACGCATTTATTATTCATATTTTTTTTGTATATCATGTGTTTTTATTTATGTGTATAAATGTTTATATTATATATGTAGGTTTTGTATTATAACATCAGGAGAACAATATTATGATCTTGAATAACATAGGACAACACCATGGTAATTTTTCTGCTATTAATTAATATATAATTTTTTATATTATTTAAACTATTTGTTAAACATATTTTGGTTTTTTTTGCTATTATGTAGTGATCGAATACAAGTTTTAATTTGAGTATAATAGAAAATGAGTAAATTTTGTAAAAAAAAATTAAAATTTAAAGTCGGTTCACGCGGTGAATCGACTTTACATTTTTAAGTCATCATATTTAAAGTAACCAACTTTAAAGGTCTATTTTGTAGTAGTGAATTAGCTCAATACACAAAAGGACCTCATTTGTATGACAATTACAAGCAAGATTTTCTCTTAAGCATTTCAACAAACACTTAATATGCACTAAATAAAATAAGCAAATCTCATCTACCTTATTTCTAGAGATGAAGAAGATTATCTTTACTTTAAGAGATTGTTAAATCTCTTGAGTAGAGGGAAATCGATTTCCCTTCTAGATCTCTTTTGGGAGTACCTCTTGGTTCACCTTGAACCTAAACAACAAACTACCACACCTCTTAAATAGATGGATGTAAAATTCAAGACTTAGATCAAACCACCTAGCAAAAAAATATGAGAGAAGAGACTTTTGGCCTAGGGTTGAACCACCTAGGTTTTGGCCTTGAGCAAGTCTTTCCAAGTTTTGGCCTAGGAGAAGGAAAAAGTTGGCTACTGAAAATGGTAGATTTCAACTAGGGTTTTGGAGGCAACATCTTAGCTCTATTTTCCTCAATTATGTCTCCTTAAATAGGCAAGGGTTAGGGTAACTCTTTGTGTAAGGTTTGAATCAATTACACAAATGCCACTAGCATTGTTTAGACATCTTATGCTCAACTTGTGATTGGTTTAATAAATTAATTTATGAACAAATAATATTATTCTATTATACAATGTCTCTATTATCCTTATAATGCATTCAAACATTATACCAAATAATATTTGCATAACTTCACAAATTTATTTATGGTCTAAAATGTCATAATATGATATTTTATTTTAGCATTTCATCTCATGTATTTTATCTTATACATCATTATAAAATATAAAATACTCATTGTTTCTCTTCAGTTGGTGTGACCGTATAGAAGATCTATATCATCTTAGAAATAATATAAAACTTTATATTATTAACTATAAGATGTTTTATCATTACATTATAGTTTTCTAAACGATATAGTAATTATTTACTTGATACACTAATTTTGTGTCTATTCTTGTCACATGATATTATGAATAATATGAAAAATAGGATCCTATCATTTTTGCATTATATTCATTTTCTTGGTCTCTCAAGTGAATTATAACTATAACTACATCAATTATATTTCATGCTATATAATTTCACTTTACCAAGGGGCCCAGTAATAACATAACCGAAAATCAAGGGACAATGATAATATTAACATATAGATTTTTTCTGTTCTTATAATAAGATAGTATTTAAATAGTAATCACTTTATATACTTCTTATGTGAAAAACCTACACATTTCATATCTAAGATTCTAAAGACACAATGGAAACATTAATGACATAAAACACAATTCATATAATGTTCCATCTAGTAAGGTCATGTTCAATATATAAAATACACATTTTATATACTCATATCATTAAATAATAATGCCTTATCAATATTTATAGAACTACAATATATTTTTAATCGACATGAAAATCTTTCACGCTAATTAATGTTCCTCCTTAATTACCACAATTGTGAACATATTTAGGATTACATGTTTCTCATTTTAAGAGTTCTATGGTTCAAGATCAAGTGCATCTTCTTGAACACCTTTAAAATATAACATGTTAATCTCAAGGAACAAGAATACATAATATTTAAAATAATGAACAATACATAAATCTTTATAAAAAAGAATAACTTTTAAAACACACATCTTTCACCACTATGGGTCTGACGGGGTCTATCGAGGGCCTTGTTAAGGTACATAAAAACTCTATTTTTTCAATCCAAAAATTATTGATTAATTTTCCTAAATACCCGCATGCACAACCTAACAAAAAACGTAACTCATAACCTAGTATTTATACTAAGAAACCAACGTCGTGGCATGTGTATGACATACTCACATACAATGTCTGACTAATCATGTACATGTGTGTATAACTCATAAACAGTAACTAAATTTATATAGAGGAAGACAAAAACACTAAGTAAAATAAATAGATTTTATGTTTTACATAATAAAATGCAAACAATACACGAAGAACTATAGGACTTACACTAATTCTTAACTACAATAACATTGACTTATAGAACTAAGAGAAAATCTTAAAAGGAGAAAACCCTAAACTCTTAAGCCTTTAAAGCCTATAATCGATACTTCTTCTCATTCTTTTTTTTTCATTTTTTTCTTCTTCACTTCTATAGCAAGCAAAAGCTTTAGAGACAGAGAAGTAAAGCTTTTTTCCTCCACAACTCACTTCTCTTCTTTCTTTCCTCACCAACGGCAATCACAGCAGAGCAAGTTCTCCGTTTTATGTCCTCCTCCCTATTGGAGGGAAACATTCCATTTTGGAAGCCTCTCTGGAGCATGTTTTGATGTTATGATATTTTTATCATAATTTCTTTAATTCCAAGGGCGGAGCTAAGGGGATTGGGGTGGGATACGGCTACATAACTTGATAAAAAAATTCTAATAGTATATAATTTTTTGACATTTTTGAAGATAAAATAAGACATTTAGCTCCTTTTACTATAATAAAACTGTTATTATTATTTATTAGTAATATAATTTTTTATATTTTAGAAAATATCTTATATTTATCATAAAATATTTATAATATAAAGTTTGGTTAACCTCGTTCCATGTATGAAATAAATTATGGTTCTGAACCAACTTGATTCCTGAGAAATTTTTCCTAACTTCACCCCAAATATATTTCGGAGGTAGCTGTATTTTTTTTATTGTCTTGTTTCTTCTTTGTAAGGATTTGTGTGAAATCCTTTAGATCTTTATTTTCGTATGAATTTATTGTGATTTCTTTGTTACTTGCTGCCAAGTAGATGCAATTTTGTGTTCTTTTGCCCTCTAATGGCCCACTACCTAGAAGGTGTTTAACAAAAGCCTTTATTGAGTATTTGGATTAATCATGATGTGCTATTTTAAGTTATATTCTCAAATTTTCTTTTTTTTAGACTATTTATAAAATAAGTGAAGTTTTTTTAAAAAAAAATCTTAATATTGTTTGTATGTTACACTAGTTTGAATAAAGTTTTTCTTTTGTTATAAAATAATAATTGATTGAAAATAAAAATGATAAAGTTCAACCAATAAACTCCTGTGGAAGATTTTTTTTTTTTGGTTAATTTTTGTTCTTTTTACTCACTTTGGGTACGGGATAGGGACTAAAATGAAATTTTTGACCAAACAAAAAAAAGTAGTTTTTTTTTATAGAAAAAGTGATAACTTAGTTAGTTAGAATACATATACGGTGTATTGTTATCTTACAAATAAGAAATCAAGAATTCGAATCTTGATTGACTACGACCTTCGTATCGGATTGAGTCATAATCACGTTGTTAGTTCGATTATCAACTTCATAAATTATGAATGATTAAAAATATGTGATTCTAATCTTGTTTGGGTTTTTTTACGAAAAAAGAAAAAATAATTTTACTAAATAGTAATTTAAACTTTAAATAATCTAAGTATTTGGATTATATTTTTGCAGAAGGTGACCATCTCCAACCCAATTCTTTGACCTTTCCATACATTCATGATTTTATCTAACAAGAGAAAATTGTTTTGTATTATGACTACGTATCAATTGAATTATATAATTTTTAAATAAATAAATAATTTAGCAAAACATTAATCTTGTTAAAATGCCTCAACTTGTCTTGAAGTTGAGACATTTACAATAAACAACAACAGAGAACGGGAAAAAAAAAAATACACGTCTTCTAACTTTACATTCCAAAAAGTTGATCATGCTTCAAGGTTTAACTCAGTTTTATTCAAATAAAAGTCTGAGAGGGCTTAAAACTTAACCATATAGAAAAGGATAAATTCAAATTTAACCTAATTTGAGTATTCTTCACAAATATTTTTGACATTTCAAAAATAACAAATATGTCAGTGATATTTTTATAATATCCTTAAAATCAAAAGGTATATTTGATAATATGATAAATTTTTAATTTATCTAAGCTTTTTAACATTAATTAACCAATAAAATTGGACTAATAAAATAAAAATATTTTTTTATTTTTTTCTAATAATATAAAGGCATATAATTAAAAAATTAACAGATAACACACCTAAAATTAAAAATATAATATAGATGTGCTTATAAATTAGGAAAATAAAATTATAATACATACCTTGAATTTTTTTAATTTTTTTTATCAAATCACACACAATAAAGTGGTTAGCCTTTTATCTTTTTGTTTCTTAAAAATGGTTTAGAGTTCATTTCTTTATTAAACTTAATTACATATTATCCTAGATATAATGATAAAAAAACTGAATATTTTTAATTTTAAAATAAATAATTGAATTAAAAATTGAGATTAAATTACAAAAAATTAATATTTTTGAATTAAGTGACTTAGATTAAAGTATAAATATATCGTTTATAATAATTTCTCTAATTATTATAAACACATATTTTATTTTTTAAATATGATAAGTAATTTTTTCAATTATTATGATTATACAAAAAGTAAATTTTTAAAAGTTCTTACAAAAAATTGTCAAAAAATATTTAAATTTTTTTTATCGATAAACATCAAAAATGAGTAAAAGTTTTTGATAATGTGTCCAAAAACATTAAAAAAAATAAGAGTCTTAGATTATTATTTTTTTTTTTGCTTAATGTATCCAAATTAAATAGACTTTTATTTTTGTGATAATTGATGGCCTTGTTTAGTGGTAAAGTCACTTACTTGATTTAATGTTATATTTTGCTAATGGATTAAATATGAAACATGGAAGATATTTAATTAAGGATGCTATTAGAGCACTAATTTCTTATTCATTTAATGTGGAGCACTAATTTTTTGTGCATTCAATGTGGAGCACTAATTTTTTGTGCATTCAATGTGCAGCACTAATTTTTTGTGCATTCAATGTGGAGTACTAATTTCTTGTTAATTCAATGTGCAGCACTAATTTCTTGTTCATTCAATGTGGAACATTAATTTCTTATCCATTCAAAGTGGAGATGAACATGAAGTCTTTGCTACCACAAGTTCTTCAAGGATGTTGCCTATAGATAGCTTGTTTCATTTGTGCAAAACATAAGAGCAAAAGAATTAGAGAGCATCCATAAGAAAGATAGTAAAAGTCTTTGTGAGAGTTATCTTGTGAGTTACTACTTAGAAAGGAAAATTTTGTTCCTTCTTTGTAAGTAATATTTTCCCTATTTTGTGAGAGAGTTATTTCTCCTATTATAATAGAGATTAGAATTGTTATCTCATTGTAACTAGAGAGAAGGTGTTGTAATCCCTATTTTACAATAGTGAAATCCTCCTACACTTGTCTGTGGTTTTTTACCCCAATTTGTTTGGGGGTTTTCCACGTAAAATATTTATGTCTATTTTATTTTCATTATTCTCAATTTTACTTTAGTTGTGTTTTAGCTTCAACCCGGTAATTTTCCCTAATAGTGGTATTAGAGCAATTGGTTGAGGGGTGTGAAATAGATCATTGTGAACGAGATGCCGACTACGACAAAGTTTGATGTTGAGAAGTTCAACGAGAGTAATTTCTCGTTGTGGAAAATGAAAATTAAGGCAATCTTAAGGAAAGACAATTGTTTGGCAGCAATTGGAGAAAGACCCGATGAGATCACTGATGATAGCAAGTGGAACGAGATGGACGACAATGCAATTTTCTGATCTGCACTTAGCATTAGCTGATTGAGTGTTATCTAGTGTGGCAGAAAAGAAGACTACAAAGGAGACTTGGGATACTCTAACAAGACTGTACGAAGCCAAGTCACTACACAATAAGATCTTCTTAAAGAGGAGATCGTACACTCTTCGAATGATGGAATCCACATCGGTGACCGACCATATCAATATTTTGAATACTCTATTTTCGCAACTTACATCAATGGGTTACACAATAGAGACATCTGAACATGCGAAGCTTCTATTAAAAAGTCTACCTGACTCGTATGATCAACTCATCATCAACTTGATGAACAACATTCTCACGGACTATCTAGTCTTTGACGAAATTACTACCACTATTTTGGAAGAAGAAACCAGGCGTAAAAATAAGAAAGACATATAGGTAGGTTTGTAGCAAGCGGAAGCTTTGACAATGACGAGATGAAGATCAACACAATGTGGCCCCAGTGGGAGTCAGAATCATGGTAGATCGAAATCAAGAAGTAAGAAGATTTTTAAGTGCTACAACTGTGGCAAGAAAAGACATGTCAAGAAGGATTGTTGGTTCAAAAAGAAGATTAGAGTCCCTGAGTCATCAAATGCTCAAGGTAATGTGGCGAGTGCCTCAGATGATGGTGAAGTTCTATACAGCAAAGCAACAACAACAGTTGGAGGCAGAAAGCAATTCATTGATATCTAGTTATTAGACTCTGGAACAATATGGCATATGACATCTCAGAGAGAATGGTTTCACAAATATGAACCAATCTTAGGAAGTTTTGTACACATGTGCGATGATCATGCTTTGGAGATCGCTGGTATTGGTACTATCAAGATAAAGATGTTTGATGGTACAATTCGCACTATTCAGAAGATACGACACGTGAAAGGCCTGAGGAAGAATCTATTATCTTTGGGTCAAATGGATAGTCTTGGATGCAAGACCCATATTGAAAATGGGCTCATTAAAATTGTCAAAGGTGCACTTGTGGTTATGAAGGTAGAAAAGATCGAGACGAATCTATTCATGCTAAAGGAGAAGATTCAATGAAGATGTGGCATCTCAAACTAGGTCACATGTCAGAATGAGGTTTGAAGATTCTTTTTGACAGAAAGCTACTTCCAGGGCTAAAATCAGTAAATCTACCTTTTTGTGAGCATTGTGTTACAAGTAAGCAGCATAGATTGAAGTTTAACAGATCTGATGCCAAGAGTAAATTTATTCTAGACTTGATTCATTCTGATGTATGGGAGTCACCAGAAATGTCCCTAGGATGAGCAAAGTATTTTGTGTCTTTTATTGATGATTATTCTATGAAATGTTGAGTGTATCCAATCAAGAAGAAGTCAAATGTATTTTCGATATTCAAAGACTTCAAAGCATGGGTGGAACTTGAATCTGGGAAAAAGATCAAGTGCTTAAGAACAGATAATGGAAGAGAGTACATAGACAGCAAATTTCTTGCTTTTTGCAAGCAGGAAGGTATTAAACGACAGTTCACAGTCACATACACGCCTCAACAAAATGGAGTGGCAAAGTGGATGAATAGAGCTCTTATAGAAAGGATGCGAGCTATGCTGAGGACTGCAAGTCAATCCAACTCTTTTTGGGCAGAAGCAGCCAAAACCGCTTGTTATGTGATAAATTGGTCACCATCAACAACAATTGATTTAAAGACACCGATGGAGATGTGGACTGGTAAGCCAGCAGACTACTCTACTTTACATTCTTTTGGATGTCCTGCGTATGTGATGTACAATTTCCAAGAAAGAACAAAGTTGAATTCGAAATCTATGAGGTGTATATTCTTGGGGTATGTTGACGGAGTGAAGTGGTATCACCTATGGGATCCCACTACCTGCAAGGTTATTGTCAACAGGGATGTGATCTTTGCAGAAGATCAACTACTACAAACAGATGGACATGATAGCACATTGAAAGAGGTTTCAGAGACTACAACAATACAGGTGGAAAATAATCTGGTATAAGAAACTCCAGTTTCTACTGAAGCAATACCAGAGCACGAGGTACAAGAACCAGTTAAGTCCGAGTCTTTAGAAGTTTGTCGGTTAACTCGTGAAAGAAGGCCGACATCTTGGCATTCAGAGTATGTTACGGATAGCAATGTTGCATACTATCTTTTAACGGAGGACGGGGAGCCCTCAACTTTCCAAGAAGCTACAAGTAGCTCAAATGTGTCTTTATGGATGGCAGCAATGCAGGAAGAAATTGAAGCTCTACATAAGAACAAGACTTGGGAACTGGTACCATTGCCACATGGGAGAAAAGTCATAGGTAAAAAATGGGTCTACAAGATCAAACGCGATAACAATGATCAAGTAGAACGGTTTTGTGCAAGATTGGTGGTAAACAAATTTGCTCAGAAAGAAGGTATTGATTTCAACGAGATATTTTCCCCGGTAGTTCAACTTACAACAATCAGAATAGTCTTGGCGATGTGTGCTACGTTTGACTTACATCTGGAACAATTGGATGTAAAAATTGCATTTCTTCATGGAGAACTTGAAAAATAAATCTATATGCTCCAACTAGAAGGTTTTGCTGAAACAAGAAAGGAGAACTTGGTTTGCAGGTTGAACAAATCTCTACAAGGTCTCAAACAGGCACCGAGGTGTTGGTACAAGAGATTTGATTCCTTCATTATTAGCCTTGGATACAATAGACTCAGTTCAAACCATTGCATGTACTTCAAAAGGTTTGATGGTGATAATATTTTTATTATCTTGTTGTTGTATGTGGATGACATGTTGGTAGCAGGCCCCAACAGAGATCAAATCCAAGAATTGAAGGCACAGTTGGCTAGGGAGTAGATTCTAGGGATGCAGATTCACCGAGATAGAAATAACAGGAAGATTTGGCTTTCTCAGAAGAACTATTTCAACAAGATCTTGCGACGTTTCAATATGCAAGATAGTAAGCCAATTTCTACCCCATTTTCTATTAATTTCAAGTTATCCTCAAGTATGTGTCCTAGCAATGAAGCCAAGAGGAGAGAGATGTCTAGAGTAGGGGTGTTCATAAACCGTAAAACCGGACGGGACCGGATCAAACTGAACGATTTTACTAATCAAACGGTCCGGTCCGGTTTGTATTAATTTTAAACCGTTCAAACCGGACCGGACCGGTTTAATAATATATTAAAAAATTTACATTATTCTTCATTAAATTATAAAAAAATCGAGCCAAACTGGGAATAAAATCGGACCGGACGGTTTTATAAGTCAAACGGTCCGGTCCGAGTAATATGAACGGTCCGGTCCGGTTAATTTTTTTTAAGGAAAAACCAGACCGGACCATGGATACCCCTAGTCTAGAGTACCGTATGCATAAGTAGTGGGAGTAGTTAGTCGATTTATGGAAAATCCTGGAGGAGAGCATTGGAATACTGTGAAGAGGGTTCTGAGATACATCAGAGGAACCTCAAATGCTGCATTATGTTACGGAGGATCAAATTTTTTTTTCAGAGGCTATGTTGATTCAGATTTTGCAAGGGATCTCAATAAAAACAAGTCTACTACATGTTATGTGTTTACACTTGCAGAAGAAGTTGTAAGCTGGGTATCTAAACTGCAATCAGTTGTAGCTTTATCTACAATAGAAGCAGAATACATGGCGGCTACATAAGCTTGCAAGGAAGTAGTTTGGATACAAAGATTATTGGAGGAGCTCGGGCACAAGTAGGAGAAGATTGTTCTATTTTGTGACAGTAAGAGTCCTTTGCACATTGCAAGGAATCCAGCTTTTCATTCACGGACAAAGCACATAAGGGTTCAGTATCACTTTGTTCGAGAAGTAGTGGAAAAAGGTACTGTGGATATGCAGAAGATTCACACCGACGAGAACATAGCAGATGTTATGACCAAGCCAATCAACACTGAAAAGTTTAAATGGTGTAAATCCTCATGTGGTCTTGCGGTAACATAAGAAAGCATGGATTTGGCAGGTAAGAAAGGATGGAAGTATTACGTAAGTGACTTTAAGTGGGAGAATGTGATAATTGATGGTCTTGTTTAGTGGTAAAGCCACTTACTTGGTTTAATGTTATATTTTGCTAATGGATGAAGTAGAAAACATGGAAGACATTTAATTAAAATGCTATTGGAGCACTAATTTCTTATGCATTCAATGTGGAACACTAATTTCTTGTGCATTCAATATGGATCACTAATTTTTTGTGCATTCAATGTGGAGCACTGATTTCTTATCCATTAAAAGTGGAGATGAACACGAAGTCTTTGGTACCACAAGTTCTTCAAGGATGTTGCCTACAAATAGCTTGTTTCATTTGTGTAAAACATAAGAGCAAATGAATTAGAGAGCATCAATAAGAAAGATAGTAAAAGTCTTTGTGAGAGTTATCTTGTGAGTTAATACTTAGAAATGAAAATTTTGTTCCTTCTTTATAAGTAATATTTTCTTTATTTTGTGGGAGAGTTATTTCTCCTATTACAATAGAGATTAAAATTGTTATCTTATTGTAACTAGAGAAAAGATGTTGTAATCACTGTTTTACAATAGTGAAAATCCTCTTACACTTGCCCATAATTTTTTACCCCAATTTATTCGGGGGGATTTCCACGTAAAATATTTGTGTCTATTTTATTTTTCATTATTCTCAATTTCACTTTAATTGTATTTTAGCTTCAACCCAATAATTTTTCCTAACAATTTTCTATTTACTTCTTTATTTAACAAATACGGTAAATAAATACTTTTATTTATTTTTTATTTTTAAGAGTTACTTCAATAATTTAACAAAAATAACTTAAAAAGGTATTAAGAGATACATTAACGAATGAATTTGTTCTTTAATTTACAAACAATGAATTTGTTCTTTAATTTACAAACAATGCTAGAGATAATAAATTTATGATTATTTTAAGTAACTTGGCAGAGAGACACATGAATAGTTGATAATTTTATAGATATATTAAACATTTTGATGCAATTAATTTAATTAATTTCAAGATTGTATTATTTTCATCTTAATTCATCCATCGAGTTGCTTATGTTAAAAAAGTCCAAAAGCTTTTCAAAAACTTACCAACTTTAAATGAAATTACCCGTAACATTTAATTAAATATTTATATTTTTTATATATATTTACAAAAATACTTAAAAAAAATTTAGTGCTTGATTATTGTATGATTAAATAAAGTACAATTCGCGTTTTAGATTTCTCCGATTACTAGATTTTCAAAATGGGAAAATGTCTTTTCATGAAATAATAATTGTCTTTTTCATAAAATTAATAATACCATAGATTTAATTTTGTCTACGTCTACGCAAAGACTTTATGTTCCACATCGCTAATTTTAGATTGGTCGTTCTAGCTAGAACCAATTCAATCTATCGAGCACCTTAATGTCATATTTTTATTGTGTTATTTTATTCCAACTTGATTTTACATCATTCCTAATTCATTAAAGGGTGGAATTAAACGAATTTTAAAACCCACACAAACACCAATTAGGTTTTTAATAGTGACGCACTATGTAAATATCACTTTCATTATTATGTCTCTTCATTGCATTTTTTATTGGATCACAAAAAAACATCATATTTTTATAACATACGAATTTCACAACTTTTATATATTCACTCTTTGTTTTTCACCATTATATTGTTTCTTTTTTATTAAATTTTTTATACTTCAATCAAATAATTAATGTTGTTATTATATTTAATTATTAGATTTTAAAAAAATTATATTATTTAACTTGTGTTTATTGGGATAACTACTTGATTTTATTTATTAGTGTTATATTTTGAATCAATTTGTGTTATGTTTTGAATCAATTTTGTATAGTCCGGACTAATTGATTTGATTTATTTTCATATTTTAAATTAATTTGTTCGGATTATTTGAAATTTGTTATATAACACATATTGTTATATAGTTTTTTAGTTATCAAATTGAAAAAATCTCATAGGAATAAAAGTTAATAAAGTTTATTTCTTCACTTTTAAAAATCTTAAAATTTGTAATTTTTATTATTTTTTATAAAGGTAATTAATTAGCTTAATTTTATCAAATTAATTGTAATTCTTGAGTTTATCTATTTGAAGATTGTAAAAACGGTCAACGATATCCGAAGACATAAGTAACATTTATATTGAAAATTGTTAATTTTTTATCTGTTTTAATATATATTTTAATTTTTTTTAGTATTATATTTCAAATAATATTATTTTGTTATGTTAATTTGAGTTATATTCATTTAAATCGTAAATAAATAATAACTATTTATAATAAAAAAAATATACTCGATTTTTTTAATACATACACCTTACAATTATATTATTTATACTAACTTTTTAACCTTACAATTATATTATTTATACTAACTGTTTAAGTGTTAAGATTTAAGTGTTAACCTTACAGATATATTATTTACATACATACGACAACTTGCTAGCAGAGTAAACTAGATGAATAGATTAAGACTTGTTTTGTACTAAACATTAATTTCATAATCGATTTTTTGGTATTTTGAAGATCCATAATTTTTTTTAAAGTCGTGTTTGATATAAGTTTTTTTTCACTTAAATATTACGTGTTATATATTTATTTGTATACATAATTACATTTCTGATTATTTTAATAGTTAAATTTTTATTAGGTGAAATTTTCTTTTAAAAATCCATTAACCCCTCTCTGTACTCGTAATCTACAACTTTCAAATATAGCAAAGGAGGAAATAAGTTTTGTATTGATGCATAAAATTAAATGTTGCTAATTTATAATAATGCTTAATTTGTTGAAAAAGTTGACATTTTTTTATATCATAATTATTTATTAATATAATATATATATTTTTATCTATAATTTATTAACATAATTATTAATTAATTGAAAACATATACATATAATATTATATGGTAACTAAATAGAATTTTCTCCGTTATGTGATATAATCCATTTTTTTTTGTGTTAGAAACTCAAGACTAACTCAAACTAAGAATATTTCATTAAATTAAGTGTTATCAAAACTTATAATCATATTTTATGCTTTGTTTCTAGTAGATATGTGATAAGAATACTTAACATTTTGTATATATTATTATATGTATAATAAATATATAAATAAAATTAATTAAAAAACGGACCCATTAAATCAAATATAATTTTTTTTATTTATGTATTTACTGATTACGCATATTAAATCACAAGCCAAAAATAGAGAATTGAATTGCTTCCATTGTGATATGATATGGGTTTGTCTACTCAACTTCCTTCCCTGTGTTGTTTTGGGAACACTCTGATTCTCTCGAATCATAAAGAACACTTTTGAAAGTTGAAACTTGAGTTTGTGAGTCATCTTCTGAATTATGGGATATTCAAATGTGCTGGACACATGGCAGCCAAGGGATTGGTAGCAATAGCCAGGCCCGGTCTGTCACATCCTCCGGTAAGTCGAGTGGGAGACAATGTAATGGTCCTTTTCACTATGCATGTGCCAGGCATAGAGCAAACAAAACCCTACATTTCTGAGTTTTAAAGTCATTGTAGGCCATCAACATCCATGTAGAAGCACTACTCTTGCGCATGAGAGGTTCTTTTTTCTTTTATGGAATCCAATGCTACTAGCTATCATAAGGACTTCCCTGCTACTCTAGAGACTTTTTCAGTAAGTGATTATGATAGGCTAATTTGTAAATTTTTATTTGCTTTTTTATTGTTCATATATTTTATCTCAAAATAATACTTGATATTTAAATTTTTAAAAGATAAATAATAATAGAAATATATTAAATATGACAAAAATATACAAATTTTTTTTAACTATTAGATAAGATATACCAAATATCCGATAAAGTATACAAAAAGTAAAAAAAATAAAAATAACCACGCGGATATATAAGTGCGTATTTTTAAAATTATTATATATTTTTTAAATTAATTAACTATTAGGTCTAAGATTGTTTAATCTTTTTGTTTAAAATTTATTTTTAAGTTCACTTATTTATAAAAAATGTGCTAGGAAATAATAAAAGAAACTTTTTATCTGTATTTTAATATAACGTAATAATTTATGTAACAAATCCATATTTATATTTATATATATATATATATATATATAATGAAAAAATATTAATTAAAAAATTCCTCAAATTATTTAATTAAATTTAAATAATATTTTTATCATTTAATGTGTTATTTTGTGTATTATACAATAAAAAAATTATTTAAATTTTATTAAAAATTTGGTTAAAGTTTGAAAGAAAAAATTTCTAAAAAATATGAGAAATATTTTTAATTAAATATTATTTTTTTACGTATATATTTATCAAAAAAATATAAAAATACATATAATATATATATTATTTCCTTATAATATTTAACCAAAAATTAAATAAAAAGTTACCTTTTTCTTCTTTTTCATATTTTTCACAAACAAAATAACTTAAATAATATTTTTCACAAATAAAAAAACTTTAAAATATAATTTTCTAAACTATAATACTAAACAACACTTATAATCTAAACAAAACGATGAACAAGCAATTCACTCTAAAAAATAACAAACTAATTAAAATAATTAACTATGAAAACTAAAAGTCGCAGGTGTATCATTTTACTACGTATAATGGTTTAGAAACTGATAAGCAGCTATTTAGAATACAACGATCCCAGTTGAGTTTTGACTTAATGGTGATTAGTTGATCATATATAGACCCAAAGAAAAACAATAATTATTAATTTGAATTAGCAATGCAACCATTATATTTCGTATTTATGAATTTGATTATAAAATCAAGTATTGATGATTCGATAATTCCATTAAATTTTTAGAATAGATTGTTTAAATTTAGTATTATTTTTTAACATCAGTTTGGACCATTAATCTTAAAAAAGGTGATGATATAAGTTCAAATAATTATTTTTTTATTTTAAAAAGTATTTCATCAAATATTCTCATTAAAAAAATTTAAAAATAAAAAAAAATATTTTTTTAGAAAATAGAAAATATGACAATGTAGATTAGATTTTCAATTTTTGAAACTAGTAAATTAAACTGTTAAAAAAATTAATAAATCTAAATATATTAATTATAATAATTAGTGGTTGTAAAATTAATTAACCACGAAAGATAACTAGCAACGTTTTAAACGTGGGATTGGGTATTCGCGCGCCAATTAGCGCATGTTTAGAGAGCAACTTTGATATATTGGCAACCAACTTTGATTTATAATATATATATATATATATATTATTGTGTTTTTAGCAGATGATAATGTCCACTAAAATGTTAGTGCACAACCAACACTGAAAAAAAAAAAACCCACCACTAGTATGGTGCTAAGGATGGAAAATGTGAACGTAAATGATGTTTGAGTGACACAGGGGACCTATTATTTTGGGTTTTGAATTTTAGAAATAATATAATTATTTAAAATATACATTTTAGTATTTATCTTTTAAGATATATATCTAACATTTTGTAATTTATCAAAAAATATATTTTAGTTATCTATATTATAAAGTATATATATAGGGTTTTATAATTCTTTAAAAATTTCAATAAATTTTAAATAGTCTATTTTTAAGGATAAATTTAAAATTTTAAAAAATAAAATATAAAAATTAATATATTTTTAAAGAAGTACAAACAAAAAACAAAACAAACTTAAATTTGAAATAGAAAAATTACTAATTTTTTTTTAAATTGCAAACATTTGAAACAACTAAAATTCGGAGAAAATAAAAAATATAAAAAAAATTAAAACTTTAAAAACACAAAAAAATAATTTTTTTACATTCCTAAAACAATTAAAAAATTAATTATTTATTATTTATAATTTTTGTTTTTTCAAAAATTATTTTTTTATTAATTTTAATCTTTTAATTTTGATTTTTTCGTAAAAAAAATTAAAACCTTTAAAAGTTAAAAGATAACCCTGAACATATACCTTAAAATATAGAATATTATAGTGTATATTTTGAAATAATTATAGAACTTATAAAGACTTTAACCCAATTACTTTTATTATGGTTTAATTTTTTTCTTCAAAACTTTGTGCAACAATTAGCATAATTATAATGATACTAACAACTTTAACTCAAATTAACTAGCTACAAAATTGTCTTATCTATTTAACCTATTTGTTAAATAGGTCAAACCTAACATGATAACCCAAATTAATACTTTAAAAACCCATTAAACACAACTTAAATGAGTTTAATAAGTTATTTTTTATTAAAATAATATATTTTTATTGACTTTTTTTAAGTTAATGACATAATAACTCAATATGATAATAAATCAAACTTAATATAATGTGATACAATAAAAACTTTTCTATTAATAAGTTAACCTAAAACAATTTCTTTATCAAATGACATAATTTACCTAATTTTTCACCCTTAACTATACTCGAAAGAATATAACTTAATTTGATTAGGGCATACGAGGCATCACTTATTGAACTTGACAAAAGAAGCAAGCAAGAGGCTAGACTAAGCAAGAGCCTGTTTACTTTACTTAGTCTATATCTCCCTTTGTGTACGTGACTACATATATTATTGTGTATCAAATCATATCAATTTTTGGTACTATTTGTGATTGATATTGTTATTAAGTGTTATTGATACTAATTTAGGCATAAGAAATAAAAAACTATAAAAATACAAAAATACATTTATTTATTTATTTATTTTATTTGCTATTAATTTTTAATTTATTTATTAATTTTATGTCTTATTTACTTATTTTTGTTTGTTTAATTTCCATAATTACTTTCCCATTTTTATACTAGCTAATTTTTCTTTTTGTAAATTTTATTTGATTAGTTAGATTTAATTAATTTTTCAATTTTTTTATCAATTTTATCTTTTATTAATTGTTGCGTTTATTTATTAAGTTTTGTTTTCACACATAAATGATGGACCATTTTTGAGTATTAAATGCTTATGAATGCAAAAGAACAAAAATGACATATGAGGAGGCACCATACTTCACAGCGTATATTAAAAGTGCTAGTAATGTGAGAGATATTTCTATACACAAACATTCTCATCTTTTTATATTGAGATCCTATGTAGTTACTTAATTCGTACAAAATCAATTGCATGTCTATAGATGGAATGAAGGGAATCACACATGTGATAACACTTACACCAATCCAAAACCATCACATTTTTTATTATCAAAATTTAGATTGGGGAGTCAATCTTATTACTCTTGGAGCTACGATCAAGAGGGAATACCTTATACATGACCAACATATACATCCGATTACTACAATCATCCACAACCACCCAAACATGAGGAAGAGTCATTCAATAAAAATGATTTTAACTCTTGTATGGAGTTGATGCAAAGTTTCATAGATAAATGAAAACACGAGGAACAGGTGGATAGGATTGATCATGACATGGGAAACAATTCAATGATTTATCTTGCAATCTTACCCAATCCTAAGGTTTTGTACTGGATAATATAAAAAGCAATTTAATAATAGATGACAAAGAGCTCCTATAAGGATATGACATATTTAAGAGCTCAACTAAGAAGGATATAATGTATTTAGGATAAGTATATTATAAAGCATGGAGGAGCACGATCATATGGTGGAAGATGCGTCGATCATGCACAATTGATAAGTAATTTAAGAATAAAGGTTTTTTGTATCCACAGGGATTAATAACAATGTATTATCCTAATTACTAGCTCTTTGGTAAATTAATTAAAGTTATTAAATGAGGTTTTGATTGTTTTTGAAGAAAATAACATAAAATAAAAAATAGGTTGCATAATAATTATTAGAGATATGATTATGGAACTATCCTCGCCACTATCTTATAATTTAATTAAATATGTTATAAATGAAAAATAATTTTTTAATTTTTAAATCACTTTCATAATTTAAAATCATCTTGAATCTTAACTTTAGCTTTAAAAATCTGTATCTCCTTAAAAATTCTTACCTTTTCTTATCGTGTATTGAATTAATAATACGATCGCTAATCAACCTAAATAAGAAACAACTAAAAGGTACGTTTAATAAATTTAATTCATTTATTTTGTTTATATTTATAAAGGTAATAACTAAACTAGACAAGATTAAAAATCAATGCTTAACTTTTAATGTTGGCATTCAACCCTACTTATGATAGTAACCACAATATACCATTTCAAATAAGAATATTAATGATTACGTACTAACATAAACAAACTAATTGTACACCTAATTTTTAACATACACAGTTTTGACATTTAAACATAAAATTGAATACATCAATAATCAATAATTTAAAAATAAAGTTTATCATAACATTAAATTAATCAAACCATAGTCTGGCACTTGAAATTATCCATAATCGCATTATAAGTTTAACTAGACATAGATTCTAAATGAATCAACATTATTTTCATGGAAACTATAAATAGGGGAAATAAGAAAAGACTTATAAAAAAGTAGATGATGAAGCCAATGTAACCTAAATCTCTAATCTTCAATCTTCTATTTAAAATCTCCTTCAAAAGTTGCCTTAGATGTGCTCCCTTAGAATTGCCTTTGATATCTCTTGTTCTTATTTCATTTGTGTGTTTCTAATGACCCCTAAAGTTGTTTTTATAACGTATTTTTGAGCCTATTTTGAATAGGATTAGAATTAGGTTGATCCAATGGCCATGATTAAGAGTTGGTGTTGAAAATTTTCCAATTTTAAGTGTTAAACAAATTTCTCAATCGATCTAACCTATATGATTTCCAACCCTAGAACACGATCAAAGCTCGAGCAATCTAATCCATTTGGATCGATCAATGCCTTTTTGATCAATCTAACAAATCTTGCCTAGGGATTGACAAGGTTCGATCTGTTATAAATTTTGGAAAATTTAGGCAAATAGAACCGAATTTTTCATATGTATCAGATTAGATAAAAAATAATCGTTCAAAACGGTCTAATCTAATTATAATCATTTAGAATATGAACAATGAATTATATTTTGAAACTATTTTATATTATCACCAATCAAGAGTAGCTTATTGGTTTTTAGTTTATTAACATCTTTTATCCTAGTTCCAGACATGGTTACTCCAACAACTTTGTTTGTTTATCTACTCTCAGTTAAAACAATAAAAATAATTGATATTCCTAAGTGTTGAACTTGGAAACACCATATTAAATAGTAATGTGTAAGGTTTATAAGTATTAACGTTATTTGTGAATAAAATGGTTAAGTGCAAACTAATTTCAGGCATATACTTATTTTCTAATATGTTTAAAATTGAATTCATGCATATAGGAATATATTGTTGAAAGTTCTATTTGGTTACAAATCTAATTAGCTTGAGGGGAAAAATAGATAATTAGCAAAAATAATACAAATTGAATTTTTTGCTATCACGTGTAAATAAAATAATGTAAAAATATAAATTAACATATGAGATTTTTAGGTGGAAACAACCTAGGCCATACTAATGACCTAAGAGAAAAACCATTATTGCACCGGACCACCTAACAATCCACTATGAAAATAATGTTAAATTATCAAGCTAGAACTTAAACTATCCACCCAGGTAATTCCCCCAAGTAATCTACTTACAAGCCTACACTTTCTTTCATAGTCTCTACAAGCTAGGTGTTTGGATCATGACCAACGTTTCGAAAACTTGAGTCACACAAGTAATCAAACCCATTTAACCAGTATCTAAAATATCATCACAATAACACAAGTACAAATATGTGTCTTACAATAGATTTAATAATGAGTAACCCTAACTAGATGATTGGATAATATATTAGATAAATCGACATCAACTAACAACCTTAGAATAATTAGTTTAAGCATAATATCACAAATATTATAGGCTTGTTAATCAATCAAACACAACCACAAAATGTTTGATATGTGTTTGATAAAATAACTAAATGAAAAAAATCATACTTGAATAGTTTTTCCAAAACAAGAGAGAGATTAAGAGTAAGACATATGGTTTGGTTAAATATCATATTTTGAAGTACTATGTCAAAACATTATTATTATTCTGTCCATAAAATCAACTAAACAAATTTAAGGAACGAGAACAATATAGTAATAAATCAATGCAATTCGAGTTAAAAAATATGTTTAATATTGAACCCTTGGCCGCTTGATCGATCTAACATATGCTCGATCGATCGATCCAATACTACAAGCAAAACATGCTTGATCGATCTAGTCAATTCTTATTAGATCTAGTGTAATAAATAATTAAATCTGACCAAGTTAGATTTATCTAGGTACTTAATTGATTGATATAGTGCTCGATAGATCGATTACTAATTACTTGAACGATCTAGTCAATTAAAAAATTAATTTAACACTTTTTTAAATGAGTAGATCAATTTTTGATCGATCTAGACATGTCTCGTTCCATAGAGTAGCCTAAATTCAAAATGTTCTTATATATCTAATATGAAATATAACACGCATAAGGATAGATATATACATGAGATGTGTTCGTTGGAGCTCGATAGTTTCTTTGAATTAAAATAATATTGAGAGACACACTTAGAAATTGAAATTACATTTGTATGTGTTATTCACGAATATTACAAATACTCGTTTAAACCTTATAATCTTCACCTTTGACATATTCGTGTGGCAAAACCTCTCTCACTACATAATACTCATAAGAAAAATAAATTTTTTACATAGTGGAACTTTCCTATGATCCCGTGAAACCATCTTTGCTTGAATCTTGTAAGCTCATATATACTTTGAAAAACAAAAGCATAAACAACCAAACAACTTGTCCCAAAAGACTCATAATTCTTTAGTTCAGTGTATATAACAATAGAAAAAATAAAAATATTCATAAGAGTGAATAATCATTATATAGAAATTAAAAATATAACTCCTTCTATTTGTAATATTTTCAATAAATATTTTTCAAAGTTAAATTATGATAGTAGTTCTCCCTAAATTAGCTCTCCCTTTTTGTGGATTTTTAAGTTAATGTTCCAATTTATCTTCCCCTTTTGGTCATAAGAATAAACAATATAATTATGAATTAATGACAATAGATTGAGCAAGCAAGCAATGTAAAATGAAAATGGGAACAATACACACAAATGATGAAATTAATTTTATTTAAAATGTGACTATCCATCGATAATATAAATATATGTAGATAAGTGAGACAAATATACTAACACATATAGTGATATATCAATAGTCATCAAAAGGGATATAAATATTGATTAGTCTATTTATGATTAGTTACGAATGATTTAAAAAAAGGAATGTCATCTACTATAAAAAATTACAGTTGTATTTATACTTGCACAAAATAAAATTTACTTACCAAGAATGAATTTTAAATTACTTTTTCTTTTATATTCCCTCTTGATATTTTTATTTTATTTTTGTATTAGAGATTTGGTTTTTTATTTTTCTTTTTGCATAACTATTTATGGGTCTTTGTTTTTGTGCATCCATTTTTTTTTGTATATGACTATTTATTTTATCATATTATTTTTCATTTGCAAATGAAATATGGGCGAGCCAATATACCTAGTATGATTACTTTCACACTACTTGTGAGGTAGCCCACTTCACTCACTGCGCTAGCTTTTGCATATCATAATAGATAGTCTTATCAAAACTAGGTGTCTCTCTAGAGAATAATTTTATATAGTGAAAGATATAGTTCAACCATAATTTTTACAATCAAGGTTATCTCAAGTCCTAAAATCTCACATAATTAATTATAAACTTCAAATATGACATACATGTGTGTCCAGTGAGTGTGTGAGTAGGTTTATGTTAACATCGATCCTTAGATGTGAAAAATATGTAAATGCATAAGTCAAAATGTCCATTTGAATAATATATAGTCAATCAAAATAAATATGAATGGAGAATGTAATAATCATATCAATATTGAAGTATGTATACTTCCCTCATTTTTTACTTTTTTTTAAACTAAAGAAACATCAATAAAAATAAAAACAAAAACAAATGAACTAAATAAAGATTCTCACTTAGGATTAATTAAGCACTCAAATAAAAATATCTAGATGAAGAGAAGATTGGCTGTTAACTAAAAAAAGTCAATCTTTTTTAACCCAAATTTTTATGAATTTTGGTTTTACTGTATCTTTGGGTTGAAAATCATCTAACTTAACTGTTATATATATTTTATTGGACTTGTCTTTAAATTTCATATTCATCTTAAATGAAGATATATCATGCATGGTAGGATGATAATAATTAGTTGTAGAATTGAATGCATTGAATTTCACTTGCCTCTTAGAACCAAAAACTTCATACTTCCTAGTAAAACATTTGAACATGTTATTAGAATTTACATTCATCCTATAATATGATGAACCATGCATAAATGGATGATGTTTATGAGTCCCATTTTGTGAAACATGGAAATAATTATTAAATTTAGAAGCATTCATCAAAAATCTACACTTGGACCTAATATAACAATTCTACCACAATGAGGACATAAAGGTACAAACTTAACAGTTTTATCAATTATAGGTGCAATAGTTCTTTTTTGCATAATTAATAATTGTAGGAGTGGAGTTAGAAGATCTTACAATAGTAGTCTTTAATATTGAAGTTGTATTTGTAGCTTGTGAAGTAGAAGGGTTGGAAGGTTTTACAAACTTAGTTGTTTTTAAAGATGATAATGTAGAATTTTCATCTACATAGCTTAGCCTTCTTTTGTCTCCAAAATATTTTCCATAGTCAAGAGCTTTTTTCAAATTTTCAACTCCAATGGTTAGCTTTTTACATCTTCTTTAGATTATTCAAGTTCTTACACCAGATTTTGTTTTTCTTGTTCTAAGCCACTAAGACTCGAATTCAGATCATTAATACGCTAAGAAAAATCAAGTTTTTCTTTTTCTAGTATCGAGGAATTTATTTCATAGGATTTTAGTTTATTATTTAGTTTAGTTACTTTTATAATTGACCTATCTTTTTCTCTTTTTGATCTCACATAATCTATGAATACTTCTTCAATACTAGTGACATTAAATTTATGGGTAAAATTTCAATATCACTTTCCTCATCATCTAAATCAATGTTAGACTTACTGGAGTGTCCACCAGTATTGTAGTAAATCCTAAATAGTTGTTGTCATAACTTTTTGATTCAATTGGATTATCGTTATTATTTGTAGAGTTAGTAAGTATAGTGTTGAAATCTCTTCTACTTTTGTTCTTATTGTTTACACAGTCAACTACAATATGACTAGTCCTATTACATTCAAAACATTAAAGTCTAGTGAGTTTAGATTTCTTGCCATGAGAACTCAGAGATTTATGTCCTCTCAGATTCTGATCATTTTGACAACTTGATTGTCCTTTGTTTCAAAGATTTCTTTTCTTGAAGATTTTGTTCAATCTTTTGGTTAAAAGTATCAATAATTCATCATTAGTATCATTGTATTAAATCATAGCAATTTTGAATGCGATAACGTTATTATTTTGAGGTTTTCAAAATCTCATCTCAAAGGTGTGAAGTGGGCTAATGAGTTCCTCTATTTTGATGATGTCCACCTTGTTTTTATCAATGGTATTGACCTTTGCATGAAAGAGATCTGGTAATAAGCAGTGCATCTTTTAAACTATCCTAAAATCATTAATTTTCTTTCCAAGATTGACAGAGGTATTAGTAACATCATATAATCTAATATAAAATTTAGAGAAAGTTTAGTTTGTTTAACTAGTGTTATTCCCCCATGAACAACCTCTAAAATATCTTGAGCATGCTTAGGAATATTAATATTAGAAATATGATGAAACTTATAGGTCAATACGACATTAAAAATAGCATTAATACCTTTTTTTATTTCAGTTACTACCATTTTTAGCTATAGTGGTCCAATATTTTCTACACTTAGGATAGACTATATTATCTTTGGAGATCATAAATGGTTTCTAACCATAAAGCATAGATTTTTAGATATTCTCATCTCTAGACTCCAAAAAAGATCTCATACATGGCTTCCAATATGACTAATTAGACCCATCAAAGTAAGATATATGGGCTGTAAAGAACCCTTTCTTTAATGATCCATAACAAGGTCCTAGGCATACTAAGTATATCTAGTATGCTTTGATACCAAATAAAAGTTATATTTAGTTATAGATCTAATTAGCTAGATATGGTGAATAGATAATCAACGAAATTAAGACAAATTAATTTTTTTGTAGATTGTCAAGCATACAATCATGTGTAAATAAAATAATGTAGAAATATAAATCAACAAATGAGATTATTAAGTGGAAACAACCTACGCCACACTAATGACCAAAGAGAAAAAAACATTGGTCCACCAGACCACCTAACTATCCATTATGAAAATAATGTTCAATTACAAGGCTATGACTCAAACTACCCACCAAGGTAATGATCCCAAGTAATCTACTTATAAGCCTCCACTTTCTATCATAGTCTCTACAAGAATGGTGTTTGAATCCGGACCAACATTTTGACAATTTGAGTCAAACAAGCAATCAAACCCGTTCAAAAAGTATTTGAAATGTTTGATTAATAATATAAGTGTAAATGTGTGTCCTATAGTAAAATCAATAATGAATAACTCTATCTAAATGATTTAATAATATATTAGATAAATTAAATCAACTAGCAACCCTAGAACAATCAATTTAAGTACAATATCACAAATATTGTAAGCTTGTTAATCAATCAAACACCATCCATAAAAAATATTTGATAAATTAACTAAATGAAAAATGCCTACTTGAATAGTTATTACAAAATAAGAGAGAGATTAAGATGAAAAGAATAATGCTCTAATGTGGTTGATACGTTTGTGTGTCTTGTTTATTTAAATAGAATATTTTGAAACACTAGGTCAAAGCATTATCATTATTATATCCATAAAATTAGTTAAAAGAGTTTTAAAGAATAAGGATAACATAATAATAAATATATTCAACTCGAGTTAGAAATAGGTTTAAAAATTGAAGCCCCGGCTTCTCGATCGATCTAACATAGACTCAATCAATCGAACACATATTTCGATTGATTGAATCCCTTATCGATCGATCCAGTCAATTCTACATTGATATATTGTAATAATTAATTAATTTTTATTAGATTAGATCAATCTAGGTAATTAATCGACCACCACTAATTACTCGATCAATGTAGTCAATTAAAAAATTAATTTAGGACTTCTTAAAGTGAGTAGATTGATTCTTGATCGATCTACATAGCTAGATCAATTGTGTAGCCTAAATTTAAAATGTTCTTTTTTGTCCAATATAAAATATAACGTACATAAAAACAAAAATATACTTGATATATGTTCGTTGGAGCTAGATAGTATCTTTGGTTTGAAATAATTTGAAAGACATACTTAAAAGATAAAATTATATTTGTATGTTTTGTTCACAAATATCATAAACACTCACATAAATCTTACAATTATGTAAATGTTGCTTGATCGATCAAGGCTAAGGTCAATTGATCGATGTTCTTGATCGAACATTTTCTATCTATGTGTTCTTGGGTTAAAATTGTTTTGGAGTATATTGATCAAAGTTATGCTCGATCGATCGAGAGTATAGATTGACCGTGTTCGATCTAGGTACTCTAAGGTTGAATTTGATTTGAGAAGATCGATCAAAGTTATGTTCGATAAATTGAGATGTTGGATCGATCGATGATTGATCAGGTTGAATCTAGGCACTCTTGGGTTAATGTTTAATCATTTTTAGATCAATTAATAAGAGTATCTATCTATCCATCTATTAGTTTGATTGATTGATCATGTTTTAGATCGATTGAGTGCATAAATTTTCAGCTTAAAATCTCTTTGTTTAATCAAGCCAAATATGTGGATTACTATATTGCCCTTATTTAATATTGTTTTGTTAAATCTTTTATAAATAGAAAGTTCATTGCCTTTTAACCTAGCATTAGGGTTTTAATTCTCCTATATAAACAATCTAATGCTCATTGTTTTAATTACCATACATATTCTATTCATTTTGCATCTTTTCTGTTCTTTCTTAAAACGTTTTTAAACTGCATTATATTTCTTTAGGCATTTTCTTGATTTAATCTGTCAAACATATTATGTGGTTGTGTTTGATTTATTCATATACCTAATTACTTTTATGATATTATGCTTTTTATTTTCGTTCTAGGTTTACTAGTTTATTTTTTTATCTCATTAATGTTCTCGAATCTTTTAATTATGACATTTCATTGTTAAATATGCTCTAGCACACATTTTGTACTTGTTCTATTTGTTCTAACTTTTCATGTGCTCATTGGACAGGTTCAATTACTCATGGGACTCGAGAGATCAAAACGTTAATCTGAATTTGTATACCTACCTCATGGAGATTATGAAAAAAGTGATTGCTCGTGAGTAGATTAATTTGAGGGCTTTATCTATAAAGGATAGTTTAAGACCTTGCTTTGTAATTGAACATTATTTTTCATAATGATTTGTTTTTCATAGTGGATAGTTAAGTGGTCTAGTGAACCGGTGGTTTTTCTCTTAGATTATTTCACCTAAAATATCATGTGCTGAATTTATCTTTATTTTTGCTTTATGTTGTGTATGAAGATATCCATAGGTAGGAACAATTATAATAAGGTCAATTGTTCTTTCGATTTCGATTCAAATAGGTAATCGGGACTTAGATGAGGGGTGAATATGATAACTTATGGAATCTTTTCATAAGCTCTATAGCAATTAGGCTAAGTCGGCCTCATAAACATGAATTAAGAAAATAACATAGGAGAAGTACAAAATAACATGCTCAATTCAACACACAACAAAAACAACCAATAGTGAGAAAGAACAAATTGTGATTAACACGCTAATGATGGTATGTCTTATAAGCTTTTGTCTGGGCTAGTAGCATGCATGGACATAGCAAACATCATACAGTATACAAAATAATCATACATAATGAAAAGTTATAAAGTATTTTCAATCACTTTAAGACCTCATATGTGGGAAGATATTAGGTAAATATTCGATGATTGCACTCTCACAACAAGCAACCAAACAAAATATAGCTTATCAAGAGAAAAAGTCCAACATCTGATACACAACCAGAGTAAGGAGATACTAACTCTTTAGAGATTCATACCAAACTCACATGCATAAAAAGATAGGAGAAATATAAATTAATCAGGAAATAGAAAAATTAATTTAACATTACAAAAGCAATAAACAAGAAGATATAGACATACTACAAGTAAAGAAAAAAAAGAATGTAATTGCACAAAACATTAAAATAATCTTTCTAATTAGATTGTAGATCTAGTATGTTTGCACATACAAAATAGAAACTCTAATTATACTAACACAACAATCTAATTATGCATAACATCAATGAAGGAGTCCAAGAACCAATATACAATTAGGTTAAGGAGATATTAATTCCTTAAGGACTCGACCTAAATAAGAATACAACATAAAGATAAACACTTAACTGATAATCATAACAATAGTACAGATAAATACATACAAGTAGTAAATAAGTGGTAGATATATTATTAATAATAAAAAAGCAAGAAATAAATATTAAAGGCTTTCTAATTAGAGTTTAAACCTCAATATGTAGAAATAGATACAATTAAAACTCTGATTATACTAGCCAAACAATAGAGTATTATATATGTATACATACACACACACAGAATCCCTATCTAAGTGGTAACATCTTTATGGTGGCAACAAAAAAAATCTACTAAGTAATAAACTAATTACAACCATGATAGATATAAAACCCTATTACCTTTATAGTTGGGCCTTCTGTCTAAACTGCCTATTATCGCCCTGACTTGCTACCTCTGCAATAACCTAGTTTGACACAAAAACTGGGCTATCCTCTAAAGCCAACACCACTTGATATGTTGTGATCAATAATGTGAAGTAAAGAATCAAATGTGATGATCACGAACACCCGACAACCACCGTGGAAACCACTTTCAACCATGAATCATAAATTGTATATGTGAGACACACAGTTAATCACATACCACACATAGTCGATGATGTGAGAACATTGATATGTGAACTCAATCAATTCAACCTAACTTACTCCAACAATGTAGTTCTCACATAAGAAAAAATGACATCTTAGTAACTACCAGCTGACAAAGGTTTCATAGCCATATAAGCTTCTTAAATAAAACAACTTACAAACATCACCTCGAGAACTCATTGCTTAAGAGAAGGGTTTGCCTACATTTTCACTAATTACTAATATCGAACAATACTCAAGATAATAGTAATTAAAAAACAAAAAAATGAGATGTCAATTTGATAGAGCTATATTATATTATTTATATAAGAAATAAGAAGATGGGGTATTTATAAGACTCATCCAAGCTCATGGAAAACCTCACCGAGGGTCCTCGTTGACTACCTCATTGGGGGGTTTCTCAAAGGATCCGATGAGGGCCTCGTCGAGGTACAAGAAAATTCCATTTTTTGTTTCCAATTTTTTTTAGTAATTGTCATAAATATCCACACCTAATACGAAACGAAAAAATGAGCAAAATTGTAGCTCACTCCCAAAAGAATATAACACTAAACCTAGCATACACACTATGAAAACTAACCCTATGATGTGTGTAAACATGTTTGCATAAAAGTGTACCTAACTATATGCATATGTGCATTGATGATCGTCAATAACCAATCTTACACAAAGAAAGATATATATATTAAGTAAAGTAAACCGATTCTGTGTTTTGTACACATGAAACTAACACACAGACACAACGTATAATAGGACTTATAGTTTACATACGATTACTTGTCTATTTGCTTAATATTTTTTAGTTAGACATAATTAGAAAAATTATCTTTTCTTCCTCTAGGTTAATTAGATCCATAACTAAAACTTTTAATTGGTATCACAATGTTTAATATATATACTTAGTGTTTCTTAAGACCTTATTATGAATAATTTGAAAGAGAGTTATTTTACGACTTGTTCTCCCTTGTTTGATATACTAAGTAAAGTAAGAGTGTGAAATACTTTGATTTATGGTTACGAACCACCTATGTTTATCATAGGTAATAAAGTCACACTTAAGCCTAGAAATGAATGGACTACTAGGATAAAAATGGTAGTTATTGGAATCAAAAGGACATTAATGTTATCTTTAATGTTGTGTCATCTGATGAGTTATGTCACATTTATGATATTGAAATTACTAAGCATGTTTGGGATACTCTAGAGATTATAAACAAACTAAGCTTCGTATGTTGGGTATTAAATTTGAAAACCTTAAGATGGAAGAAAATAAGACATTTTTATAATTTTATGCCTTACTTTGTGATATTGCAAACACCTATTCAAATCTTGGAGATAAAATTGATGAATTCAAGTTAGTTTAAAAGATTATCTCCTAACAAATGAAAGGAAAGATATAAACACCAATAAAATTGATGAACTTATTGGTTCACTTCAAACTTTTGAATTAAGCTTTCGAATACTTATAAAGAACAAGGTTGTCGCTTTCAAAGCCACCATGACAGATGATGCTGAGAATGAGAATAATAAGAGTGATAAAAAATTGATAATCTTTACTAAAAAGCTCAAGAAAATCTTAAATCGAAAATACTTTCAAAATAAGAGGTAATCAAATCTTACAAAGGATCATAAATAAAGAGAATTCAAATATATGGTTTTTGAAGGCAAGAAAACTAAATCCAATGAAACACAATATTTTGAATGTAATGGGTTTGATCGTTTTTACAAATGAGTGTGATACCAAAAAGAAAAAAAATTGAAAAACTTTTAATGGTACATTTAATGACTCAAAAAGTGATCACTATAAACGTTGACACCAATTATCACTAAAAGAAAAATACAACGCAAGGTATTAATAGTTGTAATATTGATATATTAACAACATTTACAAACTGCATGTTGTAAAATATGAACATTTACAACGTCATTTAAATAACTTGAGTAAAAACCACAGAAATAATAATTTATTGTGTTTTTGGCGTCCCGTTGGTTTTTACTTTGGGTTTATTAATGATAGGTCCCTATTTCGAATCCCAACATACGAAAATAATTAAAGCTTTAAACTTTCATTTTCTTTGCCCGCGAAGAGTTTTGGACTATCGCTAGTGTCGCGCCTTTCTTTTTTTCGTTTCTCTCTTTTACCCTAAGGCTCTTTACTTTACTCATAAAAGACATCTAGGGTATTGTGAATTGAAGAGTTGCAATACTTTTGATGCGACAGGTGAGAAACAAATCCTAAATAAATAAAGGGGAAAACTGACAATGGGTATTAATTTGTATTTGTTTTGCAGATTGGTTTTTGGAGTGGAAACAACAATGAGATATATTCAATGGAATTGATTTTTTCTAAGAGGTATTATGAGTCTTGATAAGTTTTGTTTGGATTAGAGTACATGAGTATGATTACTGGGAAAATTTGATTATTCCATAAAGATTATTGATTTAAAGTATCATATTTGTGATTGTTTTAAAATTGGTAATTTGTTTTTCTCTATAAAGTGGGTACCACTTTTGAAAGATATTTACAGTAGATATAGTTTATTTTTGTATTGTATTTGATAAGATGATTAATTTTGTTTTCACTTTACCCTTAACGAAGCTTGTCAATCTTCTATTTTTTCTTCGTCTTTTTCTTTGTTCTTCAAAAGGCATGCATGTCTGCAGAAGAGTACCTTTCTATGGCAGAATATTGCTCTTGTACAGTTGTACATCTATTATCTATGTTCTTTGTACCTTTGTGTGTCCATGTGATAGGAAGTTGACGAATTAAGAGATGTTTTCTGAATAGTTTTGAATAGTTGTACCACTGAGTAAAAGCAGAAAGCAAAAAACGACATTACATGGAGATATGTTCAATTGGTTTAAATTAAAAAAATTCAATTCAAAGAATTGATAAGTTTGTTACATCATATTTGTATTAAAAATTATATAGTATTCGGATAGTTAGATTATATAATCTAATATATTTTATTTAAATTAAATTATTATTAAATTATAAATAAATAAATATTTTATATTATATTATATTTAAATATTATGTATATAATAATTATATTATATTATTATTTTAAATTAAAAAAATAAATATAAATGTTTATTATAATTTTATAATTATAGATATTTTTTTTAGTTTTAACTATAAATAATAATATTTGTTATAAAAATATAAATTTAAATTGTGTTTTATATATGATAATAATTTATAAATAAGTTTTAATATTAATATATTTTTGTTCATATATATTATTAGATTAAATTTAGATTGAAACGATTGGATTCGGATCTATCAAAAAACAAAAACATATGGTACTCAAAGGTACTCAGGGGTAATTGGGCCCAAACTAGTGTACCATTGAGTAGGGCGTATGTTGTTATTTGTTACAAAAGGGAATCTTACTGTTAACAGAGGAAACTAAATTAATTACAGTGTGATGAGGTGCATGGTAACCAAGCTAAGCATAATGACTAATAGCCTTTAACATTTACCGTCAATTCAAAAAAAGGGTCTTTACATTGGGTACCTTTAGCCTTCAGCATAAGTCATTGTTGAACATTGTTCTCAGTAGCGTGTTGTCTTCAAGATCATCCTAAATCTATTTAACTCTTTAAAATTTGTCTTTGTACAAATCATCTGACTTCAATTTTTTTCTAATCTTTTGTATGTGGTCCAAGTTGGAAATCAACAACCCAACATTTATATGAACCATAATTAATGTTCTGTGACAATAGAACCTGGAAAAGGGAGCTAGCCAATTAGGTTATTTTCCTTAGATATTTTTTTAGTAAAGGTAGTCAATTTCATAGATTTCAATTAATTTAGTTCAGTTGATTTGAATTAATTTTTAAGAGTGATTGGCTTTTTCCTACACGATTTAATGTTATTTTCTTTTGTATGGTGACTCCTTTATTTTAATATAATGTTCAGTTTGCATTGTCATATATATATATATAATTTCATTCAATTATAATATTGAAATGAAGATCTTAAAGTAAGTGTTTGATTCATTTACAGCCATATTTTGACCTTTGATCAACAGACTACAAGATGTCTAGTAGAAAGGTAAGGAATTCATAATCACTTTGCTTTCTTTTTTTTTTCTTCAATTTATGACTAAGTTAATTTTATAACCTGTCTTTCATTTATTATAATATGTGAAGTCCCTCAAGAAAATTAGGAGTAAGCAAAATAAAACCAATATGGGTGAAAACCAGCTTAATAGTGAATATGTATCATCAAGGGAAAATTCACATTCAAAAACAACTCAAACTACCGAAAAGGAAAGGCATAACGCATTGCATGGAAAAGTAAATTGAAATTAAAACACTATATTACTTCTCTTATGTATGTTTTAACTTGAGTTTGCATTATTATATTATCGCATTTTTTTAGTCATGAAGATAAAAAGATTAACTTTAATATTTTTATTATATTTCAATAAAATTTGTATATGAAATTGTTACATGTTGACTTGATTATTATTTTTTGAATCTCTAGAATGATTGCCTCCTAATTTTAAGTTTTTATTTTTACACTTCATGATCGTTTCACTTTTCATGGGAAGAATGTCACTAATATTGATAAAAGATCGCATAGAAATGAAGAAATTGACTTATCAAGTGAAAGTTGCCACTCTCTAACTAGATCTGCAACTCAAAAGGAGAGAGGCCAAACTTATCAAATACAAGTTCAATCAAGAAAACGAAAGGTGGTCCTACGAAAATGGGATTAAAGTATGTAGGACTTATCAAGTGAAAGTTGCCATTCTCTAACTAGATCTGCAACTCAAAAGGAGAGGCCAAACTTATCAAATCCAAGTTCAATCAAGAAAAGGAAAGGTGGTCCTATGAAAATGGGAGTAAAGTATGTAGGACCGCCTAAACCTATGCAAGTTGAGTTTAATGAAAGGGGACAAGCAATCGGTGAAAGTTTAGCCAAACTTGCATCTACTGATTCAGTTATTACAGGAGAGCATGCTCTTATTGTAATTTCAAATTGGGGCAACGTGTCTGATGAAAAGAAAAATGAAATTTGGGAATTGGTGATGGTAATATATATTTTCCAATATCTTACTATGCATTTATCTTGATGATAATAAATTTGTATTGTGATATTCATAAATTCCCTATCTAATTAATACAATAATGTAGCAAAAATTTCCTATGGATGACTCTCATAAAGAATGGATTATTGGAAAGATGGCAGCAAGTTGGAGACAACACAAGTCCAAGATAACAACATCCATTATGAAAGCTAATAAAAGTAAAAATAGATTTCGTTTATTCCTTAAAATTAGGCATCAAATGTAATACTTGATGACGATTGGGTTGCATTCATAAAATAGAGAATTTCTCCTCAGTTTGATGTGAGTTAATTCGTCAATTTTTTGAAGTAATAATATTTAAAGGTTGCAAGTAACTGTGAGTATAATTAAATTTGTTTTGTAGGCAAAAAGCAAGAAGTTAAGTGCAATGAGAAAAAAAAACAAAATCTTCCACATACTATGACTGGGAATGCTATGCTCGCTTAGAGCATGAAATGGTATGGATTTATGGAAATTGGATTTAAGGAATGACTGATATGCTTCTTACAATTTATTCCCTATTCTACAGAAAATAGAAAGTTCTGAATAAAGAGAAATTACTAGAGTTGATGTTTGGACCTGAGGTCATCTTAAAAAGAATGGTGAACCAGGCAATGAAGTTATTGGCCAAAAATTGATCATACTTTTTTTACCAATATAACTTAAATTAAGTACTATAATGTCTAGTGGCTGTCATCTCAGTTATATGAATTTGTATATATCATGAAGAAATCAACTACTAATCCACTTCCCAATAATATAAAAGAAATGCAAAGTGTTAAGAAAAGAGCGTCAAGGATGTGTTTGGGGACTAGGATTTGGTGTTACACCAACCCAACTAGTTGCTCAGAGTTTATACAATCAGAAAATGAAAGAACTTGAAGAGAAATTTGAAGCTAAAATGAAGAAGTTTGAAGAAATGTTTGAAGGCAGTGACTTCTAAGTTTAATCATTCTGAGCAGATTGGGTTTTAAATAAATTACTTTAATGTTTACCAGAAAATTTCTTGTGATTCTTGGTACGTACCACAAGTGAATTTTGAATTCTTGGTAATGCTATGGGAAGCACCATTGCTTGGCCTAAAAGTTGCATCAAGATAATTGATTAAAGGTAATTCATATCCCTAACTTATGTATATCTATGAACAAATTCATTGTTTTATGCATTATATTTGGTTTTTGCTATTGATTATTATCTTTTATAATCATTACATGTTGGCTGAATAAGTTTAATGGGTTTTTTTAATAGCTAAAGTAGTCTATTTATTGTCTTAAATAATTGAAGCAGAAAATATACAATTTTTTTTGGAAGTTGTATATATGCTGGTGATGTGCATAGTTAGCTCTTAAAATTTCTGAGGAATCAATAAAGGGTAAAGAAAATCACTGGTGCCACCATTAAGAAGGGAAACTTGCTTTTGTTTTTAGAAGCATCTTCTATGCTACTGATGTGAGAAGGTGAATTGATATTTTACATTCCGTATACATTGCAATGAGTTAATTAGTAACGAAGGAAACATGTCCAAGCTATCTCTATATTGAATTTTTTGTTTTAATTTTTTTTTCTCCAGAAACTTTCATATGCTTTCGAATTAAAATATATTTTGCTTTTGCCTATCTGTAGAAGATATTTCTTTCTTATAGTACATTTTTCTTTGTTCCCTAGGTCATGAAATCAGCAAACAAAGCTACAAGAGCATTTATCAAAGGACTTGGACTAATGTTGCTTGAACTTGGAAATATTGATGTGAAGTTGAAATATACTTTGTCCTAGGTCTGCTTGTAATTAGTGATTAACTCATCACATTAAACATTCAGAATCTCAAATATTTTGTATAAACTTATTTACATTCAAACATCTTGAAATATCATTAATATATAGATAAATTTTCTAGTCTTGATATTGCTTTGAGGTCACAAGTTTTGTTCAAAATAATGGTAAGTAATGGTAAAGTATCATGTAACCTTGCATGGATGAGAAAGTTACATGGTATAAAAAAATGGAGATATAACATGGTATCAAAAACATGGAGATATAACAACGATCATACTTTGTTGTAGAAATCCAAAACTACAGCATTCATCTTATGTTGTAATATTAAAAATGACAACACAATTTGTTTGTTGTAGAATTTCTAAACAACGAGAGTTGCTCGTTGTAGATAAAACACAACGTTTGAATCTTGTTTTCAAAGTTAACCTAAACTTCATTACCGCCAGTTTTACAACGTTCCTCTTTAAATTAGACAACGGGTAATGGACCTTATGATAGGTTCAACACTTGTGACAACTTCCTAAAAGACAGCAGTTGATGTACACTTTAGCGAGTCTAACATTAGGCAGATAATAAGTGAAATAATTTTGAATTTCTTTTTACTAAATTTAATGTTAACTTAGAGGAACTTTTTCTAAACTTAGTGGGATATAAGAAGAAAAAAGATAAGTTATTGGTAGATGTAACCTAATTAATTGATAGATTCAAAGCTTATGAACTTAATTCTTCCATCTTAGAAAAAGAAAAAAAATTTAGTTGTATGAACTTGATATGTTAAATTCAAGTTAATATAGGAACTTGAACAATTAAAAGAAGTTAGGAAGAGGTTGACAATTAAAACTACCAGATTAAATAAAGTTTTTAGTTATAATAGGTTTTTTTAGAGACAAGGGAGTATTAGGTTATGTAAATGAGTATTTTATGCCATCATCTTTAAAAACAATTGAATTTGTAAAATCTTTTAACCCTTCAAGTGTAATACATACACCATATACACCCAATTTTAAATTTATACCTATATGTCATAATTATAGTAAAAAAAGACATTAGATTTAGGTATAAATTCTTGTTTGTTTCTAACTTTTCTTTATCATGACATGCATGTATCACATTTTAAAATCAATAATCATGCCTACATACGCAAGCCTTATCCCTTTAGAAATAAATAAATGAATTCTAACACAATGAAAAATCTTCCAAAGAAGTACGAGATTAAAGTTGAGCCTTAACCTAAAGACACAATGAGCAATTTAGTAGGATTGCATCTCTTTTTTTGTATTTTTATTATTTTTTAAAAAAATTAAAAAAAGAGTAGTATTTTTTAGTCAACAATGAAATTACCTTAAAAGCTTCCTACACTTACAATTTTTTAGTGACTTGTCTTATTTTGTTTGACTTTTAATTGTATACGTTTTTTACTTGCACATATACATATATTTTTACATGTGACGATTGATGTTTACAAAAACTTGTTCACACACCCACTGAACATAAATGTGTGTTACTCTTGAAATTTATGATTGTTTTTGTAGATTTTAGGACTTGAACTAACTTTGACTGCAAAATTGTTTTAAGTTCTATCTTTCACTTTCTAGAATTTTACTATAGAGATACACCTAGTATTGGGAGGGTTGCCTATTTTGATGTGAGTAGAGTGAGTTTCCTTATAATTTGTGTGAAAGTCATCATATTAAATTTATGACTTGTACATGTATCTTTTTTTCTAAAAAAGAAAAGCAAAGAAAAAGTAATTAGCATGCACAAAAAGAAAGTGTCAAAAGAGGTGAAAAATAAATAAATAAATATGTACCTCATTTATAAACTAAAAAATGAAAAAAAATATTAAGTTTTATCTTGGTAGAAATTTTTTTTATTTTGCGAAATTAAAGATTTAATTGTAGTTGTACATGATAAATGATATTTCTTCTTTTGAGTCATTCATGATTGATCATAAATACATTGTTTGTCATACTAATGAAGTTCAAACATGTATTCTATTTTAGTTGATTGTTAATATATCACTATTTGTGTTATTGTGTTGTGCTGTGTATTTTGTCAATATATTTATGCATAAAATCGATAGCCAAATTTGAACAAGAATTATTTTCAATAAGTTGTGTGTTTTATTATAATTAAATAATTCTACTTACCTTATTAAAAATAAAAAAAATCATTTTTTATAGTTTTTTGTTTTATTTACTTTTTTTTATTAGGGAGTTATAGGACTTAGGAGAGTTACTTTTAATTTAGTTGAACACATGTTTGATTGTTCATACTAAATAACTATGCTTTAAAGTTAAATTATCTCTTCATATGACAAAAAGAAGGGAAAATAATTAATAATGTGAAAGGTGTTACACAATGGAAGAAAACATTTAATATTTAATGTTATGTTTATTACTACTCACTGAACTAATAAATAATGAGGCTCTCAAGCTAAGTTGTTATGCCTATTTGTTTTTGTTTTTCAATATATATGATCATGTTGAAATTCTAGCGAAGAATGTATCATCGGATCATAGGATAGTTCTACTATTGAAATTAAGAAATTACATGAAATTTTATTTTCCTATGAGTGTCACTAGCGAGAGAGAAGTTTTGTTGCATGAATATTTCAAAGGGAGAGTTTGTAAGGTTTATAAGTATCGACGTTATTCGTAAACAAAACAAATAAGTGTGTACTAGTTTTTAGGTGCATTATCACGTCTGTTATTAAAAGCCAAAGAAACATCTAAACTTCAAATTTATGTGTTTTATGTATGCACTTATTTCCTAACACATTTAAAATTGAATTCATGTGTATATGAATATATTGTGTAAATGATGCTCGATTAATCGAGGCTTAGGTTGATCGATCGAAACTCTTGATCAATCGAGGATAGATCATGTTCGATCTATATGTTCTTGGGTTGATATTGTTTGGGAATAGATCGATTGTATTTATGCTTGTTTGATTGAGAGTCTTGATCAATCAATGATCGATCATGTTTGATCTAGGTGCTTTTGGGTTGAATTTAACTGTAGTAAATCAATTGATCGAAATGTTGGATCGATCAATCATTGATCATGTTGAATCTAGCCACTCTTAAATTAATGTTCAATCATTGATGGATTGATCAAAAAGGGTAACTTTTCAACTTAAAATCTTTTTGTTTGCTCAAGCTAAATATATGGATTGCCATATTGTTCTTATTTAATATTTTTTTATCAAATCTTTTATGAATAGAAAGATCATTAGCTTTTACCTAGCATTAGGGTTTTAATCCGTACCTAATGCTTAATGTTTTAATTACTGCACTTATTTTATTCATCTTACAACCTTTGTTCTCTTTCTATTAAAACGTTTTTTTAAAATACATCATATTTCTTTAGGCATATTCTTGGTTCAATTTGTCAAATATCTTGTGTGGTTATTTTGATAAATTCATATGCCTAACTGATTTTATGATATATAGCTTTTGATTTTCATTCTTATTAGTTGATTTGGTTTATCAAATTTATGTTATTGAATCTTCTAGTTAAGGTTTTTGATTGTTAAATATACTCTAGAATATATTTTATACTTGTACTATTTGTGCTAACTTTTTAAGTACTTGGTGAACGAGTTTAATTGTTTGTAGGAATCGAGAGATCAAAAATATTGGTTTAGATATGTATGCCTACCTTGTGGAGACTATAAAAAGCGATGACACATAAGTAAATTACTTTGAGGACTTTATCAGTGAAGGGTAGTAATGGGCACAGGTATGGGCATGGACAATTTTTGATGTAACTGTCATTGAATCAAATTATAAAATCTATACCCAAAATCACTCGAAAACCATTACAATTCAAGGACGATTTTTCTTATGGGTAATGGTTTGAGATGGTTATTAAAAAATACCCAAAAAATTGTTTTTTAAAACATATTAATTTAAACCCTAATTAATTCTAAACATATTAATTTAACAAATATTTAATTTAATTTAATAAATATAAAAATTAATTTTATAAATAGAATTAATTTTAGGTATGAGCCAGTATGGTTATGAGTATAACTATACCCGAACTATACCCGTTGCTTCATGTTTGGTTAATACCCAAAATCGTATTCATCCCTAATATTTTGTCGGATAAAAACTGAATCGACGGTGCAGATAACTGAACCTACAATTATTTTGCCCATTCCTGGTAAAGAGTAGTCTAAGACCTTACTTTGTAATTGAACATTGTTTTTCATAGTGTAAAGTTAGGTGGTTCGATAAATCGGTAGATTTGTGGTTTTTCTCTTAGATCATTGTTATAACCTAGGTTATTTTCACTTAAAATATCATGTGTCGTGTTTATCTTTATTTTCACTTTCTTCTATTTAAACACGATTACTTGTTTAACCATTTAATATTTCTTAAATAAAAATAATTAGCAAAATTACATTTTCATTCCGTCTAGGTTAATTAGATTCGTAACTAAAACTTTCATAATGGATTTAGTTACTGAGCTACATACTCTATTATATTTATAAAATATAAATTATAAATATAACAATATAAATAGTTTGGCTTAACTTAAACAATTTAATTTTTTTACAAAACGGATTAGACCAAATTAGGTTACAAAACAGATTAGATTGTTTGAAATAATAATAAAATTTCAATCTGGTATGATTTAATACTTTTTCTTATCCTGACTCCTCATTCTATCCATGATTGATCTCAAGAATTTCTCCATCTATCGACTTGTGGCTCAATCTATCGAGCTTATTGAATCATATTTTCTATTCATGGGTTCTAGATTGATTTTGATCAAAGCTCGATCGATCGAGTGTCATACTTTTGTTTTAAATATATGTTTTTCTCAATTTTTTCTTATTTCATCCTCTAATGCCTTTATAACACAAAATAAACACATAAAATGTATATAGAACAATAATATTTTTATAAATATATGAAAATTAATGCATAAATGTATGTATAAAATGATACCGATCAATTAGTTTTCATAAGCTTAAATAACGTTAGTATGACTATAATTTGATACTCATAAGTTCTTATTTAGACACATTTTTAGTTATTAATTATTATATATATATATATATATTATAATGAACTTAAATTATTTATTTTATATTTATTGATAAAATATTGATTTTTGAAACTTTTTGAAACTTTTGAAATTTTTTATGATTTTTATTTGACATATGAATGTATTTAAAAATATTTGTGATTGTACTTAGTTGATTCGTGCATAGAAAAAAGAGCCCTAAACCACCACATTTTGGCAGCCTTGCACAATTTTTACGAGTTGTGTATCCCTTTTTTACACGTATTTCATGTATTATTAGTCTTATTATAACTGAAAAATATCTTCAATATAAATACAAAACAACACCCCATAAAATATAATCAATATTAGAACTACACCAAAATTAAGAGAAAAATAAAAAAAATATAGAAGTTATAGAATTAAACGAGTGTAATAATTGAGAAGAAGATTTAAGACATAAAGGAATTAAAGAACAAAATTAAAGAAAAATCTTAAGTTTTCTTCTCCTTTCTTTTATTGTTTTCATAAATAATATTCTTAATTTATTATTTTCTATGAGTATCTAACTTTATAATTAATTGTGTGTAATTTCAAAGCCATAAATATATATTACAATATTTAAAAAGATTTATAATATTATATTCGACTATTTTTTTATTATGTCTTAATTCTTAATTTTAATTATTGTATGAATTTATTTTATTATTAAAGTGAAGAATTAAATTAATTCAAAGTTAAATAATAAAAAACAAATTCTCAATATAAATACAAAACAACACCCAATAAAATACAATTAGTATTAAAATTGCACCAAAATTTAGAGAAAAAAATAAAAGAAATATAGAAATTATAGAATTAAACTCAGTATAATAAATAAGAAGAAGATTTAAGATATAATCAAAGGAATTAAATAACATAATTAAAGAAAAAATCCTAAGATTTCTTTTCGTATTTTTTAATGTTTTCATAAATAATATTTTTAATTTATTATTTTTTATGAGTAGTTAATTTTATAATTAGTTGTGAATAATTTCAAAACCTTAGACATGAATTACAATATTTAAAAAGGTATACAATATTTTATTCAACTATTTTTTTGATTGTATATTAATTTTTATTTTTAATTATTGTATGAATTTATTTGATTATTTAAGTGTATAATTAAATAATCAAATTAATTAATCATTAATTGATTTAATTTATTGGACATTTAATCGCTTGATTAATTTGAATAATTAATGATAAATTACTTGCATTAAATCGAGTTTGTGTATTTAAACTTTATCTAATTTGTTTCTTTAAAAATTAGTGCTTTTGATATATTAAATTTAAAGAGCTTATTGTAGGTTGTTTATTAAAAAGAGTTTGAGTTAAGAGTTTACTTAATCAAATGATTTAGTTGATTGGACATTTAATCGCTTGATTAATTTAAATAATTAATGATAAATTACTTGCATTAAATCGAGCTTGTGTATTTAAACTTTATCTAATTTGTTTCTTTAAAAATTAATGCTTTTGATATATTAAATTTAAAGAGCTTATTGTAGGTTGTTTATTAAAAAGAGTTTGAATTAAGAGTTTACTTAATCGAATGAATATAAGAAGTGAAATTTTTTGTATTTGTAAATTTTTCTAAGTTAATATAATAAAAAATAGGAGAATGTAAACCTCCAATTCCTTTTCTGAGTAGGTTTTCAAAATCAAAAAAGGAAATACAGGAGTTAGAAATCTTGAAAACTTTTCAAAAAGTATAAGTTAATATTTCACTTTTGGATGTCATTAAGCAAGTTCCATGCTATGCTAAATTTTTAAACGAATTGTGCATGAACAAGAGGAAGCTCAAAGGCAATGAAGTAGTGAACATGAGAGAGAATGTGTCAGCAGTCTTACAAAGGAAACTTTCACAAAAATGCAAGGATTGAGGTAATTTCACTATACCATGCATTATAGGTAACACCAAATTTGAAAGGATTATGCTAGATCTAGGAGCTTCAATTAATTTTATGTCTTACTTTATGTTACTTTAAATCATGGCCCCCTTAAATTTTTTTTGTGTATTTATCCAACTCATTGATTGATTTAATGCTTATCCAAATGAATTTTTGGAAGATGTTTTAGTGCAGGTTAATGAGCTTATCTTCCTGATCAATTTTTATGTGCTTGATATGAGAGATGACTTGACTATTAAGTCCACACCATTGCTTTTACATTGACCATTCATGAGAATTGCCCCAAAAAGATAGATATGCACACCGTAACTCTAACTATGGAGTTTGATAGAGAAGTTATTCGCTTCAATATCTTTGAAGAAATGAGGTACCCAAGTGATTGTAATTCTTGTTTTTCTTTTGAAATACTTAATTTTTTAGTGCAATTGATGTCGAAAGTACAAACCTATTGGAGGTTTCCATAAGAGAAAGTATGATAACCAAAAATTTAAGTTATGAAGAAGGGGATATTAACAAAGTAAAGGAATTGAAGGAGATTGTTCTTAACTCTCATATAGAGATCAACACAAGGTGCAATCTTTCCTATATTTCTTTTCCTATATCTAATAAGAAACTTTTACCTTTCATTATATAGGCACCCATTTTGAAGCTCAAACAACTCTCAAAGCATCTCAAATATGTAAATTTATGAGACATAGGCATACTTTCTGTGATTGTAAAATTTAATCTTTTAGTTATTCAAGATGAAAGGTTAATTTGTGTTTTGAGAGAATAAAAATTAGCAAGTGGATGGACAATTGTTAACATTAACGGAATCAATGCCTTTGTGTGGATGCACATAGTTTTACTTGAAAATGATGCCAAACCAATAAGAGAACCACAAAGATGATTAAATCTGCCAATGATGAAAATGGTTAAGAAAGAAGTTATGAAGCTATTGGTAATGAGTGTAATTTTTTCAATTTCAACCAGTCCAAGTGATTCCAAAGAAGTTAGGATTTACAATGGTGAAGAATGAGAACAATGATTTGATTCTTACCCGATTTCAAATTGGGTTATAGATTTGCATTGATTTTTGAAACATCAACTCTATGACTTCCAAAAATCATTTTCCTTTATCTTTCATTGATAAAATACTTGAGCATTTATTACGCCATACTCACTATTATTTTCTTTATTTTTTTAGGTTATAATCAAATTTTCATTGCACTGGAGGACCAAGAGAAGACAGTATCACTTGCCCTTTTGGAACTTTCACTTATAGACGCATGTCATTTGGTTTTTGTAATACCACTGCCACCTTTTAGAGGTATATGATAAGTATATTTTTGATTTTATAGAGAGCATTATAGAAGTATTTATGGATGATTTTACTGTATATATATATATATATTTATTTGATAACTACCTCAATAACCATACATTAATTCTAGAGAGATACATAGAAACTAACCTTATACTTAATTAGAAAAAAAATATCATTTTATGATACATCAAGGTATAGTTTTAGGACATGTGATATCATCTAAGAAAATAAAGGTCAATAAATCTAAGATAGATCTTATTGGTTCCTTACTACCTCTCAATTGTGTAAGGTAGGTTTGTTCATTTCTTAGTGATGTAGGACTATATCGAAGATTTATATAGGATTCTCAAAAATAACAAGGCTTCTATGTCAGTTGCTCCAAAAATATGTGGTATTTGTGTTTAATGAAGAGTGCATCAAAGTATTGAATATATTGAAATAACTTTTAACCAAAGCATTTATCATGAAGCCACTTGACTAGAGTCTACCATTTGAACTGATGCGTGATGCAAGTGACCATGCAGTTGAAGTTATATTAGGACCAAGGGTTCGAAAGCTACCAAGTGTCATGCATTATGCATCATAGACGTTAAACGATCCCCAACTAAATTACTCCACAATGGAGAAAAAGCTTTTAACTCTCATTTTTTGCTTTAAATAAATTTTGATTATATCTAATTGGAACTAAAATAAATGTTTTCTTTGATCATGTAGCTCTTAGGTACTTGCTTATGAAGAAAGATGCCAAACCAAGGATAATAAGGTGGATTCTTCTTCTACAATATTTTTACCTTGAAATCAAAGACAAAAAAAGAAGTGAAAATTTAGTAGTAGATTAATTCAAGAAGATGAATCAATTTCAATAAGAGAGGAATTTTCATATGAGCAACTACTTGAGACCATAGTGTTTACTCCTTGGTATGCATATATAGTGAACTATTTGGTCACTAAAAAGTTCCCACAAGACTTATCATAAGCTAGAAAATTCAAATTCAAAATGGTTGGTAAACAATACGTGTGGAAAGACCCCTACCTTTGGAAACATTACTTAGACCAATTGATAAGAAGGTGCGTACTTGACATTAAGTTTATTCTATTTTAACGCTTTTTCATTCTTATGCACGTGTGGGGATATTTTAGAGTAAAATAAACCATTCACAAAGTCTTAGAAAGTGAATTATATTGATCAACACTGTTCAAGGATGCCTTTACCTTTTGCAAAATATATGATCATTGTCAACAAACATGTAACCTAGGCCCTAGGAATCAAATGCCACAAACTCTAATTCTTATTAATGAAACTTTTGACATTTGAAGTATTGATTTCATGGGATCTTTTTTTATCTTCTTATGGTTATATGTATATTTTACTCGTTGTAGATTACGTATCTAAATGAGTGAAAGCTAAATCCACCAAAACTAATGACTTTAAAGTGGTTGTGGATTTTGTGGAGTCTAACATCTTTGCTAGGTTCGTAACACTAAGAGCTATCATCACCAATGGTGGACTACAATTTTTTAATAGGACTTTTGGGCCTTACTTAAAATGAGTTGCTACCCTTTATCACCCACACAGAAGTGAACAAACTAAAGATTCAAATATAAAGATCAAGACCAGTCTTTAAAAGACAATCAAACCCAATAGAAAGGATTGAAGCTTGAAACTGGATGGTGCATTATGAGCATATAGAATTGCATATAAAATGCCAATTGGAATGTCGTAATTCTTGTTGGTGTATAGTAAACCTTGTCATCTACAAGTTGAGTTAGAGCACATAACATTTTAGGTGGTGAAACAATGTAACATGTACTTAGACGGAGTTGAAAGACATTGAAAATTACAAATAAATGAGCTAGGAAAATTAGAAATGATGCCTATAAAAGCTCAAAAGTTTACAAAGATAAAAAATGCATGCTATGGTCGTATGATATCGAGGAAAGAACTCACCAGTGGAGATAAAATCTTCTTATTTCATTCACTACTTAAACTATTTCCAAGTAAGTTTCATTCTTGTTGGGTTGGTCCATTTACTATTACTATTTTTTTCTCATGGTGCAGTTGAAATATGAAGCTCAAGTATCAATATAGAATTCAAAATTAATGGACATATATTGAGGTTGTATTATGAATCTTTTGTACTAATCAATATAAATGAGGTGACTCTACACAAACCAGTAGATTTGGACGGTTAAAGAAACATATGAGGCATCATTGGACTAGCAACGTTAAACCAAGCGCTTTGTAGGAGGCAACCCACCAAATTTGTTTTCTACTTATTTTACATTATATATAATGATGCGTTTATATTGAAGACAATGTAAGAATAAGTTGTAGGATAGTATTAACATATCACTATCTTTATTTTTTATGCTTTATTAGGTTAGCATATTTTAGAATGCATGTTTTAGGATTAGTATGCTTTAGGTAACATATTTTTTTTGTTGTTGCATTTCTTAGGATAATTAGGACTAATAGATAGGCTTAGAATCATTCATATATTACCTCTTTATTTCTCGTATCTGTAATGAAATTGGCTACTTAATGTTAGGTCAACAAAGATAATGAATATGGATAGAGTCTTGACCTTATTCATAAGTAAAACTAACATTAGGATAATTTTGTTCAAAATTTACATGCATAATAGTTAAATTGGGGGTAAAAGAATTTATATGCCTAATCTTGTGAAAAATATTATGAATCTCTTAGAACTTTGTTATACTTTTAATGAATAAGAATAGGTTACTACAACTTTTCTTTAAGATTATCAAGGCAAATGCTAAATGTATTTATTGAAAAATGATTAAGATAATATGATTAATTTTTTTTTACTAAATAGTCATACTCTTAATGTTGTTGTTCATTTAAGAATAAACCATTTAGAGAACCAATTTGAGTCTACATGAGTCACTTGTTTGTAACTACTTCTTACCTTTTGAACCAAATATAATTGCCATACCTTATAGTTCAAAAAAAGTGGAGTTACACAAAAAAAAAGAGAATAGATTATATGTAAATGCTAGAATAAGATTTAAGAGTATCAATTATACTATAATTGATTAAATATCCAATAAATAAAAAACAACTCTTGCTGCAATATGTTAAAAAAACAAAAAAAAAATTATATTATTATAATAGGTTAAAATTGTTTATTTTATATTTTTTGAGAAAATATAATTTTTTAAAATTTTTAGGAACTTTTTTCATTTTTATTTGACATGTGGATGTATTATAAAATATGAGTGGATGTACTTAGTAGAAGTGGATACACTTAGTTAATTCGTGGATGCACGTAGAAAAAGACCCATGCCACCATTTTGTCCCAACACTAGCACATATTGTTGTACTCCTAATCCTATATTGATACACATGGCACCCCTTTAATTGAGTAGAGCATTTGCGAGTCAAGTATCCCTTTTTACATGTATTTCGTGTATTATCAGTCCTAATATAATTGAAAAATAGTTTTCTCAATCTAAATACAAAATAACACATTATAAAATATAATATATATCATAATTTCATGAAAATAAAAAGAAAAAATATAAAAATTATAGAATTAAACTAGACACAACAATTGAGAAAAAGATTCAAAAAATAATCAAAAGAATTGAAAAACATAATTAAAGACAATAATCTTAAGATTTTTTTCCCTTTCTTTTATTATTTTTATAAATAATGTTCTTAATTTATTATTTTTTATAAGTAATTAATTTTATAACTGATTGTGAGTGAATTAAAAATCCTTAGATTGCATTATTTAATAGCTTAATCTGTAATATTTTATTTAATTATTTTTTTTCATTATATATTAATTCTCATTTTTAATTGTTGTATAAATTTATTTAATTATTTAAACTTACAATTAAATAATAAAATTAATTCATTGTTAATCAATTTAGTTAATTGAGTATATAATCGTTTAATCAATTTAAATAATCAGTGATTAATTACTTGTAATGAGAATTAACACTCAAGATAATTGAAATGAATTTTTGCGTTCAACTTTTATCCAATTTATTTATTTAAAAATTATTACTTTTGATATATTAAGTTTAAAAAGTTTATTTTAGGTTGTCTATTCAGAAGAATTTGGATTAAGAACATGTTTAATTGAACGAATAGAGATGAAGATTTTTATTTTATGAATTTTTCTAAGTTGATATAATCAAAAAATAGAAAAATATGATATACTTTTGTTGATTTACATTAAATGTTAGTGGTATAGAATGATCTTGCAATATTTTTTTATTATTTGAATCTTTATCAAAAAAATTATATTTATCAATTTTTAATTGTTAGATTAAATTTTTGAGTTTATAAATTAAAATCTTCCATTTTCAATAAATAAGAGTTAGTTTTAAAGTCTACACTAAAAAGATCATTTATTTGTTATATATTAATTTCGAAATCTTAAATAATTTAAAATAATGTTTAAATTAATTATTTATCTAATTCCCATTAATTACTCAAATATTTAAAATCTAATCCTTAATAATTAATACTATAATTATTATTTTGATCACTCATATTTATGTGTTAAAAGATAAATGATAGTTCTAGATAAAAAATAATTTTGCGTTAACTCCAATTCTTATCGTGCTACAATTCAAAGTCAAAAGATAGTTCTAGATAAAGAATAATTTTGCTTTAACTTCAATTCTAATGTAATAATGTCATTCAACGTAGTATACTATTTCTCCATTGACATCTTGGTATTCATATGTATATATATATATATTCTTTTTTACTAAATATCCTACAATAAGTAATTAAAAGGTTTGAAATAATTAAATAGACTATTATAATTATTATAAATAGATATATCTTGAAAATATAAAAATAAATTTTATTGATTATTTATTTTTAAAAACACTTATATATATAACAAATATGCTAAAAAAAAAAATAGGAGAGAATATATTATTTATTACAAAAGTGAAAAAAAAAATTGAATTTAAATGATTACTCAAAAAAAAGAAAAAAAAAAAGAAAAGAAAAATAAAAAATTTATATTTTATTCAACATTTTAACGATATTTTATTGACATTTTAGTCAAAAAAAACATTTAAACGAAAATGATACTTTGACATTATTAACATTTTTACGGTAATTTAACTAAAATATATGAAAATAACATTTTAAATGTCAAAATATTTAAAAAAGCTACATTCTCACACTACATTTTCATCCCTAGTTGGTAATACATGCCTCAAATGCAAGAAGAAAATTCTCTAGGGGGTTTCTTCTCTTGAAGTTAAAAACAAATTAACCTCATTTTATTTGTTTCATGAGAAGGTAAATTAAGCAATTATATAATTTTGGTCTATTTAATTTATTTAAAAATTAATTAATTAAAAAAAACTAATATTTATCTTCACATAATTACATAATCATACACCCCAGCCCTTTAGCTCAACTTTTTATGGCCCGAAGTTCTCATCTTGCATAAGTTAATGAATATAAGTGATCATGTTTAATATTTTGGGACAAAATACTAATACGACCATTTTCCCTCTTTATAAATATCAATTATTTAATCTTGGAAAGGAGAGACTAGATGAAATCTTATTCAGCCTTTAATAGTTTGTCAGAATGAGAGCTCTTCTATATTAATGATTTCTAAACTTAGGTTAATTAACGGTAACAGGAAATGCAGATCCCTATGAAATAATAATTTAGTACAAGAAAAGCTAGCGAAACTGTTGAAGTTGTGAGTATTGGGCCACTTCCTGCTCCTTCTGCACACGGTGGCCCAAATAAGGCTACTGAAAAGAAGCCCGATGAGAAAGCCCAAATTCACATGGCACCGAATGTCAGAGGATAACTTTCTGGCAATTAGACAGATATTATGAACCCAATCTATAATGTTGTATTATGTGAGAAATGACATAAACAATGCATTCAATTACTTTTTATTTTGAATTATGTTTAGGTTTAAATTGAAAAATTTAATTTTATACATTATATTCGGATCGGATTTAATTAAAAAATTTATAATCAAATAAGATTTGGATTACAAAGTATATAATCTGTTCGGATATGAATTAGATTCGAATTAACAGATTTTGTAATCTATTGCATTTAATTAAAAAAATTATTAAATTATAAATAAATACATATTTTATTTTATAATGTATTATATTTAAATATTCTATATGTCATAATTACATTTTATTTTAAAATAAATATAAATGTTTAAAATAATTTAATAACGGTATAGACATATTTCTTATTTTTTGATTTTCTTAGTTATAGTTATAAATAATAAATTTTTCTATAAATATATTAATTTAAAATTAAAATGTTATATGTGTCATGTTTTATATATGACAATAATTTATAAATAAATTCAATTTCAATTTGAGCTTATACGATTTGAAAAATCCAATATGTTCAAATTCAAATTGATTATATCATTAAAACATATTCAGATTGATAATTTTTAAATCCGATTCAGATAGCAATCCGAATCTGATCGAAATGGATTCAAATATACAAAAAATAGATAATTTTGATATGCTACTCACCCCATATTTATGGTTAATTTGATAAAGAAATGGATCTTCCTACTCTCTCAACTACTTTAGAATTTAGCCCAACTCAACCGCTTTTTTATCTTGGTTAGACTTGAAATGAAAGTAGTTTTTTTTATATTAGGTTATTGATTTTGCTTGATCTCTTATATTAATAGTGATGTCACTTTATCTCATTATTTTAGAAAAAGAAATCAATTGAAGATAAAATTTATTATTTTAATAATTTTTTTATTAAAATATTAATTTTTAAAGTAATATTTTAATGTAAAAAATTTAAAATAATATATTTTATCGTTAATGATCACTTTTTTCAAAAATAAATAACTAAATGATAATATTTATAATCTAATAGATTAAATAACTTAAATGACATAATTTATGAGACATCAATGACACTTCTATCTTTTGACATAATCTATTGGACATCTATGACATTTTTATCTTTCTTTTAATACCAATATCCAAAATAAACAATGCATTCAAAGAGCTTTTATTTTGGGGATGCCATTCCTCACAAATTTATGATGATTACAAATAATATGACATAATTTTAATGGTTGAATAATAGTGAATTTAATTAAACCATTGAATAATTTTATGTCACCTTATTGTAAACTTTCACAAACTTATCATAAAAAACTTTTTTTTAACTTTAGTTAAGATATTTTTTTATAGAGAAATGGATCTATTCCCTCTCCACTTAGTTTAGATTTGAGCTCATCTCAAGTATTTTTTCTCGTAAAAGATTGGGTGACCTAAAATTGCTTAGAATACATGCATAGTATGTTGGGAAAATTTTATGACACATGATTATAAATTTCATTGAGTATCATTTTATTTACTATTTAATTTATTTTGATGTAAGAAGTCAATTTTTATTAAAGTACAAATATATTATTTTTAAAATATCATGATATATCATCTAACAAATTTTAAAAATAAAATGAATAATTCATCCAATCAACTTCAAGTTATAAATCCTTTCATATCAATCTTGGATTTTGCTCGATCAACAGGTAGTTGATTGAGCTATATGAAAATTCCAAATAAATTTTATAAGTGTCAAAGTATTAAAAAGTCAATTCTTACTCAAATTGCACATCTTTGAGCGTATATACTTAACAATATAGGCAAACTTTCAACCTCTTTGAAAAGATACCAAGTAAATTACTTTAAAATACAAATATCAATGATGTACACTCATATGTAAACTAAATTTTACATAATGTATTTTTCTATGAAATCATCACACTTATAATTTCTCACAAACAAAATATTATTGGAGGAGAATATAGAAAATGATAGATATTTAAAAATATTATATAACAAGTTAAAATATAGATTTTTTTGTTGTAATTCTTCTCTGTCATACAATTGATTTTGTAAATTTGGATAATAAATTTCTCTTTTTTAGATAAGTTTAAAAATGATAGAATTCAACAATTGTGAGGAAAGAAATTACTTAAGAATGAATTCAATGAATTACATATATGTGTTTCCTCTATGTAAATAACTAAGTTTGTTACAATATTCTCTACCAAGCTAATACTAGTTAAATACATGTAACATACTCTAGTTATAATGGTATATGGTTATTTATAATATAGTTCATTACTCTTCTTCAAACTCAAGTTTATAATAGACCATAAGAGTGCTACTCAAAACTGCAAATATATTGGATGATAAGAAATTAGTAAGCACGTAAGCTATTTGATCATCAACTCCAACATGTCTAACATTAAGTTTTAATCAGCTACTTAGTCTTTTAAAAAATGAAAATTAATTCTCATAGGTTCATTATAGGATTTTGTACAAAATATTGAATACTAACATTGTCATAGTAGATGATAAATACTTGATAAATCAAAACTTTTAACTCTTTCAAGATGGAATACAACCATTAAAAAAATTGTAATACAAAGAGATACAACTCTGTATTCAAATTTAGTTGAGGATCTTGAAGCTATTTTTTTTACTTGATATCTATACGACGATTAATGAGTCACCTAAGTAAATACAATATGCACCCGTGCTTTTTCAATCATCAAGATTACCTTATCAATCTTCATCAGAGAATGCAACTAAATCAACATTAACAGATTTTAGCATCAAACACACCATAACTAGTAGTACATTTTAAGTATCTATGAACCCTTTCACCATCTTCTAATGCAAATTAGTGTGTTGAGACAGAAATTAACATAATTTGTAAACAATGAAGGTAATTTTTGGTTTGGTAATTATGCATTATTGGAAAGCTTCTACTACACTTATAAACTACACTGGACAGTCAATAGTAATAGCATCAAAATGTGATATGCAATCTCCTAAAGACATAGGTGTGGGTAAAAGTTTATCATCAGTCAACTTATGCCTTTCTAGTAGCTCATATATGTATTTCCTTTGGTATAAATGCAAGAAAGAGTCAGTTTTGAGAATCTCAATTCCTAGGAAATATGATACTTGGCCTAAGTTTTTGAGTGAAAATATAGTATTGAGTTGATAAATAACTTGAGCAATTTTTGTTGAAACTGAACCAATAATTAAAATATCATCAACATATATTAGTATGATTATCAAAATGCTAGTTAAATATTGGAAAAAATTGATACATATGCCTTTGAATTTTCAAGCCCCAATCAAGAAGACAATAGCTCAAATTTTGGAACTAAGCTCTAGGAGCTTGCTTCAAACCATGCAATGATGTCTTTAATTTGTAAACCATTTTTTTCCAACAAGGGGATTGTAGACATTATTAACATCCCACTATTCTAGTTCCAATTACTATGAAAGTGCTAAAGACATAACTAATCGAATTATTGTATACCTGCTAACAAGACTGAAGGTTTCAATAATTCCTATTGGCAACTTCTTGATTTTAAAAACCTATTTGCATCCAATAATATTCATATCTACTTTAGTAGGAAAATTTTTACATGTCCCATTTTCCAAAAAAGACATTACATTCAACTTCCATTGCTTATAACTAGCATGAATGTTCAAGATCATCCTTATAACGTTTTGGTTAATGATATCGAAACTAAAGATCATCCTTATAACGTTTTGGTTAATGATATCGAAACTAAAGGTAAAGGATGCATGAAAAATAAGTTTTGGAGGTAAATTGTCTTTTTCAGATGTAGTGATCATATTATGAATGTTAACTGATGGATTGAATGATGAAGTATATAAAAGAGGTTGTGGTAAAGATAAGATGGGTATTAACTCTATGGATAAATCTATTTATAGTTGGATGGATGATGGAACATAAATTGAACTATCAATGTTTTATGGATAAGTGATAAGTATGACAATGGAAATAAGTGTAAGAAAAGGGTAAATAAAAAGAACCAAGAGAAATTGATGAATAAAGAATAGATGAAGTGGATAAAAGTGACTGCTCATAAGGTTTGTATGATGGGAGACATTGATAAAGAAAAGGTGGTAATAAGAGTGTAAAGGAACTCTTAACATAGACACATAAAGACTGAATAATGTCCTTTGATAGAAAAAGGAAATATAGCTACATGAAAGGTGAAATGATGACTAATGTAAATATTCTTAAAGTTAACATCAATATGTAGATAGCCTTTATGTTGAGATGCTTAACCAAAAAAAAAATGTAGTGTACTGAATGAGTATTTAATTTGTTTTTGTTGAAAGGCCTAATGTAGGAAAAACATAGGCAACCAAAGACCTTTAAAAATGCATAATGTGGTGACCTATTATAGAGTAGTTGATAAGGACTTTGGAAATATGAACCCTTAGCATGTAACCTATTCTTATAGTATACCATTATTTTGCATACATAGGTCTAGTACTTTGGAGGCAGTGAGCATATTGAAGTAAGATGACAACACATTCAACAACTATTCTATAACTACTTTCAATTGTTCCATTATGTTATGGCATATAAGAGCATGTAATTCTATGATTAATTCCCATAACTGCCCAATCCTTGCTCAAAAACCTAAATTATCCTCCCCTTCTAAGTGAATAGATTTTAACTTGGAGCTAAACTATCTTTCAATCATTTCTTTATACATTGATATGACAAGTTTAGATTGATCTTTAGTAGCCAAAAAGTAAATCCATATACAGGAGAGAAAAAGTGAGGTACATAGATCAACATAAACAAGAGAAAATGTTTTAGTACTCTTAATATGATAGAAGATAAAAGGTAGTTTACATACTTTTTCATGTAGATAAAAGTGCACAAATTAGAACCATAAACATCAAAAGAGGTACGAAGAACTTCTTTAGCAACTTTATTTAGTATTAAGTTTGATGGATGAAATAACCCATGATGCCAAAGGCTACTAGTAGTTACACTTGTAATATGTGTATCAAAAATAATTATCAAAACTATTGGTGAAAAAGTACTAGCTGATTCATTACCTTTGATTGTATAGAGGTCATACGTAAACTTGCCTTAGAAAAGTATCTTTTTAGTCTCGATAACAAAAAAAGAGGTAAGGTAAAACTCAACATTGACATTTTTATCAACATAATTTATTTAGTCACCGATAACAAGTTTAATGTAGCCCACAGAGTATGAAGAATATCCTGCAATACTATCTTGAGTTTATTCACTATTAGATCAAATTTGCCTAATTTTGAATGTGAAGTTTAGTCCATTAACTATGAGTACTCCATCATTTCTAATGTAAGGAATTGCAAAATCAAAGAAGGAACTATCAATTATGAGGTGATGAATTGTTTCACAGTCTAGAACCCAACTAGGTTGTGACTGATCTCTTACATTTATTTTAGTTGATAGAATAGTTGCCTCAAAGGATGAAAATTACACTGACTTGCCACTTGTCAAATGTTTGACTTTGAAGCAATTGATAGCAATATGGCTAGGTTTTGAATAGATTTGACACAAGAGCCTATTATAACCCTTTTGTTGTTCTTATAGCCATCAGACTTATAATATGAGTTAGTAGAACCTTAACCACTAGTACCACTAGTTTTTAAATAGTCATATAAACTCCATAATTGAGATTTGTTGGACTTAGGGAATTTCTACCTTTGTTCAAACTCATTTTGTTAAATTGTGCAACATTTTCTTGTAACATAGTTTGCTTCTCAATGTGTTACCTAAGCAACTTGCTATCACGATTTGCTAGAAATTTGTGCAACTTATTAATAACAACAAATTCCATTCTTATGTTTAGTGAAGACAAAATCATTATATTGAGAACCAAGACATGTGACAATATACATAACCATGTCTCTCTTTAGTATTGGATCACCAATAACAACCAAATGTTGTTCAACAATGTTTGCTTCAACAAGTTAATCATCAAAAAACTTATCACATTTCCTAAGTAAGATCAATTTTGACCTTAGATCTAGTACATATGGTGTTGGAGATTGTTATAAAGCTCATTAATTTAAGGAGAAAATTAAGGAGCAAAACATGGAGCAAAACAAGGAGTAAAACATGGAGCAAAATATGAAGCTTAATTCAAGGAGCAATTCAAGGAACCATTAATTTAAGGAGTAATTCAAGGAGTGAATTTTCCTATAAATAGATGTGTAATTGTAATGAATTAATCATCCAAAGTGTTCATTCCAATTGAGAGAAAAGCTTAGAGAGAAAAGCTTTTGTAAGAGAAAATTGAGAGTAATTTTCTTGGGTGTAATTGTGGGTTGTGAGTGTTGTAAACACCTTGTGTAATTTCTTCTCTTTCAGTAAAAATATCTACAACAGGTCCGGAGACGTAAGTAAGACTGGCTGAACTCCGTTATCAAATTTATTTGTTATTTTTATATTGTTGCTTTCTCATAAATCTGACTTATCGAAAATTTGTATAATTTCTCAACATATGGTTGTGTAATAGATTGATATATTTGCTCTAGTGATATCCACATTTTAGATGTTGTTTGCTTCTGAAAGATATCAAAAAACATGCTTGTTGTGATAAGTCCAAAAATCTAAGATCGTAGGAGATTATTCCTCTAATTCTAGACATAGAATGGTGGATAAAAATTTAGACATGAGGGTTCTCAACACTACAAATCATTCGTATAGAAGTTGGTTTAGTGTCAAACCGAAAGTTCTCCAATACATAGGTGTACACTAAGCTCATTCATGCCATATAAGATGGTTGGTGCAATCTAATTTGATCGAGAAATTGATATTGATTGGTGGAGTAGAGAAAAGTTGAGAAGCATTTGGACTTATCTAATTGACTCAAAGTGGCATCATAATGAGCCGATGAAGAATTAAACATAGATTGATTTAACATGGAGAAACTAAGAACAAATAGGAATGAATAAATTCTCTTGTATGCTAAGAGCAAGGCTCTAACACCATTGAAAAGTTTAAAGATGAGGGAATTCAACAATTGTGTGGAAAGAACTTACTTGAGAATGAATTGCATATGTGTGTCATCTACATAAGTAGCATAGTTTGTTATAATATTCTATAACAAACTAATACTAGCAAAACACGAGTAACCTATGCTAGTTACAATATATAATATATAGTTATTTACAATGCAATCTATTATTTTTAATAGCATTTATGAGAATTGATGTATAATTATAAAATATATGGGAAAATCTATCAACTTTCTTATTGTAATAAATATTATTTTAAAAATCATACACACCAAGATCAAACTACTCACCATACATTTTTATACCTCACAAGACCTTTATTGGCACTACATTACATCCATGTGTGCTATTGCGATATTTTAACATAATCAAACACTTACTATATATATATATGGAAGACATTTTATGGACTTTTTTTTGTAACAGAAATGGTGACATTGATGAACTCAGTCCTCTCTTTGGACATACTATCAATAATAATTTTCTGGTACCGAAAAAACAACTCATCGATTATTTCTTCGCCAAAATGATCGACAATCAAAGGTTCAACCACAGCTCTCATGCATTTGGAAACACTATAACCTTCATCAATAAGACCATTATTGGTTGCTCTAGATTGATCACCATCACAAGCCTTCCATTTGACTTGAGAAGTCTCAAGGTGATAAATGGAAAAAGATTTGTTGTTTAGAATTTCTAGTTTTACTTCAGATGAAGAAGGTGTGTATTGAGGAATGTTAAAGGAATGCAATTTTTCCTCTTCTATAAGATCCTGAAAATATTACACCATTAATATTCTATATATGTTCAAAATTAACATTTATAAATTAAAGTAGTATGATTTTTTTAAAAATTTACACAAATAGTATTCATAATTCATTATAATATAATTATATGCACACATATCTATAAACCCTAATTTATATGTCATAATACAGTTTATAAAATCTATCAAACAATTTACTTTTTCTCTCCTAATGCATATTGCTAACAATAATAATAACAACGTTTTATTTGCTTATCTATTGTCTTCCATGCATCTTATAATTTATGTGTCACACGTTTAACAACACAAAGTATCAATTAATTCAAAGCGAAAAGATATTAATAATTTTTTTTAATATTTTATTCTTTTTCAAATATGATAATAAAGTTAAATTTTACTTAAATAACTTATTGTAATAATTAATTAAAAATTATTGAACTCTTCTACCGAATTAAAACATTTCCACTTGTAAAATGAAATAATTTTTTTTTCAATTTATTAAAATTAAAACCTTAAAAGTCAAACATATTTTATATATCTTCTCATTTTTTTTTAAATTTACAGTTTTTTCAATTCTTCTAATTTTATGAGTTATTTCTAATTTAAATACTGAAATCTTTAAGTATCATTGTTAAAAACAATCATTAATATACTTTACACAATTAAGCTCTATTAAGAGGGAAAAAAAATTATGGGTCCGCCAGTGAAAGCAATCACATAATCATTTGTAAGAATTTGTTTATTTATTTTTGGACGAAATCATATGTAAGATTAAATAGGGCAAATTGTTATGTTAACCGTATTTGAGTTGCATTCTTTTCTTGTGCAGGCAAAGACATAAGTAGAATGTGTGGTCATGCATGTCAACTTCTAAGATTTTTTACACATAATTTTTTTTTATTTAAAATTTTTTTTTATTTTTTTTTACTAATTTTAAATTTTATTTACTTAAAATATTATTTTATCACATATTTTAAAAACAATATATAATTTTCTTAAATTTATAAGGTATAAATAAAAAGAAAATTAGAAAAAATATAATATTTGATATTTTCGTTGTTAGTTTAATAATTTAATGATAAAATTTATTTATTTTCTTTTCATGACAATGATAACAACTATTAATAGGCAAAAAAAGATACTTGCTACTTTTAAAGTCAAATTATAGTATTAGCTATTTTTTAATTAATATTTATTTTTAATTAAAAAAATATTATATATATTTTAATTTAATAAAAATATATTTAAATTATTGAATTTATTATAAAATATTAAATATTAAAAGTTTATAATTTAAAATTTAAAATTTAATTGAAATATAGTTTTATTTTATATATTTAATTTATTTATAATTTTATAAATATTATATTTAAAATTTATTTATTGAGAATTGAAATGTGTCAAGTTATCCTATATGCATTTCCCACCATATAAAAAATTTCACCTAATTAATTTTAATTATAACTATGAAATACCAAAACTAACACAAAAATCAGTAATCAGTTGTTCTTAGAAATGTTATTTTATTTTATTTGAGCAATTAGTATTGTATTTTATTTAATAATAAAATGGTACCATTCATTTTTCATCTATTTTAAGTCACAAATTCCAGACATATCAAGTACTCTTTGTAAAAAAAAAAATTAATTTCTGTAACATTGTTGGGTAGTACCTCTGTGACCATGTCACTGAGAGCTGTAGCCAAAAGTTCCCAAATCAAACAGCACTCCTTGCTTGATGGATCTTCACTCTTCCTTCCGAGGATTGTTAGAACCATACACCCTCCTTCTACCAATTCTTCCGAGCGACACTTCAAAAACAATGAAAAATCTTTTTGAAATTGTTCCTTGTAAGCCCTTAGCACACTTGGTGGGCTTGAACTTGCCATATAAATGTTTCTTTTGTTACCCTCCAATCCTTGAGGAACCTAATAAAATATACGATCTCCAAGTAATTAATGATAGTTTGAAAAGTAGTATTATGACCCAAAATTGCATATATAATCTAAATTCAAGAGATGAAGTTTATTTCTAAGTAAACTTAGATCCTGTTTGGTTGCGCTTCTATTAGAAGTTGTTTCAAGAATATAATTTAGTTAAAAAGTTTTAAAATAAATATTTAAATGTATGAGATGATAATGTTATATATAAGTTGTTTTTGGGAAAACTTTTAACTGTTTTAGAATGAAATTATGCATCTTAAACTATTCTAAAAAAATAAGTATTAATTATTTATTTTAAAAATATTAATAATACTTATCAAAATTCTAGAATCACTTTATTTTTAGATTTGAATAGCTATTAATAAACTAAGAAAATCTTATAATTTATTCTATTTTATTCCACCTATTAATATTAATGGTTAATTTCATTATAATTGTTAAGTATTATTGTTTCATATCGATTAAGAATAAAACAACAATGATGCTTATAAGTTTGAGTAATTCTTGATTTAATGAGATCTTATTAGGTTGAGTTAAACCTGAGTTTCTAACATAATATCAAAATTGGGCCTAACTTTATCAGTGATTTGAGCTTTATCCTTAACAGTCTTACCGTGGCTTTGTGAGACCATCTTTGTTCGTGTGGAGGGGTTGTTAAGTTTTCTTCAATCCCACATCGACCAGGAGTTCGACAACAGTGTTGCTTGTAAGTTTAGACAATCCTTAACTCAAAGAGATCTTATTAAGTTAAGTTAAGTCTGAGTTTCTAAAATGGTATCAAAGTTCTGCCCCTAGTCCCTATGTGCTTGGACTTTGATTGGATCGTCGGTCTGGTCCGATTTTTGGACACCTCTAATGAGAAATAATATGAAAATTTTAATATATTATTAAATCGGTTCGGTTCGATCTAGTTCGACCGATTTAAAAATTAATACAACCCGAACCAGGTCGTTTGAAAAACAGTTTTAATTAATATAAATCAGACCAAATCGTTTGATTTATAAAACTATTCAATTTAATTTTCTAATTTGGTTCATGATGCGAGTATTAATGGTTGCATCGTGACAAACCGTGGGCACACGTGGATGTAGGATGGGGTGCAAGGAGCAGCAAGACAGGTGAGCACAAAAATGGGGGGACCATGGATTCTGTTACAAAATAACCGAATCAGTTAGCTTAATTTCCTTGTAATGCATGTGTGGTGTAAGGCTATATCTAGCCCGAAGGAATTGAAGAAAGATATCAGAAATTATATGAAATCAGCCTCATTTACCTCTGTCTTCTTCTTCCCCTACCTCTCTGGAAATTCTGTTCTTAACAATGGTATCAAAGCCGGTTCTAGCCATGGACAACCAGAATCGATCCAACATATAGACCTCGGATGAGGAATCTGATACCCTCGAGCGAATAAACGTCATCTTACAACTGGTGCTAATTGAGCTACGAGCTCTTCGCGCCACCCATAGCTCACCATCGGCTCCCAATCTTGGAAATCGGAGGAGTAAATCGTCTGAAACCTTCAAGTTGAGAGCTCTTCGTACCTCCCACAATACACTTCTGAATCCAAAACTCATACCTAGATCTGTATTAAATCCATACCCGGCAATAATCGCTCAAGCTGATATTTCAAACTTCAAAAACACAGTTCAAATGTTCACTGCATCTCCAGAAAATTTCGAACACCAATCATCACCTTCACTTAAAACCCACCCTCGTCCCTCACCTGAGATCGAAGAGAAATTTGTAACTCAACCCACTGGTTCCCTCGCAATGAGAGAACCATAAACCATAGAAATCAGAGGCAGTAAGAACTGCGTTTCTGGGTTACAAGAAGAGAGAACGAGGACTTATACAAAATGCAAGGTGAGACTTAGTGGATCGCTCGGGGGATTGCCAACGCCTGGGCTTCTAGTAATGGTCCATAAGCCAACCCAAGAAACCAGCTTATCTCTTAAGCGTATTTCCTCTCTCTCAGATGAACGACTTCACAATGGGCTTGGATTTGGCCAATCAGTTGGCCCTATAGCCCTTAGACCAACAGAGACCCAGAACCCTTTTTTCTTCTTCGTCCAAAACTCTGATAGGAATCAAAGTAATGATTCATTTGGTCAATCGAGAGGCACTCAAGTAGAGAAGAAGGAAATTATATGACTATGGTGATCGAGGAATCGTTGACAGCCAGCGCTGCACACAACCAAAGCCACTACACGAGGAGAAAGGTTCAATTAGAGAACCCCGAGACGGTCATATGAGGAAGCTTCATCGGACTAATTGGCGCTACAAAGGCATTTCTCTACCAATTCCTGACAAAAAAGGGCATATCTAGGAAAGAGGGTCCCTCAACCACTCTGAATAGAGAGACGAATCTTCGAAGCGTGAGGTTAGAAATTTGAACACTTACCAGTAATGTAAGAATTGTGTTTGATTCGTACCTTTGGCATTGATGGTACCGTAAATATATTATTATCCAAAAACGATATGCTCAGGCACTGGTTATAGCTTCTATGTTTTCCTTAATATACTCTGTGATCAGAGTAATAAGATGGCTAGGGTTAATTCATGATGCTGAATACACTGATCACTATATTCTGAATTTTTATTCATTCTCAAATAACAAATCAATTGATTCAATAAATAGAGAGGATATACCTAGTAGGAGACAAATTCTAGGTTTAACTCATTATGAAGAAAATCCATTGAGAGAAATTAAAAGGTGTGTAGGAAAGGCACTGCAAGACTCCACACTATCCATCAACAAGGATTATGAGGATAACGGTGAAGCACACAAAATGGATGGAAAATCGATTAAGAGAATTCAAGACTCGTGTGATTCATTGGTTACAACCTTATGTAAAGTTGTGAGATGGAGAATGGCTTTACATGGGTTCCAACTCACATTGTCTGAGAAAGTGGAGTCTAACAGTTGTATCCAACAATCTCAAATTCTTACCATTGGTAAGTGGTCTTTGGTTAATAATCTAGGGACTAATTGGAGGAGAAAATTGGGGAAGAGTACCAAGGAATAGTATTCTATCTACTATGAGAATCTCACCAACAATTGGGAAAAGTACCTTGTTGTGAAGCTCTTATCATTGGAAGAACAACTAGAGTTTAAGAGCGTCTTTTTTGTTCTGAAAAGGGCTCCCTCTGATATCTTGGATGCAAAGGAAAAACCCCACAACATCCAGTTGTATGATCATCATGCTTCCATCATGGATAACTGTGAGGAATTGGTTCCTAAATATCTTAGTTGTGTGAATAGTATTGTGGGCTCTGATGACCTTTCCCTCAACATTTCAAGAGTGACACTACAACAGAACCTGATATTTAAAGGTAGTCACAGAAACTGGGTCCAGAAGAGATTGAGTTTTCCTTTAAGAAAATAGACAACATGGGAGATCGCCTCACTTGTCGAGCTTGCTTGTTAATGCTCATCGCTATCCTTAGAAATATAGTGAGTTGGGTTAAATTAGAAGAGAATAAGATAGACTCATTGCCACCCATTTTAGAGGCTGATGCAACACTAGTTCAAATTGTTGCTATGGATTGTTTATCTACGATTGTACAAGACATAACTCTTGTGGTGGTTGCTTTTATGATCGCCTTCATATTAAGGGGGCACACTGCAATGGGGGTTGTTGCTTCTCTTTCCCTACTCATTGGAGCTAACATTGTTGAACTGGTTACTACAAGGATTTGGAGAAGACTACCACAATGCGTACTCAAAGGAAAACCCTTTGGCATCATAGGCGATCTTTTTGGTGCAAAAGACAGATGCTCTATTCAAATTATCTCTCGACTAAACCAACCAAAAAGGGATGCATTCATAAGTGGTCAGATATCAGCGTTTGGCTATGGAATGACACAACTTCTTACCTTTTGTCCTTATACACTTGGCCTAAGGTATGCATCAGTTTTAATCAAGCAGAGAGACTCCAATCTTAGGGATATTGGGAAATCCTTTATGATATTGATAATCTCTGCAATGGCATTAGCCGAAACTCTTGTTCTTACACCAATAACTGTAAAAAGATCCCAAACACTTGGGACAGTTTTTGGTATTTCCCAAAGAAAAGCAACTATTAATCCTAATGACCCAAATTCGATTATGGTTACTACTATCAGAAGAGATATACAATCTAGGAATGTCAATTCCTCTCACCCTACAAGGCCTAATATAACTACTTTTGAACACTTAAATTGGAAGGCCACAACCGGAAATAGTCTTACGGGATCAAGGAGGTCAAAAAAAGGTAGTATGATTGTCTTGATAAAGAGATTTTATGAAATTGATATTGGTTTAATTATAAAATGGGTGCTCATGTTTTGTCATACTCCAACTTCATCCTTGAGGACAAGGATTCTAAAAGGGGGAAGGAATGATGCGAGTATTAGTGGTTGCATCATGACAAACTGTGGACACACGTGGATGCAGGACGGGGTGCAAGGAGCAGCAAGGCAGACGAGCACAAAAATGGGGGGACCACGGATTTTGTTACAAAATAACCGAATCCGTTAGCTTAATTTCCTTGTAATATATGTGTGGTGTAATGCTATATCTAGTCCGAAGGAATTGAAGAAAGATATCAAAAATTATATGAAATCAATCTCATTTATCTCTGTCTTCTTCTTTCCTTACTTCTTTGGAAATTCTGTTCTTAACAGTTCGATCCAGATCGATTCATAGATACTCCTATCAAATCGTAGAGATTTTTGAACGATTTAAAATACATATTTAATAATTCGATTATAAGACTCTTATATGAAAAACCTTAACCCGTGTCCCATGCAAGTGCCCATTTTATATATACTTAAGTCCACCGTTAAAGAGTAAAAAGTACCTAGTATTAGTTTATTTATTAATTATTATTATTATTATTTTCGCCCTAAGTACTAGTTTATTTATTTGCTAACAATAATTATGTAATTTTGGTTCGCCCAGTAATCTTATAATAATATTTATTTATTTTATTCTTTTAAGGCATAAGTTAAACATATATTAAAAACAATAATATAATAAAATTAAAAAAAAATCGTGGATGTACCCATTCATTATTTTAAATTTTTATAATTGAAAAGCATATATTTATTATAAACTTTCAGATGTTATCAGTTTTAGAGGGGAAAAAAATGTGGACTCTCTCAAAAAAATAAATTAAAATATAATAAAATATTTTAAAAATATAAAATATTGGGATTTGTAAAAGATAAAAAAAAAACACTTTTAGAAATGATGTTAAAATTAATGTCTAATATTAAAGACATCTTTTGACGTTAATGTTTAACTTTTGATTAAAGATAACGATATCTTTAACTATTAAATAAACTTTTCATTTAGAGTTATATTGTTATTATTTTGAAAAATAAAATATTTATACTTTGTAATTATAAATCTTTTATAAAATTAATTAAATTAAAGTACGTGCCTGAGACAGCCACATGAGACTATAGGACGAGTGCACAAAATGTAGAGTGTTTCTAGAGAAAAGCCTGCCATAGAAGGAACCAGGAACACCTGCAAATAAACAATTAGTAGCCCCAATTCGATTTCTCGAGTATTCTCGAAAGCTTGGTAGGGACTTGAATATTGAATTAAAGTCATTTTCAGGAAGGTCATTTAAGAACACTTGATATTCAATTGGTTGTAGCTCTCCTAATCTTGTAGAGACCTTTTGCAAAAGTTTGATAATTTCAAAGACCACAAACATAGTGTTTGGTCCACAAGAACAACCCAAATCAGCTATAGTGAGGCTATTGCTTGATGAGTATGAGGTGTTGCTAAACAATTTGGTTATGGCTTCCTCCAAAATGGGCATGTTCATCAATATTACTTCTTTCTGTATATACAATGGAAAAATGGTTGGGTTAGTCCTCTGAATAATACAAAATAGATACTAATTTAGTTCTATATTAACTTTTGGTTTTGGTTTACTATCTAACATGAAATAATAAAAATAGTTAAATTAATCGAATTAAATAATATCTTTTAAATTATCTAATATATATATTAGAATTTTTTTTCTATAAAAATGATTCAATTATTTAAATATTTTATTTTTAATTTTTAGTAAAAAATTATATATGAATTTTTTTATTAGACTAAAAAACATATATTTATTTACGTTATAAAAAAAATATTTTTTCTTAACAATATTAAAAATAAAAATACATATATAAATAGAAATAAGGTACAATTATTAACTACCAGTAAAATTAACTTTTAGTAATAATAAATAGAACGAATGGTAGTTAAATTCAATGATATTTAATAAAAATAAAAATTAGATTTGTATTTATTAATTAAGCTAATATAAATTTGTTTTTTTTATAAAAAAATATAAAAATCTATTTTGTAAAGATAATATACTTAGATTGTATTAGTTTTTTTTACAAAAGTGAGATAACACAAATATTTTACATTTATAAAATAAACTTCTATGATAAAGATAATATGGTAAGACTAAAATATATTTATGTTAAAAATAATAAATTTATATTATTATTACTTTTAATAAATATATTAGAGAGGGATCTATTAAGTGAATTTTAAGGTATTTTATATCTATATAATTGGATATAAATAAAAGTGTTCATATGCGTAAAAATAAGAAAATAGAATAATTTTTAGATAGAAATTATTAAATATTAAATTTTAGTTCAAAATTACATATGAAATTCTCACATTTGAATTTTTATATAAAATAATAAAAATATCCTTAGTTTTTATTGATTAATTGTTATTTAATTTTGATTAAATATTTATCTAATTTAATAAGTCTAAATTAGATAGTTATTCAATCAATTGAAATTTGGTTTATCGATACATGTTTAATTAAATTAATCAGTTATTCAATTGATTTGAGTTTAGTCGTCAAATGTCTCTATCCATCGAAATTGAGTTGGATATATATCTAATTATATTGAACAATTGTCAATCTAACAAGATTTTGATATAATGATAATCCAATTTGTCAAAAAAATGAGATATATATATCCACAAAATAAAATCATTGATTTTTAATTGAGTATATTTATAACGTTATTATATCCAATTAAATATATGTTTGGTATAATAATAATAGTAATAAAATTATAAGTTAAATATCTAATCTAGAATAAAGATAATAATTGAGGATGATAGTAACCTATTTTCGTACATTTTATTAATAACTTTAATTTACCGTATAAGAATAGAAATTAAGATTTTAAAATAAGCATAAATTAACTTAAACAATATGCAGATGGTACAAGTAAAAAAAATTATGCTGAAAACTATATATATATATATATATATCATTCACTTAATTAATTAACAGACCTGCACTAAGGAATTCTTAGCATAACTTGCATCATCAACTCCTCCATTCATGTGAAGAACTTTAGCGACTTCCATTGTGAATAATGTCTCCTAATTCCTTTACCAAATGATTGTTATGTATTTCGTTTGTTGAAGTTTTTCTTCCTTGAAACATCGTATTTATAGACCTAGATTCTGAGCATTCTTTTCTTTGACCTAGAGTCTGAACATAATACGCTTGTGCATCATTTTCTACTTGAAAATTACTTAGAAATATATGCACACCACTAATAAATCACAAGATAAGACATATATATCTTTTAAATTAAATTATTGATATTATTTATTATCTTAAATTAAAAATTATATTGTTTAATTTTATTATTTTAAAAAAGTTAATTATATTCTTTTAATTATTTTTATAAAATGATTAAAACGTGATTAAATTATAAATATTTAATAAACACTTTGATATACAATTATTAAAGGAAAATTAAAAAATATTCTAATAAAAAAATATTTAAATTTAAACTTCAAATTTTCTGTTTTTAATAGAAAAATAAATTTCATTGTTTCATAATAAAAACACATTAATAATATTGAAATTAAAAAAATTAAAAATACATAAAATTATTTTAAAAAATGTAACAATAAATCTATAATCTAATTAATATATTTTTTTTCAAAATTATTGTTTGACTCTTTTAGTCTCCATCTATTTTATCTTTTTTAATTTTAAAGCTTTTAAAAAATCTAAAAAATATTCAAATATCAAATAAAATAGTTTCATTTAATAAATAATAATAAAAATATTTTATGAAAAAAATACATATTAATTATTATTTTATTATTATTAAATATCTGTATTTAATCATATAATTTTTATAATTAATTATTTTATTAAATAAGATGGACAAATAATATTAATTAACAAACCACGTTAATGCTCTAATCCTAAATATGTCTGCCACACTTTTTTCTAATAAATATTTTATATTTTTATTACATATTTTAAAATTTTAAATCATTAAATTTTAAATATTTAAAAATAATAACAATGACCGACTTTTTTAAAATGTGGATGAATTTAAATTATTAACTTTCATTTTATCGGTGAACTGAGTTATTGTTGAATATTTTTGATAATTTTTATTTTTTTAATAATTTTAAAATTATTAAATATATTTTTTATTTTATAAATAAAGTGATTAAATATTTTTTTAAAATTAAAAGATTAAATAATAGTTTGTCCGGTTCAGCGGATAATTGTACGGGTGTAATAAGTGATGTGATCTGACGAGGTTTGAGATCCAATTCCAAGACAAATTATTTTCACGTTTCCTTCTCCAATAATTCAATGTATTCGACAAACGAAGAATATTAAGGCTTTGATCAAGTAATTTAAAAATTATTTTTTATATTTAAAAATAAATAAAAATTAATTTTAAAAACAATTAATGTATTGAATTATAATTTTTAAAATTTATATAAATTTAAAAACATCTAATACATACTTTTTTTTTGGGAAACACACTGAAAATTCATAGAAAGGCGAATGTACGTTGCTTTAGTTTAGGCTACCTTATATATTCTTATTACACGAAAATTATGTTGCATTTTGTTTTGTAAATATGTTACATTATGTTGCTTTTGGTTTATATATCTTTTGAACTTTTTTTAACTTAAAAAATATATACTTGTAAAAGATACATTTTAAATATTTTTTAATTTTACTTAAAAAATGTATATACATATGTTTTTGATTAGATTTGATTTTGAGATTTAAAAATTACATATTTAATGGATAAATATCATCTAAATTATATTCTAATTGGTATCTTTTAAACCTTTATTTTAATAATATTATAATATTATGTTTAATTACAAGACATAGTAGAGTTTTATTTTTAATTTTAAAAAAACATATATTTATTTTTATTACAACATAAATAAATATATGTTTTTAATGTTGTATAAAAATGAATATATGCTTTTTAATAAGAGTTAAAAATAAAATCATGTTAATGAGTAATATTATCCATCTTAATTTATTTTTTTATTTTAATGAATAGTTATATTACCATAATATAAATTATTATGGTTATAAAAATAACTTATTACTTGATAATTTTATTTAAGAATAATAAAATTCAAGTATAATTAATAATATAATATTAGTAATAAAATTGACATTTTATACACTTTATTGTAACAATAACTTTGTTATTGTGATAATATTATTATTCATTTTAATTTGACATCATTTTAAAGATCTTCAATTTTTTTTTTAGATTTTATTATTTTATTATTTGTTTATAATTACAAACACACATATATATAATGATAAAGTTTAAACTTATGTTCTAATTGATTAAATGGGTTAAACTCGTAACAGAAATATCAAATATTACAATCATATGTTTTTAAATAATATATTTGTTTTTTTTTATAAAAACAAAACAAATATTATCATATATTATATTAATTTATCACTTTTACAATTTATTAATTTTAAATATTATTTAATATTTTTATTTCATTGATAAATACTTAAAATTATGGTAAAAAGTCAATAGAAAAAATGATATAATGTAAGATTTTAAGTAGAAATATTTATATATTTTTTTCTTTAGAATTGTTTTTAAAACAATAGTCAAATAACTCATTGTTTTTAAAATTATTTTTTGGTAATAATTTGAAAATAATTTCTAAAAAATGTTTAGAATTTAAACGACTGCTAAGTATTTTAAATTTATATCTATACTTATTTTTATACTAATTATAATATAATATAATATAGGATGGAGATATTATTATAGTCATATTTGACAATTTTATGTTACTTTTTTTTTCTTTTTACTCTTCACATTTCTTATAAAAATATATTTATCATTTTTAAAATTAATAATCAATATGTTATAGTAGAATCGACAATATATCCTTCTTATGATATATGACTAATTCTTAGAAAATATAATTCTTTTATATTTAAAGTTATTTAATTAAGTATCATATTACAATTAGTTTTAATAAAATTTAAATGTAAATTTACGTAATCCTATGAAAAGTTAATTATTGTGAAACACGACAAAAATGAGAATCACGCCCCATGTTGCCTATCAGTACAAACAGAAACAAAACAAAAACAAAAAAAAGCGCGAGCCAGCAACACTAGCGAAGATCGGATCAATTTTTCCCTTTAATCAATAATAAAATAGGAAAAAAAGAATTAGTGAGATTTTCATATGTTAAATATCAATATCAATAAAAATATTTAGATATAATTTTTATTAAAATGTCAAAAGTATTATTCTTTTAGATAAAAAAAATCATAAAAATTATGGAAACTTTATCAAAAATATTTTTTTTATAAAACATCAAAATAATTAATTATCTATATTTTAAACTAATTTTTTATTTAATACATATATTTTTAAATACATAAAATATTTATATTAATCAATAAGTTAATTAATTAATTAAAATATTGTCTAATAGAATATATATTCTTTTTTGTTAAATAATGTAGATTAAATTCTTAAAATATTTAGAATAATTAAGTAAACTATCTAATTATAACTAATATAAATAGATAAATCTTGATATTATAAGAATAAATTTAATTGATTATTTGTTTTTAAACGTAGTTACATATATAGTAAATATGTTAAAAAAAGAGAGAATATAATATCTACTACAAAAGCAAAATAAATTGAATTGAGATGATTAATGAGAAAGAATAAGAAAAAAGAAAAAAAGAAATCAAGAATTAATATGTTTAATATTTTGTTCGATATTTTAACGATATTTTAGAGATAATATTTAAGATATTTTAATAAAAAAGACATTTAAGCTATATTTTAGTAACAATGATATTTTATCGATATTTTAGTTACATTATCGATATTTTTATGATAATTTATAATTTGATCAAACAATATAGATATTACGTTTCAATATCAAGATGTATAAAAAATTGATATTATGACGATAATGTCGCAACAACGTTGACATTTTCATCCTTTGTTATAATAATATTTTTATTATTACAATAAAAATATATAAAAATTTATTTAATTATGATTATTATTAGTTATCTTAGTGCAATTGTCATAGATAAAGGTTTTGGTAACAATGATTTGGATTGTTGTAATATGGTTGCCTAGAATATATATAGTAAATTTAAAAAATATCACTGAATCATTATTTTTATTTCATTCATATTAGTGAATTTTTTTCATTTATATAATAATTTAACTATTACATTTATTCTATTTATATCATTTCATTTATCTTTATCTAATAGCATTACAAATTAGTAGTAGATTTAGAACAATTTAAATAGTTAAGAAGTAGATTTATAACAATTAGATTATTATTCCAAATATATCATTTAATTATTTGAGTTGTTAAACATTGTTAGAAGAATACTAACATAATGATATAACTTGAACAAATGCAATAATTAGATGATGCAAACGATACAAAAAATAATTTGACGATCTGAACACAATAAATACAATAATTCGATTATATTTTTGTAATTTCACACACACACAGATATATATATATATATATATATCCATTCCGATGACAAATGATTTAAATAAATAATACATACAAAATGTAGGTTGTTTTTGAATGAAATTATTTAAAGATGTAGATGTTAATAAATATATAAATTTAAATTAATGTGTGATTCTTTTAAATTAAGTAAAATATTTAATTACAACTAAAAATACACGTAATATTAGATCACATTTATTCAAAATTGAGATTATTTAATAAAAATATTTATCTAAATCATTTATAATTTATAATGGGAGCCATATATATATGTTAGGATTTTAAGATAAAAAAATTTAATCAATGAATCTAATCAATCATGTTTAGTACTATATTATAAATATTTATTTTTTAAAATTTTTAAAATCAATAATTAATTGTTATTAATTTAAATTATTAATTTCGAAATCGAGATTAATTAATTGGTTATATTCTTATATTATTGATTTGTGAAACGTCCCCGCATAAGGATAGTGACCTTGCAAGCGCGGGTAACATCACCAACAAAACATCATGTGTAACACGATTACTTTTTGGGGTCTTTTGGCCTTTTCCCTGGTGTTTTCCATGTTAGACGACTTTGGGATTTCAGTTACTAAATTTCACATTGAAACATAATTAATAATTGAATGGATTTCATCGGATGTTTCTAAAATAACTAGCAAAAGAAACCCTACTCAACCTGATTCTCATGCTTATTATTAGGGATGTTAATCGGATAAAAACGGTTGATTTTATATTTATTTCATCTAATTTGATAATTCGATTAAATTAAAATATCTTAATCTGCAATCGATTTGATTATCTTTCAAATTTGATCCGTAATTTATTCGGATTGAATCCGATCAATTCAACCAATAAATTTAATTAACTCTATTTTTGGTATTTAATTAATTTTTTTTAATAAATATATATTAATTATATATATATATATATATATATATTTAATTTAATAAATATATAAGAATTAAATATATATAATTAATTTTGGTCGGATCGGATGAGATCAGATGAATCGTAATGAAATCCGTCATCCGATCCGATGGTCGGATCAAAAGAGTCAAAAAAATAACGAATCAAATTAGATTTATTGAATTAATCGAATAATCTAATTTTTTGCGCTCCCTACTCAACTAGAAAGATTTGAATTCTCCTCAAAATGCCTTTCTATCTCAGAAGATTGTCAATCAATCTGCACTATTATATTTGTTAAGTGGCAAAATACAAAATACACGTCCAACTTATAATGAAAGTAAACACAGCTCATGACCTGTACCTCCATTAGAAGTTTTTGCCTCCTACTTTCCAATCTCTCAATCACTACAGCCATTCCATGTAATTGCTTTTCAAGTTTCTCCTTATCCTCCTGAAATAAGTGGGGAAAAAGGAACCAAAAAGCTTAGGTTAGCCTTTCAGTTGAGGTATCAATCAGTTTTACCCTTTATCACTGTTCATCAGAAGTCAACTAAGAAAGATTAAGCATGGGAACAATATTTGTGATTAAGATACTACAATTATATTAACTTGCTGCTATCATAAACCAAGGCTTCCACATAAATAGGAGCTGAACGTACAGGCAAATGTTAAACTTGTTAATAGATCATCAAAGTAGCTCAAACCAATGAACTAACCACTAAAAAATTCCTTTGGTGATTTTTCTGAAACATTTGCAATAGAAAAGGAAGCCACTAACATTAAAATGAATCATAGCAAACTAAACCATTATGTATGTTAAGGAACAGAGTGAACTCCATAGAACAAGAGATGTGAGATGTAATTGTTTCTGTTCTAAACATAGAAGCAAGCTTCTCTTCCAGCTCCTATTTTTTAGACATTAGCATAGAAGTTTTAGCCTGTTCCTTTACCAACAGATGTTGCTCTTGCTGTCACAACAGTGACAATTGCTAAAATATAGGAAAACATTAAACACTGCAAGCAACAACCTCAAATGTTAGGAGAATTAGTAAGAGCCAATATATGCATTGTTACATGTAAATGATATTTCATAACTATAAAAGTAGAATCATCGTTACACTTTTTTCATTTAATATTTATTCGTTTTTTAAAGTTTATAAATTATGGACCTAATTAACTTAGAGAGGGGTGAATAGGTTATTTTTAATTTTTACCAATTTATAATTTAATAACCTAAACAAACCCATTAGACATGCAATCGTGTATAAATATAAGTGCGGAAATAAAATAATAACACACGATATTTTTAGGTGAAAACCATCGGTCCACCGGACCACCAAACTTTCCATTACGAAAATCAAATGTTCAAGTACAAACTCGGTCTTATGCTACCCTCCCTAGGATACTGCCCCAATGTACTTTACTTACGAGCCCCTGCTCTGTTTACACAGTTTCCAATATTAGCGTGAACGGTTTCCAGACCAACGTTCCAATAAGCTCCCCACAAATCAGATCGTTCACAAATCAACTGCAAAATAGTTAGCACAAAAAACACAAGTGCCCGTGTGTGTTCTAGATCGGATTTAACAATTAATAATCTTAACTAGATGATTCTAAATATATGTCATTTAAATCAAATCAACTAGAAAATTTTAGAACAAAAAGATTAAGTACAAATTCCATAAAAAAATAACTTTTTTAAAATTTAATACTCAAATCAAATAATCATGATTACTCATAAAATTATTTAATCTAAATATCTAAATATCTAATCCAAAAGAATTAAATTAATTAAAAAAATTAATATATATTAATTATATATAAGTCCAAAGTCTACCGAATATATATATATATATATTTAATTACCTTTTATGAAGTCTTTGTTAATAAATGGTCTGAACGAATCATATACATATATGTATATTAGCCTCCATCACATATATATATATATATATTCTTCCTTTCCTCCATCACCGATTAGAGTTTTTTTTTTCAATTTTGTTTTTCGGCAACTTTTTCTATTCTCAAGCTTATCATCAACCCTAATGTCTCTATATTTATAGATAATAATAATACCTAATAATATTAAGTTTAAATGCATTTTGGGCTTAATTTTTCAAAGCCCTTTCAAAGACTTAATAATATATATATATATTTTAAATCACATCTTAAAAAATATTAAGACACATAAAAAATATTTAAACACCAAAAATAATTTTTAGATTTATGAACATGTACTATTAAATGTATAAACGAAATTCTATGTGTCGTAATTATAAAAGATATACCTGAAATACGATTATCTGAAACTCGAGTATTTGTTGGGTTTTTCTTGATAGACTTGATAGCAGGCCTACAAACTAGTTTACAAGTAAATATTTTGTCCACGAAAATAGCCAACACTCATAGTCCTTACAAACTCCCCCTTTGGCATTTTCGTGTGGCAAAACCTATCTCTCCCTACATAACACTTATAGGAATAAGATAAAAATACAATGATGTCCCAGACTTCATAGTGGAACTATCCTATGGTCCGGTGAATCCATCTTCGCTGCAACTTGATAACCTTATAAGTAACTGAAAAGATACAGGTAAAGCAAACAACAACTTGGCTTGAAAGCCTCATTGTACATTAGTTCAGTTTACATACAAATAAGCGAAGTGTAAAGAATAGTCATGTAGTATGCATTCATATCAATCAAGCTTAATAAAAATATGTTCTCCCCTTATATGCATAACAAAATAAAAACATGGAAGTAAATATTCTCTTCCCCTTTTTGACATACGAGAAGGACAAAGCATTAGACAAAAAATAGAAGCTAAACTCCTCCTAAAGATATAACAGTGTAAAATTAGAGTAATGTAAAAGTGCAATGTGCTTTAAACTCCCCCTAAGTTCCATGATTCTCTACCTTAGAAACAATTAAAAAAGTAATAATTGTCTCTTAGTAGGTACAAACTCAAGTGTCACTATTTTCTCTTCAACTAATTCTCGAATAAATTTATGTCTAATGTCAATGTGCTTAGTTCTAGAATGTTGAACTGGGTTCTTAGAAATACATATAGCACTAGAGTTATCACAATATAAGGGCATCATACCTTGTGGTTGACCGTAGTCCTTGAGCATGTTTCTCATCCAAAGCATTTGTGTGCAAGAGCTTCCTGCAACAATGTATTCCGCTTCAGTTGTAGAAAGTGACATAGAGTTCTGATTTTTACTATGCCATGATACTAAGTTGTTTCCAATGTAGAAAAAACCACCTGATGTACTCTTCCTATCATCCTGGTTGCCTGCCCAATCGGCATCTGTAAAGCCACTTACTTCACAAGTAGTGTCAGTAGTAAAATATAAACCATAATTACTTATTCCTGAGATATACCTGATGATTCTCTTTACATTTTCTAAGTGTGATTCCTTAGGGTTAGCTTGATAACGGACACACATACCAACACTAAAACATATGTCAGGCCTACTTGTAGTGAGTTAAAGTAAACTACCTATCATACTCCTATAAAGGGTTTGATCAACACTTTTACCTTGAGTGTCCTTTGTAATTTTTGTGCTGGTACCTAAAGGAGTCCGTAATGGCTTGCTAGTTTCAAGACCAAACCTTTTAACAAGGTTACATGCGTACTTGGTTTGAGAAATAAATATATTATCACGAGATTGTTTAATTTGCAAACCAAGGAAGAAATTCATTTCACCTACCATGGACATTTCAAATTCATTTTTCATAACATGTACAAAATCATCCACTAGTGTACTAGATGTGGATCCAAAAACTATGTCATCCACATAAATTTGAGTAATAAAGATCTGGTCACTACTCCTTTTAATGAATAAAGTCTTATCAACTCCTCCTCGAATAAATCTCTTGTTCAAAAGATAGTTGGTAAGTCTCTCATACCATGCTCATGGAGCTTGTTTCAAACCATAAAGAGCCTTTTTGATTTTGTAAACATGATTTGGAAATTCGGATCAACAAATCCTTTTGGTTATTCCACGTACACCTCATCATTCAAAAAACCATTCAAAAAGGCAAACTTAACATCCATTTGATATAATTTGAACTTCATATGACAGGAAATGGAAAGTAAAATCCTAATTGACTCTAGTCAAGCTACATGTGCAAATGTTTCATCAAATTCAACTCCTTATACTTGCGTGTAGCCTTGAGTTACTAACCTAGCCTTATTTCTAACAACAATGTCATGCTCATCAGATTTATTTTTGAACACCCATTTTGTTCCAATAACATTTTTTGTTTTTAGGTTTAGGTACTAATACCCACACATGATTTCTTTCAAATTGAGCTAACTCATCCTGCATGACATTTATCCAAAATTCATCCCTAAGGGCTTCATTCACATTTTTGGTTCAAATTGAGAAATATAGCATAAATGGGTTACCTCACTTATTTCTCTTCTTCTTGTTATCATGCTTGCATTAGGATCTCCAATTATATTCTTAATAGGATGATTTTTTGATGTTCGAGTTGGATTTATCATTGATGAGGTTAATGCTTCTTCCTTCTTTTCTTCTCTTTCCTCTAACTCTTCTTCTTTTATTCCAATTGTGTCACTGGTCATTGTTAATTAAGGTGTTGTGAAATTTTCTTCATTTCCAACTTCTTCACTTGTAATCTTCTTACCTCTATCATCTATAACGACATTTATGAATTCCATAACTACATTAGTTCTACAGTTGAAGACTCTATAAGCTCTACTATTTAGGGAATACCCAAGAAATATACCTTCATCACTTCTTGAATCAAACTTACCCAACTGTTAACGATCTCTAAGTATGTAGCATTTACTTCCAAAAACATGCATAAATTTCAGATTGGGTTTTTTACCTCTCCATATCTCATAGGGAGTTTGGTTTGTACGTGGGCGAAGATATACACGATTTATAATTTGACATGCAGTGTTTATAACTTCAGCCCAAAACCTTTTGGAGACTCCCTTGGCATGCATCATTGCTCTTGCCATCTCTTGAAGTATCCTCTTTTTCCATTCAACTACTCCATTTTTTTGAGGTGTGATAGGAGCAGAGAATTCATGAAAGATACCATGTTCTTTACAGAAGTCAACATACTTGGTATTTTCAAACTCTTTTCCATGGTCTGTTCTCAGTCTCTTGATGGTTACTATTTTGTCACCTGCTTTAACCTGCACTCTTGTACAATATGAGATGAAGAACTCAAAAGCATCTGACTTGTTTCTAAGAAAGTCTACCCACGTGTAGCAAGAAAAGTCATCTACTACAACTATGATATACTTCTTACCTCCAATACTTTCTGTTCTCATAGGACCCATAAGGTCAATATGTATCAATTCCAATACTCTATTTTTATTTATACTCTTGATCTTCTTATGAGCAATCCTAGTTGGTTTACCCAATTGACATGGTCCACATACAAGTGTTTCAATTTTTGAAAGAATAGGTAAACCACGCACAGTCTCAATTTTGCTTAATCTAACCAGATCTTTAAAATTCATGTGACCTAGCTTTTCGTGCCACAAGATAGTTGAGTCATTGCTAGCTAGGTTACATGTTACTGTGGGTGATGTATCAATACAATAACAATTGTTATGTGATCTGATTCCCTTAATCATACATTCACCATTTTGATCTGTTACAATACATTGATTGTTTGTAAATTACACATTAAAATTACTATAATAAATTTGACTTATGCTAATCAAGTTTGCCTTAAGTCCTTCCACATATAAAACTTCATCAAGTTTAGGGATAACCTCTATTTGAACAGAGCCTTTTCCAATAATTTTAGATGTTTTACCATCACCAAAGGTAACTGTCCCTTCATTGTATTCCTTAATGATTTTAAACAAAGAATGATTCCCCGTCATGTGTCTAGAGCATCCACTATCAAAATACCAAGCGGTATTTGATTTAAATTTAAATGCTATATGGGCCACAAAGCAGTGCAACTCAGATTTCTTAACCCATCCTTTTTTAATTTTGGACATTTGAGTTACCGATTTCTTATATTCCTCTTTTTGTGTAGTTCTTGTAGTAAAAACTTTATGTTTTGAAATTTTTTGAGGTGCTTTAGAAACATTTGTATTCGTGATAGAATCATAAGCATGAAGAAATCTACACTTAGGTCTAATATGTCCTTTCCTACCACAGTGATGACAGATAGGAACAAACTGAATTTTCTTAGAATGATAAGGTGCAGAAACTACCTTCCTTGCCTGAGCAATAATGGGTTTTACAAATTGAGTTTTGGATGATGAAGGTGTTGATTGTTCATCTATGTATCCAAGACCTCTCTTATCTCCATGTGGCTTTCCATATTCTAGGACTTTGGTTAATTTTTCAGCACTTATGGTCAAATTTTTTACCGTCTCTTTAGCAATACTAAGTTCTTTCCGAAGATTTTTTTTTCTACAGTGGTTTCTGCTAGTCTCATATTCAAGGCATTAATATGATTAGACAATTCCTTTTTATCTTTCTCTAGGCTAGAGGAATTTGTTTTGTGAACATTGATGATATCATTAAGTTTAGTTACTTCCACAAGCAATTTATCTCTCTCTTCCCTGGCACCTAGACAATCCATGAATAATTCCTCATAATTCGATACATTAAACTTAGATAGTAAGAGAGAGGAGTTTACTTCTTCATTTTCTTCATCCGAGCTAAGGTCGAAGTCATTGTGATGTGTTTTGGTAGTTGCAGTGAAGGCACAATAATTAGTGTCAGCATCCTCTGAGTTACTAGCATTGTCCTGCTCATTTTCTGTGTCACTGAGTGTAGCATTAAAGGCTTTTCCATATTTCTTTTTATTGTTAGCACAATCTGTAGAAATATGACCAAATCCCCCACAAGTAAAACATTGAGCACTAGTGAGCTTACTTTTCTTACCATCAAGGCTAGGAGATTTGATTTCCCTTGACTTTCGGTCATTCGAACGACTGGATTGTCCCTTGTTGGAATGATTATTCTGTTGACCCTTCTTCTTCTTCATGAACTTCTTAATTTTTTGTGCTAACAAGACTAGTGACTCATCATTCATATCATCATCACTATCAGAGATGTCCTTTTTGGAGCTTTTGAATGCCACATTCTTATTTTTCTTGGGTGGATCAAAAGAAAGCTCATAGGTTTGGATTGACCCAACAAGTTCATCAATTTTTAGTGTGTCTACGTTCTTGCTTTCCTTTATCGCTATAACTTTCATCTTATAGTCTGCTATTAAAGAGCTTAGGAGTTTGCACACTTGTATAGGTTATGGAATTTTCTCACCAAGGTTAAAGCAAGCATTAGTGATATCACAGAAGCAAGCATAGAATTGACCAAAAGTTTCATTGTTACTCATTTTAATAGAATCAAACTCAGATGTTAGCAATCTCAATTTTGTTTGTTTTACTTGGGAAGTTTCTTCATGAGCAAGAGCAAGTGCATTCCATGCATCTTTAGCAGTCTCACAGTCGGAGATGCGACGGAACTCATCCATCGACACTGCAGAAAATATTGAGCTTAGACCTTTTTGGTTTCTCCCACTAAGGGTGCGTTCTTCAATGGTTCAGTCTCTTCTTGGCTTTATGATTGTTACACCATCTTTCGTTGTCGAAGATGGTTCCCAACCATCAAGAATAGCATCCCAGACTTTTTCATCTTGTCTGAGAAAGGCTTGCATGCGAGCCTTCCAATAAGGGTAATTAAACCCATCAAAGAGTGGGGGTCTAACAGATGACCCATCTTCTTTCATTTGGTCCATAAGTAAGTGTGTGTGTCCCTAAGAATCAATCTCACTAAGTGTGTCTAGTGTCCACTCTGATACCAATTGAAAGTTTATAAATTATGGACCTAATTAATATAAAGGGGGTGAATAGGTTATTTTTAATTTTTACCAATTTATAATTTAATAACCTAAACAAACCAACCAGGCATGCAATCGTGTGTAAATATAAGTGCGGAAATAAAATAATTACACACGATATTTTTAGGTGGAAACAACCTAGGCCACAACCATGGCCTAAGAGGAAAACCACCGGTCCACCGATCCACCGGTCCACCGGACCACCTAACTTTCCACTATGAAAATCAAATGTTCAAGTACAAACTCGGTCTTTTGCTACCCTCCCAAGGATACTGCCCCAATGTACTTTACTTACGAGCCCCTGCTTTGTTTTCACAGTTTCCAATATTAGCGTGAACGGTTTCCAGACCAACGTTCCAATAAGCTCCCCACAAATCAGATCGTTCACAAATCAACTGCAAAATAGTTAGCACAAAAAACACAAGTGCCCGTGTGTGTTCTAGATCGGATTTAACAATTAATAATCTTAACTAGATGATTCTAAATATATGTCATTTAAATCAAATCAACTAAAAAATTTTAGAACAAAAAGATTAAGTACAGATTCAATAAAAAATAACTTACTTAAAATTTAATACTCAAATAAAATAATCATGATTACTCATAAAATTATTTAATCTAAATATCTAAATATCTAATCCAAAAGAATTAAATTAATTAAGAAAATTAATATATATATTAATTATATATAAGTCCAAAGTCTACCGAATATATATGTAGAAAAAACCACCTGATGTGCTCTTCCTATCATCCTGGTTGCCTGCCTAATCGGCATCTGTAAAGCCACTTACTTCACAAGTAGTGTCAGTAGTAAAATATAAACCATAATTACTTATTCCTGAGATATACCTGATGATTCTCTTTACATTTTCTAAGTGTGATTCCTTAGGGTCAGCTTGATAACGGACACACATACCAACACTAAAACATATGTCAGGCCTACTTGTAGTGAGGTAAAGTAAACTACCTATCATACTCCTATAAAGGGTTTGATCAACACTTTTACCTTGAGTGTCCTTTGTAATTTTTGTGCTGGTACCTAAAGGAGTCTGTAATGGCTTGCTAGTTTCAAGACCAAACCTTTTAACAAGGTTACATGCGTACTTGGTTTGAGAAATAAATATATTATCACGAGATTGTTTAATTTGCAAACCAAGGAAGAAAGTCATTTCACCTACCATGGACATTTCAAATTCATTTTTCATAACATGTACAAAATCATCCACTAGTGTACTAGATGTGGATCCAAAAACTATGTCATCCACATAAATTTGAGTAATAAAGATCTGGTCACTACTCCTTTTAATGAATAAAGTCTTATCAACTCCTCCTCGAATAAATCTCTTGTTCAAAAGATAGTTGGTAAGTCTCTCATACCATGCTCGTGGAGCTTGTTTCAAACCATAAAGCGCCTTTTTGATTTTGTAAACATGATTTGGAAATTTCGGATCAACAAATCCTTTTGGTTGTTCCACGTACACCTCCTCATTCAAAAAACCATTCAAAAAGGCAAACTTAACATCCATTTGATATAATTTGAACTTCATATGACAGGAAATGGAAAGTAAAATCCTAATTGACTCTAGTCTAGCTACATGTGCAAATGTTTCATCAAAGTCAACTCATTCTACTTGTGTGTAGCCTTGAGCTACTAACCTAGCCTTATTTCTAACAACAATGTCATGCTCATCAGATTTATTTTTGAACACCCATTTTTTTCCAATAACATTTTTTGTTTTTAGGTTTAGGTACTAATACCCACACATGATTTCTTTCAAATTGAGCAAACTCATCCTGCATGACATTTATCCAAAATTCATCCCTAAGGGCTTCATTCACATTTTTTGGTTCAAATTGAGAAATATAGCATAAATGGGTTACCTCACTTATTTGTCTTCTTCTTGTTACCATGTTTGCATTAGGATCTCCAATTATATTCTTAATAGGATGATTCATATTTTTCTTCTCTTTCCTCTAACTCTTCTTCTTTTATTCCAATTGTGTCACTGGTCATTGTTAATTGAGGTGTTGTGAAATTTTCTTCATTTCCAACTTCTTCACTTGTAATCTTCTTACCTCCTTCATCTATAACAACATTTATGGATACCAGAACTACATTAGTTCTACAGTTGAAGACTCTATAAACTATACTATCTAGGAAATACCCAAGAAATATACCTTCATCACTTCTTGAATCAAACTTACCCAACTGTTAACGATCTCTAAGTATGTAGCATTTACTTCCAAAAACATGCATAAATTTTAGATTGGGTTTTTTACCTCTCCATATCTCATAGGGAGTTTGGTTTGTACGTGGGCGAAGATATACACGATTTATAATGTGACATGCAGTGTTTATAGCTTCAGCCCATGATGAGCGAAAACCGGCATCGTCGATTCTTGCCAATACTTTGGTTTTAATATTTATAAAACTCTCGCAAGTGCACGAATCATTTCGAAGAAAATGATAAGTATACTCCCAAGGTCGATCTAAGGAAGGAATGTATGTGGTTTTTAATTTATTATTCAAACTTTTAAAAACGAAATTAAATCCTAAACATCCTGTCACGATAGTTTGGTTTTTGTGTTCCTAATCTAATAACATAAAATAAACATATATACAGATTAATTAAATATAATCTAATAACATAAAAATAAACATAGATACAAATTCAATAAAAAAATAAATACAAATACAGATTCAATAAATATTTATGCAAATTTTATCATTTATATTAGTGGAGTATTTATGGATATAATAACTAAATTAATTATGCTTGCTCATATTATCTAGGTTATTAAAGATATAAATTGATATTTTATTGATTCTCTCTTTTTTATATAAATACCACCTTTGGTGGGATTAGATATTCTTTGTTAACTAAACAAATCAATTAACACCTATGGGTGGGGTTGATAACTAATTTGGTTAATTAAATTAATTCCCTTTTCTAAGAGATTGAAAATGAACCATTTAAATGTCACCTTTGGTGGGGTTAGACAATTTAAACATTATTCAAGGTGTCCAAATTAAACATAAGAATTTAATTATCCGAGTACTAACTTTCAAGTTTTAAAACCACTATTGAAAACATGTTGTCAATATATTTTCACATAATAATTCTTATAAAAACTTTTGAAATAGAGTTTCACTCTAACTACCGGGCGATTGTACCAACAAATAAAAGAGCACTACTCTAAATTAGACCGGATAACTAAACCTTAAAATCTAATTTTCAGATTTAAGTTTGTAATGAAAAATAATATATTTCTCTCTAACATTCTTAATATAAAATCTTGAATAAAAATAAAATCAATTCATTTTAGAAATTTTTACCTATTTAATATTTCGCAAGCATAACAACGTTATTATTATATCATGTTTATAAACAACCAGCACAGTTAAATTTAATCACAGACAAATTAAATATAACATGTAAGAATAAAGCATAAAAATAACTGTAAAGAAAATAAAATCCTTACAGAACTTCGACGCTATTCCCGTTTCTGGAAAACCTCCAAGCGGAATTTGCACTCCCATTTATTGAATCAAAAAGCTAAATTATTACAAAAACATTACAAGTTCCTCTCAAAAAGAGAAGAACTCTAAAACTAAGAGAATTGAACTAAAAACTAAGAAAGAAACTAAGAAAAGCTTAGAAACTAAGAAAGAAACTAAGAAAAACTCAAAAACTAAGAAATGAGAGAAAGAAAGAAGAGAGAAGTGTGTTTTGAAGGTGTGTTTTGAAGTGAAGGGAAGGGGGTATTTATAGGTGAGGATGGAGAGAAAAAATGAGTAAAAAAATGTAAAAACGCGTAATGGAAATGCTGAGATCATTAATGACGTCAGCATGACGTCACGGGGGCGGCTGCACGTGAAAAATGGGGCGAAAAGGCGTTGGCGCGCGCGGAGGGGCTGTCGCTGCGCGCAGCCCGGTGCGCGTGAACAGTGCCCGCGCGTGGATGGGCAGGCTAGCGCGCGCGGGATGGGGCGCTTGGCTGGGCAGTTGGGCGCGATTTTCTCATTTTTGACATTTTTGACCTTTTTGACCCATTTTGTCCAATTTTTCCATGTTTGTTGACCTTTTCCCACTTATTTATTAATATATTTGTGATATATTGCTTCAAGTATTCCTCTTTGAGTCTTTACGTTGCGTTTTTAAGCCAAAATACCTGAAAAACAATAAAAATACCCGTGATTCCAAAAAAGACAAATTTATATAAATATATGATAAAACATATAAATATATATATTTTTAATCAATTAATGTGCATAAAATCATGGTTATTTTAGTGCTTTTTGAGCACTCATCAGCCCAAAACCTTTTGGAGACTCCCTTGGCATGCATCATTACTCTTGCCATCTCTCGAAGTATCCTCTTTTTCCGTTCAACTACTCCATTTTGTTGAGGTGTGATAGGAGCAGAGAAGTCATGAAAGATACCATGTTCTTTACAGAAGTCAACATACTTGGTATTTTCAAACTCTTTTCCATGGTCTGTTCTCAGTCTCTTGATGGTTACTATTTTGTCACCTGCTTTAACTTGCACTCTTGTACAATATGAGATGAAGAACTCAAAAGCATCTGACTTGTTTCTAAGAAAGTCTACCCACGTGTAGCAAGAAAAGTCATCTACTACAACTATGATATATTTCTTACCTCCAATACTTTCTGTACTCATAGGACCCATAAGGTCAATATGTATCAATTCCAATACTCTATTTGTATTTATACTCTTGATCTTCTTATGAGAAATCCTAGTTGGTTTACCCAATTGACATGGTCCACATATAAGTGTTTCAATTTTTGAAAGAATAGGTAAACCACGCACAGTCTCAATTTTGCTTAATCCAACCAGATCTTTAAAATTCATGTGACCTTGCTTTTCGTGCCACAAAATAGTTGAGTCATTGCTAGCTAGGTTACATGTTACTGTGGGTGATGTATCAATACAATAACATATTTTTTATCATTTTTTAGAGCCACAAAGAGATAAAAATATAGAAAAATTCAAAAAGAGATATAATTTTAGTAGAGATTCAAGAATAGATTGATGCTATAATTCAATTATATTTCTTTTTCTTTTCCTTTCTTTATCAATTTTTATGTCTTTCTTTATGAAAAATATGAGTTTTTTGAACAAAATTATGTTTAGCTAATTTATTAATCTAAGAGTCTTATGAACCTAATTTTAAACATTTGATGATCTAATATTTTACCTTAATTATGATTTCAATTTAATTATATTATTTAATCTAATTTTTATGCTATTAATAGTATGTCTAACAATTGATCTATAAAGACAATTAAATAGATTTGAGAGATTTGTTTAATTGTTTGTCTTGATTAAATAACATGCACAGTTTCTAGGCAAAAATGTGTAATTTGTATGCATGTAATCCATAATTGATGAACTTAAGGAGCAATATGAAATTTAATTAACATGAGAGTGTGATTAGGCTAATTACTATATATGTGTAGTTTACTTAGAGATGAATACATGTTAGATTAGATTCAATTGATCATGTAATCGATAGGTAATAATATTTGGGAGATTTTAGTGATTCACATGTTTAAAAAATTAGGAGATTAAATAATTATAATTATTTTCTCATATATCTTCTTAGCTGTCATATATGAGTTAATTAATTATTTTTATTTATTTTTAGTTTTTTTAATTTTGCTTTCTTAAAATATAAAAACATAAAAAAATTGATTTTTTTCTTTCTAGTTTTAAAAATTAGTTTCTAATAACGTAATCTTCATGGGAAAGATATTTTCTTATCATTATATTACTTGTTGTGATACACATACTTGCATATTTATTATACACAATTCGTGTTTGATTAAGTTTTTGACACCATTATTGAGGATTATAAATATTAGAAATTAATTTTTATTTTAGTTATTTTTCTTTATTGAAAATGAGGTTTTTTTTCTTTAAATCCTAAAATTGAGCGTACTTTGTGATTAATAAGAAAATATCAATTTGTCACTCAAGTGCAAAAAAAGGGCTAATCCATTATAAATAAACAATAATGAGATAAAATTTAACAACTAGATACCTTTAATGGATGATAGGGATAAAACTATGAATGAATATGCATTACTTATGTTGTAAGGGTTGAATCTAAGTATTGCAAGACCAAATATTCAAGACAATCAATTTGAACTAAAAACAGTGATGTTTCATGCATTTACTAAGATATATACTAAAATATTAGATAAGATATATCCTAAATTATAGGCTAAATCTTAACCTAAAAGATTGCATAAATTATACTTTAAAAGAGCTTTTCTTTAAATAGAAATCTTCTTAATTAATGAGTCTACATTAAAATATTTTTTTTTAAATATGAGTTTTCTTGATTAATAAGTCCACTTTAAAAGAACTCTTCTTTAAATAAGAGTCTTCTTGATTAATGAGTATTACTAATTCTATTTATAGTAGAAAATATATTTATTAATTACATAGGATTAAAGATTTTAATTTTTCCTATAAATAAAACTCATTGCTTATTGTTTCAATCAACCACATAAGACTATTAAATTGATTAAGAAACTTAATTAGTTTATGCTATTTTGATCATATGTTCTTATAGCTCCTTTTTTATTTTTTTTCTTGAATTGTTAGATCAAATAATTGTATGTATCATATCATAATTATTTATTTTGATTATTAATATTTATAGAAGCTATCATTAATGAACTTGTTCTTAATTTACTTGCTTTAAGATTTGTTATTTGATTTTATTTAAGTGATATATGTATTAAATCATCTAGTTAAGATTATTTATTATTAAATCTATTCTATAACACACATGAATACTTGTGTTTTTGTGCTAACCATTTTGTAGTTGATCCGTGAATGATCTGATTAACATGAAACTTATTGAAATGTTGGTCTAGATACCGCTCATGCTAATATTAGAAATTGTAAAAATAGAACAAGCGCTCGTAAGTAAGGTACATTGGGTCAGTATCCTAGTAAGGGTAGCATAAGATTAAGTTTATACTTGAACATTTGGTTTTCATAGTGGAAAGTAAGTGGTCTGGTAGACCGGTGATTTTCTTCTTAGGTCATAGTTGTGATCTAAGTTATTTTCACCTAAAAATATCGTGTGTTATTCTTTCATTTTTGAATTTTATTTTTACACGTGATTGCATACCTAACCGCTTTGTTTAGGTTATTAAATCATAACTAATAAAAATTGAAAATAACCTATTCACACTTTCAAATGTGATAAAAAAATTGGTATAAAATATTTCCTTGGAGTAGTAATCTGTAGTATTCAAATACTGTTATTGATCATTTTATCTTGTAAAATATTTTTTCCTTTAATCTCATACAACTTTGTGAAATAAAATTTTATCCTAAGAAAATCGTACATCTTTTAATTTTATTATTTGATGATATATTTTATTTGTAATTTACAGTTAATTTCAATTCTATATATATTTTTTATCTTTCTAATTTATATTTCATGTATATTTCCTATTTGTCTACTACATTATCTCCTACGAATTGTGCATTGTTTGTGCTCGAACTAAGAAACAGTGGTTTCACTTGCTTTTTGGTTGTAATATATTTGCTTAAGTTCTGGTGGGTTATGTCCGTAATTGCCTTTGAAACTACTTGTGCTTTTAAACTTAGTTTTAGGAGAATTGTAGACCTTCTTAAAATGCTAGCTGATTTTGATGACACCCTTATATAGCTAACGTGTATTGGTCTTTGGCAAGTTCGAAAAGCTCGCAATGGTGTGGTCTTCAAGCAAGAAATGGTAAATGTCGAAAGGATCATGTTGATTGCAAAAACACCAATTGATTACAGCGATAAATGAATTTTGGGATGGTTCTATATATGAAAAAAATTGTTTAACCGTCGAGGATGATTTGGAGATGGTTTAGGCAGAAATTTACGAAAAAGTTATAAGAATGGTTGTTAACAGTCCCTAAAAAAACAAATAAAATAAAGGAATAAAAATAAATTTTTTTATTTATGATTTTTTTTATAATAATGTTATTATAATTATGAAAGTTCGTGAATTATTTATAAATAAGTAAATTAATTTTTTTAATTTCATAACTTATCTAAGTTATGATTTTTCAACTAATCCATTTATTAGATCGTAGAAATTGCTCATTTAATATCAGAAAATAGATGTGATCCGAATCCAAAGTAGTTTAGTCACCATTGCTTGCGTAAAACTTTTGCAGGAGAAATTAGGCGAGAAGTGTTTATCGAAGAAGTCATCAAAAAGACAAATTAGTTTTAGTGATGATGAGTGATGATGATGCCAATTCCAACTCCAAGCTTATCACATGGGAGTGGGAGCTATATATATAATTCTTTTGCCGACCATAAAATCCTAGACTTATCCGTATCAATTCTCAATCCATTCAGATATTATAAGTTATTAGTTTAAGAGATTAAATTTGTCAAAGCTAACTTTGTGACTATTAATTAGTTATATATATATATATATATATTTATTTAATATTATTTCACTATTATTTTTATTTTTATAAATTTAAGATATTATTTTATATAATCTTTTTAAATATTTTAATTACGTTGTTAGTATTTATGGCATTTCTAACTTGGTAACTATTGGTAATAAAAATGTTTTAATTATATGGTTAGGAAATTGTGTTAGTTCTTATCCATTAATTTATCAAAACTTTAGCATTTATAGTCCCATTAATCCTCTTTAAAAACAACTAAAAATACTCGTTTACAATCTGCATCGAACTAAAAGTGTTATAAAGTAATAATAACTAAATTAAATTGGAAGATATCTGTGCCCCACATCCATTTTTTACAACGAATAGTGTGGTAGTTGTAATAGCTGTCTTTTTCCTGATATTCGTGGCAAACCGTTGTAGATCTATCTTTGCCGACCTGAAATATAATAAGTTAGTTTGAATAAGTTAATATGTTAATTTAAGTTAAAGAAAGAAGAAATGAAGTAAAAAATAATTTTTTTTATTATCTCTCCGTATTTAATTAACATGTTTAATAAGTCGAAGATTAATGAATAAATTTTTATTCATATATTTAGTTTTAATTCTATCGCAACATTTGTTATCTCGAGACAAATATATAATATGAAAAAGATATTGAATATTATCCTCAAAATAATAACCTTTTATTCATATATTTTATAACAATTAATAGCCATAAAGTGATGGCGCACAGTGAATTGCTTCTTTTTTTTCCTTTGCCGACACTCATCCGTTCCACAAAAGCACAGCAACGTGTCAACTAAAACACTGTACACGTGTAAGAATACAAAGGCATGCAAGTTGAATTCCTACACCTAGCTTTCCTACCTTTGCTTTTTCTATATAAACTCTGGTGCTATGCAATCTAACATATCGTACGAAACTAGAAAAGTATATAGTTAATTCATCGTCTTCACTACTCAAGCAACTATGTCGAACTACGAAAACCAATACGCAGCTGGTTCAGTCGAGACTGACGAGTACGGTAACCCAATTCATCATGGCAAGAGTGGAACCAACACTGGTGGGTATGGTACTGGAACGGGCCGCGCTGGTGCAGGACATGATGCCTATGGAACGGGTACCGGGACTGGACATGATGCCTATGGAACGGGTACCGGCACGGGAAGTGATTCCTATGGAACGGGCACCGGCACGGGAAGTGATTCCTATGGAACGGGCACCGGCACGGGACGTGATTCCTATGGAACGGGCACGGGCACCGGCACGGGACGTGATTCCTATGGAACGGGCACGGGCACCGGCACGGGACGTGATTCCTATGGAACGGGTACGGGAACGGGACGTGATTCCTATGGAACGGGTACGGGAACGGGAACGGGACATGATTCTTATGGAACCAGTACGGGAACGGGACGTGATGCCTATGGAACGGGTACGGGTACGGGACGTGATGCCTATGGAACGGGTACGGGAACGGGACGTGATGCGTATGGAACGGGTACCGGGACGGGACGTGATGCGTATGGAACGGGTACTGGAACGGGACGTGATGCGTATGGAACGGGTACCGGGACGGGACGTGATGCGTATGGAACGGGTACTGGAACGGGATTGGGACACCACACTGGTGGGCATGGTACTGCTACTACTGAGGGTCAGTACGGCACAACTACTTTTGGTCAACCCCAACATCGTCGCTCTGGCAGTGGAAGCTCGAGCTCTGTAAGTATTTTTATTCTTCAAAATTTTTTTAGGAAAAGACTATTTTAAATTTTAATTATAGAAAAAGTGCTTTTTATATGTACCTAATATATTTTTTATTAAAAATCGTCACATAATTTTATTTTGATAACATAATTTAAATTGCATTATAGTTAATTTTGTTCTCATTTAAATTATTATGGTGAACTTTTTGTTAAAAGATTTAGGTATTATATTTTTTTTTAAAATATATTTATTTGGAAAAAAGATATGCTTGCCTTTCTTTGTTTATTATTTATTTATGGTTAATATAATTTGTAGATTCTAAATTATATATATTTATAATACATTTTATACTTTAATATAAATTGAATTAGAGTTACAGTGGCAAAAAGAAGAAAGTTACCAATAATTTGTGTTTTAAAAATATTATTCAATAAAAAAGTGAATTTTATTTTAAAAATAAAATTTAAATAAATTATAATTTATTTTTATCCCATCTAATATTATTATTTATTTATTATGATTAATATTATTATTTATTTATTATGATTAAAGGTTGATAGGTATTTTAAAAAATATATATTTATTTATTTTGAAAAAATATAATGCTATTGACTTTTTTTATTATTTGTTCGTGGTTAATATAATTTATAGATTTTAAATCATATGTATTAGGAAATATATTTTTTAATTTAATATTAATTGAATTAGATGTATAGTTAAAAAAAATTGTTTTTAGATAACTAAAAATATTAAATTATTAATTTTAATGAATATATGTGAGATACGTATATAAATTATAAATTATAAATATTTGTATTACTGAATGCGAGGTTTTCGTATAGATTTATACGAGGCCAATAGGAGTATAATAATCTTAATTATGGGTTGTGGAATTTGTAGTCAGAGGATGATGGGCAAGGAGGGAGAAGAAAGAAGGGACTGAAGCAGAAGATCAAGGACAAAATGCCCGGAGGACATAAGGATGAGTATCAGCAGGGACAGTACCCAACTGGAACTAAAACTACTACAGGTGGTGGTGGTGATTATTATGATCCGTCTTATGATCAGTCAACAGGTGGACAAATCCCTGAGAAGAAGGGTCTTATGGAGAAGATCAAGGACAAGCTTCCTGGACATCACTAGACTCTTTATTGTTTTTAAATAATCGGGTTTTATTTATATTTTCATAATGAAGAGGTATGTATATAATGTCTCTGATCGACAATATATATATGTACCCCAAGCATTTTCGGTTTGTATAATAAGTGATGTGTCTGTGTGTGCTTGTTTTGGTGCACGATTAATATCATGGTCGTGTATGCATTATTGAAGTTTTAAAGTTTGGTGTATAACAAATATTATATGATTGCCATCTTCATTTATATATCTTCTTTGACTTGAAATAGATATGTAGTTGTGATCTGAGGCTAATTTCCTCTTTAAGAATTATGTAAGTGTTTAACAGAAATTCTGAAACTAAACCCTAAACCCTTTGTGTAATTCTGAACCTAAACCCTAAACCAATTATGAAAATAAACCCTAAATCCTTCTGTAATGCCTCACAGAAATTCCATTTATTAATATTTATGCATGATTTAAAGTTTTCTCATTAATATGGATGCCTGTCGAGAAACAATCACCAAAATCTTGGTTTATTTGCGTACATGGAGGAACCTACCTATAAGTGGCAAATGTCGTTTTAAGGGCTTTGTTTTCACAAAAAAAATCGTTTTAATAGTTTATTTTACTTAATTAAATGAAAAATAAACTTGATATTTAACTAATTAAATATTTTTTTAATTTCAAAATAATAAAAATTGTCTAGAATTAAAAATAAATTTCAACTGAACTTATTAAAAAATAAAATTAATTATCAAATAATATTTATAACGAAAAAAGTTTTTATCTTAAAATATTTATCACAATGGGTATATATGAGACATACCTCCTTTTGGCTGAAGCCTCGTAACAACATTTGGCTAAAGCTTGTACATGCAGGTTTACATAATTTGTTAAACGTGGTCCATTAGAAAATAGTAGTGTTAAAAGAGGGAGTCCTGTGTTTAGTAATGGAAATACTATATAGCTTAACAATAGAAGTAAAATATATTTTTAACTAACATTATTATTAAACTAAAGTTATTTATTTTAACATTGAAAAATATTTTAGGGTTTTATGTTATTTAAGTAACGAATCCAATCATTTATTGTTTTAAACATAATAAAGAAATAAATAAGTTCTATGAAAGGATTCTAAATCAATAAAAAATTACATAATTTTATGATAAGATATTATGATAAGATATTGATTTGGATGTGATATTTTTAAGAAGATAGTGAACTATTATGTTCCAATGTAAAAACAAGATTGATGTATAAGTTTTGTTCTACTCAATATTGATGTATAAGTTTTGTTATGTTATTAAATTGGATTTATTATTCGATCTATCTATATCTAATTATAATATCATTTTAATTCAATAATATTCGATTAATGTTTAAATAAAATTTAATCAATTAATTCTTTTGAATTGATAAATATTTTTCTAGATTTATTAGGTTGCCATAACGAAATCTTTTTATCAAGTTAAAAGTGATTCTTAAACGATTTATAGTGATAATTTTGTAATTTTCTTAAAAATAGATCATTTGAGTTTCTATTTTCATTTGAGCTTGGAAGTAAATTTTCATATTATCAAATAATGTTTATAACAAAAAAAATTCAGTCAACTTGAAAATGTAAACAAGCCTTTATTATTTCAGAGATTATCATTCAATCCAATTAAACTTTTAAGTTAATAGTAAAATTTGATTTAGCGTTAAAGATTAGCTAAAAATGTACAATACAAACAAGATCAGAAAAAATCATCATACAAAAATACAATTATTACTTACATAAGGAGGAAATCAATACAAGTAGATTACGCTAGGCAAGATTATGAGACATGTATCCATCATAGAGCACTTGGCTAAGCTCATTTCATCATAAGCCAAAAAAGCAAGGGTCAGAAATACGTAGGTTCACAGATTTTGATAAGTTACACGTGGTCCCCAAGCATATAGGTACTGAAAATGATATATCATCATACAAAAATACAATTATTGCTTACATAAGGAGGAAATCAATACAAGTAGATTACGCTAGACAAGATTATGAGACATGTATCCATTATACAGCATTTGGCTAAGCTCATTTCATCATAAGCCAAAAATGCAAGGGTCAGAAATACGTAGGTTCACAAATTTTGATAAGTGACACGTGGTCCCAAGCATATAGGTACTGTAAATTATATAATTTTAAAACACAAGTATCTATAATGGAAGATTAATTGCATTGTTTCTTAGTAGAAAACCGATAATAAGTAATAATAGTACTAATAATAGAGGAAAATGTATTATTAACTAATATTATTATTAAATTAAAGTTATTTCGAATGTAAAATTTAACTCAGAAAATAACTTACCATTTTTGATAATTCTTTTTCAAGTAACTATATATGATTACTCATAAATAATCATAGATCTTTTAACTCAATTTTATCACATTTTTGCTTAAGGAGTAATCCGGTTTTTCACCTTAAATTGGTTAAAATATGTAAAAAAATTTACTTTTTGTGAAAGATTAGATCCAATAACTAAAAGTCTATAGTTAACCGATATATCACATTATCATTTAGCTATTGTAATTCTTTTACTGGTAGCGGGTCACATGTATAGGATCAACTAGAATATTGATCATGATATAAAGGTTCTTTTAGAGGTTAATAAAGTTCAATTTATCGACCAGGTCATAAAGATCTATATGAGATCCTAACAACGTCATGCTCAATTATTTATTAACTGGACTATTTGCTCTAATAATTAAACCGATACACATATATTAGTTATTTTTTCACTCTATTTAAACATATATGTTAATTAACCTATGAATAATTTAGATTTTACTTTTTCAAGAACATAAATCTCATAATTATACAATTAATGATAAATTACATAATTATAAGATTTATATTTTTGAAAAAGTAAAATTTAAATTAAAGATAAAATTAATTAAAATATTAATTAAATAAATAAATCATATAAATAAATTGATTTTAATTACATGCTATGCTATGTGGTTAAATTCAATCTAAAACTGACCACTCATCGTTATAAACATAATTAATATAAAAATAGATAAGTTTGTGGAAAGATTAAATCAATAGAGAATTCTCTATTTATTTGAGAAGGCATATAACAACTTCAATTGTGTGTGATTGGAGTGAGTTTCAATCTAATTTCTTTTGTTGGAGAGCTCATACATGGGAACGTTGTCATTGGTTTTGACAGAACACTGATAATATTGTCGGTGACTGAGGTGATAGGACTAGGATTGAAGAAAGAGAAATTAATGAAAAGAGAAAAAGATAGAGAGCAAAGACGGAAGGAAGGAAAGATCTTGAATTAATAAAAAAATAAATTGAAATGATTAAAAAGTATAATAGTAAATTGATACTACAAAAATGCTGTCACATTCTTAAGGGAACTAGTCGGAGGTAATAATAAAGATAACAAAAGAGGGCATGGGAATTAAGAGTGATATTTCTAATAAACTTGTTTTAGGTTTTAGAGACTATTTAAAACACTACCCTTCTATTGTGGCCAAACAACACTTGTGAAAGTCTGAAATTTTTTTACACATAATATTTAGAGAATTTTGTGACAATAAAATTAGTTAAACACACGTTATTCAAGAAATTGGTATTTGATTGAAAAACTATTGTTTTTAGAGAACAAATAGCTTCACACATCAAGGGTTCTAGTTGGAGAACTAAAAAATATATTGATCCACTTGGAGATTCCAAGAAAGAATGTCCACACATTTCGTTCATCACCCTTGGAAAACGAGCTTTGAAAGTCTAAAGTTTTCAATCGTTGTTTCATGCATCAAGAGTATGCATTTTTATTCTACTTATTGTAATTAAATTATTAATATCATAAAGATCTTGTTAGAAAAAAAATTATTATAAATACTAATAGTTTTTGCAATTTTCATTGATATAAATTCGATATTTACCAAAAATGATATCACATAAAACAAGCATGGAGATGAATAAATTATAGTTGATAAGATGAATTATGATAGTATTGAGGTACTTGCGATTTCTTTGAACAATAGTGATGGTACTTTGGTCTTGAAATTAGGGTGTATTTTTTGCATGACATAATACAAGGAGTAGTTGGTTGATAATAAAGAAGTAAATGGTAATATAGTTCACATGGGAAACAACCATCCTTTTGATGTGATGGTCGTGAGGCTTCGCCTTACTTATGGTTCAAAATTTGTGATGAAGAATGTGAGGTATGTAATGGCATTTAAGAAAGGCTTTATTTCATTGTGTACCTTGGAAAACATAGGGTATAGATACAAGGGTGAACATGGTCAATTGATGGTGTGTAGAGGTTCTCTGGTATACAAAAAAAATAGGCTCTATTGTTTGGATGCCATGGTACAGGAAAATGTTAGTTGCAGTTAGTCAATAAGAAAAGAATGTAAACCTTTGGAGAAAATGAAGAAAGTGAACTTTATAAGATTTCATTTTATAGTCATTGTATTTTTGACAAAATGAAGAAGGTAAAGTTCACACCAACAAGGCTCAAAGGATATGACATACTCAATTATCTATATTTGAACTTAAAAGGGCCAGAGATGACATGTCGATGAGTGGTGTGAGGTACATTCTAATTATTATTGATTATTTTTCTAGAAGATTGTGTGTTTATTTGTTCAAAAATAAAGATGAAAGTTTTGCAAAATTTGTGTACTAAAAGAAACTTGTAAAAACCCAAAACAAAAAAGAAGGTTAAGCATTTGAGAATCAACAATGGGTTGGAATTTTACAATAAGGTATTCATAAAATTTTGTAAAAAGAATGGTATTACAAGGCATATGATTGTTCCTTGAAATCCCCAACAAAAAGGTTTTACTGAGAGGATGAATATAACATTTTGCGATAGTGAAATGTATGCATTCTAATGCAAACATGGCCAAAAGATTTTGAGAAGAAACAGTTGCTATAACTAGATACTTTATCAATGGGTATTCTTTAGTGCCCCTCAACTTCAAGATGACATAAGAGGTATGGTTTAGAAAACCTGCTAATTGTAATCATTTACATGTATTTGGTTATGTTGCAAATCTACTCATGAGATAAGAAAAGTTAGAGCCAAAGGAATTGAAGTATATGTTTTTGGGTATCTTAGTGGTGTGAATGGATACAAGTTATCATATGTATGGTGATGCAAAAAAGTGTATTATTAGAAGAAATATAACCTTTAAGAATGATGAGGTGTATTGCATAAGTGGAGTTTTTGAATTAGCAATGACTCACCTCAAGAGTTTGGAAGTATTATTTTTGAATTGGATCCATTGGTGGTTAATAATCAATCTATGGGTAGGCCTAGGAACATGAAAAAGCCTACTATATAAAAACTTTTTAATGATGAAAATCATGTTATAGAGATGGAGGAAGAAACCACTAAGCTCAAGTCATCTAGGTCAAGAAGTGACTACTTGTTGGCACGAGATTGTAGTTGCCACATAACTATAGCTTTTAAAAGGTTGAATCTCATTGCCTATGTATTAAGTATGGAGTCAGAGATCTCGAGAATTAAGCCAAGGTCTTATGAAGAAGCCATGAGTAAAAAAGATGATGATAAATGGCTAAAAAATGACTCTATACACCCAAAGAGAATGTATAGACTTTATTATAATTTCTCTCATGTTGTTAAGCATAGTTCTATTAGATTATTATTAGCTCTTATTGTATATAATAATATGGAACTTGAACAATTTACGTGAATTTTTTTTTATATGATACTGTGAGAAGAAAATAGTCAAAGAGCAACCTAAGGGACTTGTGACGAAAGACAAGGGTGACATGATGTATGAGATCTTTTTTTTTTTATAAAATTTAATTATAAAAATTATTTATATATATATTTATTTTTAATTTGGTTTTCTTGTAATTATAATTAAATGTATATATTTTTAAATTAATGCTAGGAGATTAAAAAAATCATTTAAAATGAATAATATTAATATTAATTGTTTGATTTAAGATTAAATTAATAATTTTATTTATTAAAAAAATGATGTAAGATGGCCACAGGCCATTTCACTCTAAGAAGAAAGAATGACCTTTCACCCATTAGAGAAAGAAAAAAGAGATGCATAGCCAACTCCCGACATTATTTCTTTTCTTTTAGCATTCTCTATAAATTTATACGTATTTTTCACGATTTGTAGCATTTGAGCTACCAAATTAAAGCTCTTTTCGATATCTTTTCTTATTTATAATTTTTTTTCTTTCTAATATTCACTATTTTAAAAGTATTGGCTTAAATAGTTCTTTAAAATTTATGTTACAATATCAATTTTTAGTAGTTTTAATTCAAGTATGAATTTAATATTTCCATCATTATATTATCATTACTTATATTTTATTTTTGTATATTAATTAATTTTGAGAAAAATCCTAAATTTAAAAACCCTAGATTTTTTAATATCTTAACAAATATGAGTATTAATTAAATAGTTCATTTTTCTCGACCAACTTTATAACTTAGGTGTCGTTTGGTTCACATCATGGAACGGGTATGAAAATAGAATTGAATGTTTTGGAATGTAAATGAAACAATTTTGTTTGGTTTGACTATTACAATCAAAGAAGAACTCAATATTACAGTGTTTAGTTTACAATTAGGATAAAATGAACAATACTATATATTACCTTAATACCCTTATATTCAGTAAAGTTTAAATAATATCATTTAATTGTTATTTTTTCATTAGAAAAATAAATCATTGAAATCATTATTTTTTTAAATAATTATTACTTAAAAATAAAATATATTATTAAAATTATTTTTTTTCTAAATAGGGTTTAGGGTTTTGAGGTTTGGAATTTTGGGATTTAGGATTTAGGATTTAGGATTTGGGATTTGGTATTTGGGGTTTAGGGTTTAGGGTTATATTTATGGGTTAAGGCTTAGGGTTAAAATTATTATTTTTCTAAATAAAGTTTTTGGATTTGGGATTTGGGTTTGGGGTTTAGGGATTTAGAATTTGAGATTTAGGATTTAGGGTTTAGGATTATATTTGTGGTTTAAGGTTTTGGGTTAAAATTATTATTTTTCTAAATAAGGTTTTGGGATTTGGGATTTGAAATTTAGAGTTTTTGGGTTTTGGGATTTAAGATTTAAGGTTTAGGGTTATATTTGAGATTAGGGTAAAATTGAAAAAAAAATTAAGATGGGAATTAAATTATTATTCCTTAAGAGGGAATTCTTTCTCTTTTAAGAATCGATTTCATTTTATTTTCATTTTTTAACCCAAACAAACATAAAATTGGAATGAATAAATTATGATTCAATTTCATTACAGTCAACCAAACATGAGGTGAGTTGCCTTACTTGAAAAGTTTAATTGTTAAAAATTATAAATTATCTAATTTTATATTTCTAAAATTAATAGAAAGTAATAATTATGCGGAGCTTATTAATCATTGTTGAGTCATAGAGCTCGTTTGGTTCAATGAATGGACACTTTTTACTCAAATTTTAATAAGTACTTGTTTATTTTTTTTATTTTTTTTACAGGTGTTCATAATATTTGACTTTATTTGCTTAAGTTTTTACAAATTTAGTACTTTTTGTAGAAATGAGAATTTTATATCTAGAAGATAGCTAATCGATCCTTACGTTATGTTAAGAAGTTTTTACTTAGATTTACGCCATAATTATAGATTTTGGTTAGAATATAGAAGTTTATATTCAACTTTTAGCAACAATATTTCAAAATACTTTTATTATGTCAATTCAAAAGGTTTAACTTAGATTTATATCTTGATTTACGTAGTAGTCTTTTAAAATATTATGCATACTAGTAAGTATTATTATTTTTAAATCATCAAACATACATTGTTTCCAAATTCAGTAATAATGTAATAAATAAATAAATAACTAATGGGCCCTTGTCTAAGCTTGTATGATCAATACACATGTAATTAAGATTTTTTTGTCTGCATGTGCAAAGAACTTTGTACAAATATTATCAGTTTTCCTCCTTATATGAGTTTGGTGAGATTTTTCTTTTCGTAAGTTATTACATATAAACTACTTATAGCTATTTTAAATGATAAATACATATCTAGTTATATTTATTTCTTCAAATTACTAATAAAACTTATGTATACTTTTATGTAATGATTTATATCTATTTTATAGTTGAGTTATTACAAATTAAATAAATATGCTTTATATTTATTATTTTCCTAAACTTATCCATACACTGAATATTTTTACCCACCCTATTTTCTTTTAATTTTTTTTCCTCTTAAGCAGCATTAGTTATTTACTAAAGTCTTGAGTGTTACTTTTTGAGGAGACTTAAACGAGTTTACTCATTTTACCTTGTATGGTTTCTCATTCTTTTGGAGTTACTAGGAGTTTATTCAGTTTATTGGTAACCTAGTTATACTATAGATTGTTTTGTAAACCTTATAACTATGGATTGTATAATAGGCCAACATTAACTACTACCTAATATTAACTTCTTTTTATGATTGGTTATATGAGTGGTGAGTTTTGAATGTTGTAGAAAAATAAATATCATATTCTAGTTTCTAGAGGTTGGTTTAGTGTAAAAAAAGAGAGAGATTATACCAGATTTTTTTATAGATTCTATTATGTAATAAGAATTTTTTAAGTATTAGTGAACTCAGGGCAAGTCCTGACATGGTGTGTCTTTTGAAGAAGATATTCTATAGCTTAAAGAAATCTACAAGGTATTGGTATAAGAGATTCGAAAAATTCATTTTGGAGTCAAAAGGAAAAATCATGAAAATTGTATGCATTTGAGAGGTCAACTCAATTCAAAATTTGAGACGAAGGATCTTGGGTATGCCAATTTTTTTGAGAATGGAGCATAAGAGAGATAGAGAAAAGGAAAGTTGAGTCTTTCCAAAGGGTGATATTGTGATAAGGTTCTTCCATTGTTTACCATGGTTGATACTAAGTTGATAACATCACATTTTAAGTTGTTGACCTCGAACTCTTTTTCAACGTAAAAGAAAGAAATGGAATGGATAATGTGGTATCTTCGGTGTCCTACCATAGTGGGTCTTCTCTATAACCACTCAAAAAGAGTTAAGTATTGAAATGATAGGTGACATGTATTTCGACATTACTAGTGATCATGATAAGAGACAATCGATCATGGAGGTACTTGTTTGGGTTTGGTGGAAACTTGATGAGTTGGAAAGTCAATTACAATGAACAATCAATAGTTACTTTGTCTTTTATGAAGATAGAGTTTGTTGCCACAATGAAAGCGATGAAGGAAGCTATCAGATTGAAGGGTTTGACTAGCAAACTCAAGTTTGAAAAAAAAAAGAGTTATGGTTTATTGTGGCAATCAAAATGTAATTTTAAAATTCTTACCAAGAATCCTCAATTTCATATGATCGCATAAAGTATATAGATGTAAAACAACATTTGTTACAAGAGATGATGAAACAAGGCAAAGTGGAGTTGGTGAAAATTCATAGGATGATAATTTGATGGAATGAAAAAAAAAACCAAATCCCTTGGAAATTTTTATGAAGCGTAAACTTTGGTCAAGATGACCACCTTTTTTAAGTGATAGTGATGGATTGGTCTTCACGTATAAGATTGAGTTCTAGGAATTCACATAAAGTGAAGAATTGTGATAAATGATAAAAATCTTGCATTCTTCAGAGATGTTTGGAAACCATTATGGATGATCAAGCATTAAAGGTTCCACAATAAGCATTTCATGTGTGGAGAATAGATCAAATATATTTTAGCAAATAGGAAAATGGCTTAGCACCCAGGCGATTGATTGGGACAATCAAGCACCTTACATAGAAGGATCAATCCCTCTTTGAGTGCATTCTGGTAACCTCTATGTAAATTTGAAATTTCTTGTATTGAATTGCTGCCCTGCACCTTTTAGGACAATCACTTTTATAAAATTTTCTTACGAATTGAGTGTAGAATGACTTGTAAAGACATGATGTCTTCATGAATGGGCTCAAGATTATATGGGCATTATGATTAATGTCCTTAGGGCATGTATAAGCTCCCCAAATGTTCCCTAGAATATTAAGAAGTATTTAAGTATTTGAGAGAGATGCTAGAAAAACGAGGAATAAGATTTTCCACCATTGTTGGGGTTTAAGTGCTTGAGTTGTCTCTTTAGTGCTTTTTTTCTCATTTGTAATTTTGTTATCCTCTTATATTTAATAGTCATCATTTGAAACTATTAGAACTCACATCCTTGGAGAAGGAAAGAAGTAGAGTAAACTCATTATATTAATTGTGTTAATGTATTATAAATCTTGGTATGTTATTTCTTCTATTTTTACTTTACATTTCCTTATTTTTAATATTCTTATTTTAGTTTAGTATTGTTTTTGTTGAAATATCTTGATTGTGTATATGCTTAAATATTTTTATTATATTTGAAATTGTTTAATATAATAATATTTAGGATATTTATTTTTATAATAAAAGATAATTTCATGAGAACTTAACAAGTTGATAAAGAAGTTGAAAGTTATAATTGTTAAAGTCAAAGTATATTATATTTAAATAGGATTTACTATGTCATCAATAAACAATTACCCATTTTATTATTTATTTATTAGTTGAATTAAGGAGATTATTATTAATCTAACTTTTATCAATTTTAGTCTTTCATATTCAAACTCTTATCAATATTTTACTATGCTCTACTAATTTTTTTTCATTTGATTAACCCCTAACTAATGCTTCAATTTTCACAAATTTTTGTCCAAAATAAACTAAATGTATTAAATTTAAAACGTTGAAGGAATAAATCAAAAGTGAAAAAATATTTTTAACTAGTTAAATGTGACTACATGATTCAAATTTTAATATAGTTTCTACATTTATACAAAATTTGTGAAAACTAAAAATTTATGGACCAAATTTAACGGGAAATAATTTAGGGTATCAAAGTATAGAATCATGAAAATTAGGCATGATAATGTTGTTCAGCAACCTTATGACACTTTCTGCTGATAATCGATCTGGCTAATATGCAATTCATTTTCTTCTATCTATTATATTAACTGTTCTTTTTCTCCAAGCCGATTCACTGCAACATCATACGTTTCTGTTTATTGACTTGCCAGACAAAATTTCTACTTTCTTTATAATTTTTTTATTATATAAACATGTATTATTCTGTCTAATTTAAGGATTTTATAGGATATTTTCCCTAGCATCTTTGAGATAATGTTTAATGTATTGTTGAATTAATATTTTTTTAAAATTTGCTGTAATTTAGTTGGAAGGTTAGATAAGCTTCAATAGCAAATAGGGAGAGAAATGTTCAAAACAGAGATTATGCAAGTTTTATTATCCTTTCAAAATTTATCACATGTTGCAAGCTTAGCTATTAGAATTAGATGTTGATGATCTTGTCCAAGCTTTATCGTAAACTTGTGTTTGGTAAAGTTATTATGTCATATGTGAGATTACATGCAAAATCTTAATTGAAACGTAAATAATTGGTTCAAAACAATACCATTTTTATCATTGTTTTCACGTGTGATCCATGTGTAATCCTTATAAAATGTGGATTTAGTTAAATTTAAAATAAAATTCTTTAAAATCATAGGTTAAGAAATTAAATTTAGAAAATCTTAAATTTTTTAACAAATAAAATAAGTTAAAGTTAAAGCTAAGTATGAATGTACCCCTTAAATGTTAGCCAAATAAAATAGTTTATGGTCAAAAATTGAAGAAAGGTTAACAATAGAAGATTGGTTGGATTGAGTTTGAGTTTGAGTATAAATTTCTATAAGTCATGTGAATTTTGATTGAAGAAAAAATTGTTAAGAAGTGAGAAAACAAAACTTGATAAAATTTTAATAAAAATTTAAATTTATAAATACACGAATAAATTTTAATATTTTATTAAAATTTTATAATAATTTTTTCCATTAAAAATTACATATTTCTTTTATTCATTTTTTAATTTTTTTAATAGTATATATGAGTTAGTTTATAAACTACATACCTTAACTAATTTAAAAATATATAACGTTACTTAACTCAACCAACAATATAGGTACGTTGAGTTAAGTTATAAAACTTAACTCAACATATACATTATCTATATTATTTAAATTTATTTAAAAATAATATAAATTAAAATCATTTCCCATAAAATATAAATGCATACAACTCCGTTTGATCAACTTAACTCAACCTATATAACACCTGTAGAAACACCGACGTAAAAGACATTATTATAATTGAATAGCAAATTAGGTTAAATAGGCAAAGCAAAAGTAGTAAATTTTTGATATGTTAAGTTATATTTGATATTGTAATTTATTTATATTTTATTTGTACTATACTTGTATTATACTTGTATTATTTCACTTGTATTATACTTGTACTATTTCACTTGTATTACACTTACTATTTCACTTGTACTACTCTATAAATAAGGTTCTCTATGTAGATTCTAAAATATACCAATACAACATTAAATCATTTTTTTTTCTTATCTCTCTATACTTTTCACATGGTATCAGAGCCTCTCATATACCTCTAAAATTTCTATCAAAATTTCACCTCTCTTCATCACAGCCAACCCAACTCACCCTAACTCGGTTCACTCTCAACCCGGTTCACCCCAACACGACTCACCTCAACTCAACTCGGCTCACCTCAACTTGGCTCACTCCAACCCGGCTCACCTCAACTCGACTCACTCCAACCCAGCTCACCTCAACTCGGCTCACTCCAACCTGGCTCACTCCAACCCGGCTCACCTCAACCCAGTTCCAGGCTTGTTTTCAACTCCTCTTTTCATTTTTAAGGATATCTCTTTTATATTGTTTCTATATATTTGCTTTATATTTCCTCCATTTTTATTAAAATGGACTGAAATGATGTCCTAAAACCAATCTCTACCACCCTTGATGATACTAACTACCTAGCCTAGGCACAAGCAATGAAAAGTTTCTTGAAAGGACGCAAGCTATAGCGTTTCATAACTGGTGATATCTCTATACCCATCCAAGAAACCATTGAAAACAACTCCTTATTTGCAGACCGCCTTGAAGACTGGGAGAGTAAACACCATCAAATTATTACCTGGTTCCATAACACCACCTTACCCTCCATCCATGGTGAATTTGGACATTTTGACACTACCAAAGAAGTTTGGGAATTTCTTGAGGCTCGCTTCACTACAACAAATTTGGCCAACCAATATCAACTTCTAACAACTCTTCATACCAAACGCCAAAGGGATGATCAAACCATTAACCAATTTCTCTCTAAAATGCATACTATTTGGGATCAACTCGCTCTCTCTGAACTAACTTGGACGAACAAGATTGATACTGAGATGTTTGCAACTTACCGTAATCACCAACATCTTGTTATTTTTCTCATGGCTCTCCAAGATCGATTTGAACCTGTTCGGGCTTCCTTACTCCATCAGAGTCCTTTTCCATCCTTAGATACTGTTGTGACCAAGCTTCGTTCTGAAGAAACTCGGATGAGGGTTTTCAAAGTTCATCATATAGATTCTGTTCTTGCCACAACCTTTTATCATCCTAAAGAAGGTTCTAAAGAGGACTTCAAACATCAAGGCTGCACCTACTGTCACAACCCCAATCATGAACTTCTTACATGTCTCATTCAGGTATGTATATATTGTCACAAGAAGGGTCCAGGACACTTTAACAGAGATTGCTTTCGGAATCCCTCTCAGCATTCCTCACGGAATCCTTCCTAACATGCTTCAGGTAAAAATAGAAACTCATCTATCACTGTTGCTGTTTCTGAGGATAATCATGACAAATTTACCTTCTCTACTCAAGAACTTGAAGGTCTTCTTAAACATGTTCTCTCACAATTTAGTAATCCTCCTCCTACTGCCTTGTCTCTCACATCAGGTAAATCTTTATGGTGTTTTGATTCTGCTTGTTGTAACCATATGACTCATGATACTCACATCTTTTCTCCCACACAATCTTCCATCTCCAAACCTTTAATTCAAACTGTCAATGGTTCATATATGCATGTTAATGTTGTAGGACAAGTTTCCACATCTTCTATATCACTTTTTGACACCTTTGATATTCCCAACCTTACTCTAAATCTTATCTCTGTTGGTCAATTATGTGAACTTGGTCTTACTATTACTTTTTCCTCTTCTGGTTGTAATGTGCAGGATCCACAGACAAGACAGATCCTTGGGATAGGCCGTAAGGTTGGACGATTATTTGAACTTATCGACCTTCATCTACCCAATTCTCTTCATACTTCTGGTACTGCTTCTACTACTCCTATCAACCTATGGCATGCTCGTCTAGGCCATACGTCTATAGGACATCTTCGTCCCTTAGCATCTTCTGGTAAATTAGGATATGTTTCTATTTCTGATAATGTAAATTGTTTGCCTTGTCAATTGGGAAAACAACCTGTTTTATGTTTTAATAAAAGTGATTCTACTTCTGTCTACCATTTTGACTTAATTCATTCTGATGTTTGGGGTCCATCCCCACATCCTACTATGAGGAGATGTGTTTACTTTGTCATTTTTATAAATGATTATTCAAGATTCATATGGATTTTTCTCATGAAACATAGATCTGAATTACCCAAAATTTATTATGATTTTTCCCAAATGGTTAAAACCCAATTTTCTCAAAATATCAAAGTACTTAGAGCTGATAATGCTATGAAATATAAAGAAACAATTTTTTTTAAATTTTCTTCTACAAAATGGGACTCTTTCTCAATATTCTTCTCTTGGCACATCTCAACAAAATGGAAGAGCTGAGCGAAAACACAGACATATTCTTAATACTGTTCGCACTCTCCTAATTTCTAGTTCTTGTCCTGAACGCTTTGGGGTGAAGTAGCTCTTACAACTGTTTATACCATCAATCGTGTTCCCATGCCTATTATTCACAATCAATCCCCTTATAAGCGTCTCTATAGTACTTCTCTATCTTATGAACTGCTCAAAGTGTTTGGTTGTGCCTGTTTTGTTCTTCTTCACCCTCACGAACGCAATAAATTAGAACCTCGTGCTCGCCTTTGTTGTTTCTTAGGGTACGAATAGAACACAAAGGCTATCATTGTTGGGACCCTATCTCTAAACGATTGCGCATCTCTCGTCATGTCATCTTTTGGGAACATAAAATGTTTTCCTCTATTTCCTCATTTCATGTCTCATCTTCTACCTCACTCTCATTTTTTTAATGACCCAACTATTGATTTATTTCCTCCTGACATTGCTCCATTACTCTCACCATCGTCTACTACGGCTTCTCCTGATGTGTCTGTTCCTTCTACTGATCCTACCATAACAACATCTTCTGAAGACCAACTACTTGATTGTCCAAAGTCATCATTTCGTCGTTCTACTCGTGTAAGTAGTCTTCCTTTTCATCTTCGTGATTACCAATGTTTCTCTACTATTTTGTGTCATCATGAACCCCAAAACTATACAGGAGCTAGTTCTAACCCTCATTGGCAGCAAGCTATGACAGATGAATTACAGGCATTAACAAAAACACATACATATGATCTTGTTGATCTTCCATCTAATAAATCTCTGATTGGTTGTAAGTAGTTTTCAAAATCAAAACTCATTCAGATGGGTCTCTGGAACGATATAAAGCTCGTCTGGTTGCAAAGGGTTTTACACAGGAATATGGAATCGACTATGAAGAAACTTTTGCACATGTAGCTCGCCTCACCTCTGTTCGAAGTATCATTGATGTTGCTGCTGCCCGAAATTAGAACATGTATCAAATGGATGTCAAAAATTCTTTTCTTAATGGAGACATAACTGAGGAAGTTTATATGAAACCTCCTCCTAGATACACTCATTCACCTAATCAAGTATGCAGACTTCGTCGTGCTCTCTATGGCCTCAAACAAGCTCATCGGGCTTGATTTTCCAAATTCAGCTCTACACGTACTGACTTTGGTTTCACTTCCAGTTCTTATGACTCCGGTCTCTTTATTCGGAAGACACTCACTAGTGTAACACTTCTACTCCTTTATGTAGATGATATGATCATAACAAGGAATGATTCTAATGAAATTATTGGTCTCAAGTAGTTTCTGAACCATCAATTTGAAATGAAAGACATTGGTCGTTTTCATTACTTTTTAAGCCTAGAAATCTTATCCGATTCTCAAGGATATTATCTCAGGATTTTCTATGTACATTCTAAAATACATCAATATAATATTAAATCATTCTTTCTTTTTGTCTCTTTATACTTTTCACGATGAGCAACATATAAGCCATTTATAAGATACAGAACTTCTAATTTAATGAAATTTGACGAAATAGGGTCCAATTTTTCTATAAACATTCATAAAACAGATCCTTTTGATCCATTTTTTTTTTAGGCTGAGTGGCACAGTACTTTGAACTACTTTAGTGTCTCGATTCCATTTGTATGGAATTAATTTATGTGGGATCGTTTATTCTACCGAGATGAGTAACTTGATTAAATTAAGGTTTAAAATAATATGATTTTGATTACTTTATTTTTATAAATTAAAATTTTAATCATATTTTTAATAATTAAATTAAGGTTTAAAATAATATGATTTTGATTACTTTATTTTTATAAATTAAAATTTTAATCATATTTTTAATTAAAGGATAAATTTTTTTATGCTTATATTATGTGAGAAATTCTTAAAATATTATTTTTATGACAATTAAATATTTATCTTATTATAATTTCTTTCTATCAATTTTTCATTTAAAAAATTATTTTTTCTTTCAGCACGTTATTTTTCTTTAAGAATAACTCAAATCCCAACATTTATTTAAAGTTTTAAAATCCATATCTCTATTTGGATAATTGTTATGGATTCTTTTTCTAAATATTTGAATAAAATAATTAATTAAAAAATATTATAACAACATAAGTAAGAAATTATAATAAAAATAACAAGAATATTAATTTGAATTTTTTTATAGAATATAAATATTAAAATTAATTTTTATCCTTTTCTTAAATTGTTATACATTAATCAATTTAATGTTATCTTTTAGGGACACTATAGTAATTTATTGTCAAATTTGTTTTTTAAATAATATTTTAGCGAAAAATCTTAAGTTAAATTGAATTGAACCTTACTAACAAATGTTGAAAATTGTAAATTTTTATTAAAATAATTGATGTCATTTTGTGTCTTATCTCACATTGTTATTTTACATCATTTAAGAGATGTATAAATAAAAAATGATTGGCTATTGAGTTTAGGATCCAAAGGGTACCCACTTTTACGGAAGGGGAAAAGACCTAAAAAAATGTGATATCACATGTGCGCGCGCGCTTATCGCCACCATTTTCCGATCGTGTCGAGTCGAGTCGAGCCGAGTCCATATGGTGACATTTTGTTTTTTGGAAAATTTGTTTTTAATTAAAATTGTTTTTTTACTTAGAAAATTTCTGTTATTTTTCTTTACTAAACAAAATGACTATTATTTTTCCTCTAAAAAATAATCATTACTTTTCTATTCATAAATGATTGTTACTTTTTCTACCCAAATATGATCGTTATTATCATAATTGTCACACATTTTCTCAATCCTATAAATAGAGGGCTCAACTCTCAATTTTAACACACCAATTGAAAACATCTCTTATTAAAAAAAACTTCTAGAAAGAAAAGAAGAATATACTAAATTGTTTTGAGTTTTCTAAACAACATAAACTTTATAGGTGTAGCATTCCAGTCTTTATTTGTGCATTGAAATTTCAAGACAAAAAACAACGATTTTAAACTGTTTTATCTTGGAAACAACGAGGCTGTATTTGCTTGCATAAGTTTAGATAAAGCCACTAAACGTCGCAAAAAGAGCGACTTAGTCTGCGCTTCAACCCAAACAGTTCATTTTAATATATCAATAATATTGTTCTTACGTTGTTTTTAACATACTTGTTCCAACAACAAAAGTTGGTAGATGTTCGAATGAAATGTCTTAAAATTTGAAAAAAATGAAAAATAAGTAATTAAAATGATCAAATTTGATTTAAAATAGTAAAATATCTTCAAATGTAATAATAAAATAATTAAAGTATACAAATTTAAAATAATGTAATAAATATATTTAATTTGTAAAAATAAAATAAATTTACTTGCATTTTTTCCACAAGTTTAAAGGTTTAGAATTTTAGTTGTATATGATTAGATTATAGGCCTGAACTAGTAATCCTGTACAGCATGCAACGCAAAATTAGCTACCGACTCCTTTCTTAATTTCAATAACATCGATCTTTGCGGATTTAATTACTGCAACTTTTGAATCATTAAGTATAAAAAAAAAGTTGCACTAGCTAAATGATAATAAAAACATATATAGATAATCCACTTCTTTGCTAATGATGTTAGAACTAGTCAGCAAATAGAAACACACCTCTCTCTCTCTCTCTCTCTCTCTCTCTCTCTCTCTCTCTCTCTAAACAACCATCTCTCTACTAAGGTCATCTAGGTGCATTTGTCTCATCATTTTAAACATAATGTGCTTCCTCGAGATACAATTAAAAGCAAGAGAAAAAAAAAGGTGCTTATGAACAAAATGGATTTTTTTTTTTTTTTGCCATAGGTGTTTTTGAGGTCATAAATCATATTTTGGGTTAAGAAGCACAAATATTCTTAAAAGCACTTTTGACATAAACCATTTGTATAAAATTATAGCAAACATATAACGCGTCTTATTAAAAACAATACTATCACAAGTCCTGCTACGGCAACCTTATCCACTTTCAAAATTGTTCATGTCAATTATCACTTTCTTAATAAATAAGTAGTGATTTATAATGATTCACCTAGTAATTTGACAATAAGGATTATCTCTCACCCATTTCAAATCACACTTTTAATCACATTAACTGTACCCTTTGTCTAAATAAGTAGTGTGGCAATGTCATTTGTTCAATATTGCAGGGTTGTGATGCCACAACTAGTTAGACAACAAAGGAATGATAGTGAGTGAGAAGAGGTCCAATCCCAATAGAAATTCAGTTCGAGGTTTCAAAATAATTGATAAGATTAAATCTGCATTAGAAAAGGAGTGTCCTAACACAGTCTCATGTGCTGATATCTTGGCTTTGGCTGCTAGAGACTCCACTGTTCTTGTAAGTGTTTAACATTTCAGCCTTCTCATTGCCAAAATTAAGAAGTTGATAAAGTTAATTTATAACCCTCCAATTTTAACATGACTTAGTTTTCATTTTTAATCCCTAAAAAGCATATATTTATCATGTTTTTAAAGAAAGAAACATAATATATTTAACACATTTACGAAGATGCATTAAAAATAATTCACGTTAATAAAAAATCATATGTTTAACACCTGGGAGGATGGTTCAAAATGAAATTTCAATTACAAGAGGTTATGCTATGCAATTATTCCGTAAGTGTTAAAGCATGTTTGTACATTGCAGACTGGTGGACCAAGTTGGAATGTTCCATTAGGAAGAAGATATTCCAGACGAGCAAGCTTAAGTGGATCTATCGACAATGTTCCTGCTCCAAACAACACTTACCAAAATATTCTCACCAAATTTAAGCTAATAAAGCTTGACATTGTTGATTTTGTAGCTCTATCCGGTAACGTAACTAAAGCTTAATTCAAATATCTACTATAAACTTTTTATGTCATTAGAATATTCAAAAACGTACCTTTACTTATTCAAGTGTGCATTTTGATCCTCTAATTTTCAGCTTTACATATCTAGTTGATTTCCTAAATTAAGCATGTTTGATACATCGTATCAAATAGATTATTATATTAATATTATAATGAACTATATTAAATTATATTATAATTTTTAAATACAATTTTAAGTAAAAACCTGTGTAATATAGTCAAATAAAATTGTTGATAAATATTTTCATAAAATAATTTATATTTAAAAATAGTATTTATTTTTCTTACCTATTAGAATAATATTATCATAAATATTATTTTCTATTATTTTTCTTATATATAAAAAAAATTCCAGACATAAGTTTAGAATTTAAAATTCTCAATGTCCAATACATTTAAGACCCACACCGTCCTGTGTCCTGTGGGATAAAATTTATATGTAATTGTATAAATTTTATTCTCAACGACACAATCTGTCTTTGTAACCAAAGCATGACTTTACATAAATTATATAGTAAAATTTTTAATACTATATAACAAATATAACAGTAGTGCACATCTTGACTAAATATGGGAATGGGGTGCTTAAGCTAAAAATAGCATGACGAAAAATACTCATTTTCAAAAAACAGATATAACCTATACCACTATTTCTCTTTACTATTAAGGGTTTTCTTTTGATGAAAATTAGGGTAACGTTTTAATTCTTAATTGTTCAAAGACATTGTTATGATGTTGGGAGATGATGTGTAGGAAGCCACACAATTGGAAATGCCCATCGCACTAGCTTCAGGCAGAGACTCTACAATCAATCAGGCAATGGGCAACTTGATTCCACCCTTCAGGGATCATATGCAGCAACATTACGAACCCAATGTCCTAAATCTGGTGGATATCAGAACCTTTTCTTCTTAGACTTCGTTAGCCCAACAAAGTTTGACAACAATTACTTCAAGAACTTGTTAGCTTATAAAGGCTTGTTGAGCTCTGATGAAGTTTTAATGACCATGAACCAACAATCAAGAGACTTGGTAAAACTGTACGCAAAGAATAACCATCTTTTCTTTGAGCAATTTTCCAAGTCCATGATCAAAATGGGAAATATATTTCCATTGATGGGATCAAAGGGTGAGATCAGAAAGAAATGCAGGAAGATTAACAAGTACTAGGCTAAACGGTGACTAAATGCAAACTGACCTCCTTGTAATAAAAAATGCATTGAAGTCCATATAAGTGTTTATTTCAATAATAATTTTGTTGTGTGCAGTTTATTTAAATTGCAGCAATATTTTCTCGTCAGTACCATTCGAAACAAAATATGCAAATTAACCTCTTGATAATGACCAAATTGAGTCCCACACTTCTTAGAATGGGATGAATAGGTGGGTTAATAATTACTTGGACACCCTCAACTTACAAGCCGGACACCTAATTAGCATGGCAATGAGAGATCAGGCCAAAAATAACCAGAAAATCACAAGAAGAGAAGTTATGACACCTTGACCACCAAATAGCACAATACGGATTTTAATTTATGAGCGGATAGCAGCAAATGCCTTCAACCCAAACATTCCTCACAAACGCTACAAATGTAAACTCTTACTCTACATGAGAAGACATCACAAATTCACACAAGTTATTGTGATTTTTGGGACTAAATATACCCAAGCGTTTCAGAGTGACAGTTTCTTTCTCTGCCTTCATGCTTTTCAGCTCTTAAAAAGGCTTATTACTCTAAGTTTGTTATTATACCTTATCATCATGGAACCACCACCTTGTCTCCTTAGGAGATCTACCATTTCTACAATTTTTCACATAGCGATCATTATCTTCAGGGCATTGCTGCAAGCATGAAGGACTAAAATCATTAAATTGTTTTGCACAGATCAGATTTTTCTACTGCTCTCAGCTCTAGTTTATGAAAGCATCAGTCAAGTCCTTAACAATCTAGTTACATAGCCCAATAGAGTTTGAGAGCATGTCCATAATTCACCAAAATTATGGTGTCGATCACTAAGTTAATGACAGTTGGATTTATGTAATCTTTAGCAATACCAACTTCTCTGGTGTGTGTGGAAACCAAAAAATGAAATTAACAACAAAATAAGATGCAAACCTTTACAGTGGAGCTTGAGAGCATCGAGAGAATGCTTATACAGATGGAACTAACAGTCATCGCGGGTGACCACGAATCATACAAAATATCTACAGATTTCCACATCAGAGTAACAAATAACATGTAAGAAACAGAGTTTATTAAATACTTATGGACAAAAATCCAAGAACAAAAGAAGGTTCAACCATCAAAAGTACAAAAACAAAAAAAAAATCAATTGTAGCCAAAAAAATATAATTATACTAGTTTATCTTCTATTCCTTTTTAGGAGAAGCTGAAGCAATTAAACATTTGGCATTGAGCAGCAAAAAGCACATATCTGAGTTCATTATAAAAGTGAAGTGAGGACCGAAGGAAGATCATGCTCTCAATAAATTAGTGAATACAAACAGTGTAAAAGACAAGACACAGAATACTCCATGCTGTAACATTAAACTAGTATAGAATCAAAAATCCACAAAAGAAAAGAAGGGGCACCATAATTCAACTTGATGGGAAATGGGTCCGAGAACTAAATGCTCATCTGAAAGTGAAAGAATTACCTAAGCATATATGACCATTGCTGTAAATATGAGGGTGCAGGGGAGCATGTTGCAGAAATATAACCTGTTCGTCCCAACATGAGAAATGAAACCAAAGAATAATACAATCACCATTTTATACCATAAAATGGGCTCAATAAATTAGGGAAAACAGCAATTATAACACTTCTAAAACTTGTAACCACAAAAATAACACTCCTTATATCTAGTTTATATATTTTTACCACAAAGAAAAGTCCCAAGCCAAACTTTCACACCGACTACCATTCAAATTAACTCCGACTAATTAGACTCGTTCAATGTTGAACTTTAACCAGTTAGATCACGCTCAATGTTATTGAAGTATTATTTTTATTGTTATAAGTTTTAAACATATTATTTGAGATAATTTCCCTAAAGAGCAACAACAAAGCCAAAGTGAAACGGGGAAAAATCATCGCCAGAGGATTAAATGAAACCTGTGGGGATTCCATTGGGTAATGCTCGGGGAAGTCGACTTGAAGCTGGTAGGTCTCATTTGCATACACAGTTCCAGGAGCTCCAATGACTTCAATTACCCACCTATTGATCACATTACACACCGCCCCAACAGAAGTAAAGGAAAAGAAATCAAATAAAGTAATTCAATAATAAAACATGAAACTTCAATGGTAAAATTCACAGAAAATTCCGCAAATCTTGCTTGATTGCAGAGAAAAGGATAAAAGTATAGTGATCCTAAAAGGCTAATACCCGTAATATGTTTCAGATTTAACCCAATTGACAAGTGAAAAGCATTTAGAAAAGGTAAAACATGGAGGGAAAAAAATTAAGATATAGTCATAAATTCAACTTATTTACCAAAGTTATATCAGAAACGTATAATTAGACAAGAATGACAATAATCACCTTTGAAGATTATCGGTGACTTTGTGTTTAAAACCAGCTGGAGGATTAAGCTGCCACTCGAGTAACTCTTTCTGAAGACGATTGCAAGCAATCTTACTCAAAGCCTTCAAGACATGAAATAAAATAAAAAGACAAAAGAGAAACTCAATTAGAAAAAAAGAATCGAACAAAGAAAAAATGCACATAAAGTGTTTGTGGGTTTGTAGATGAGAAGTCATGAATATTAAGACCAAACCTTGCGAGCGGTGGCGGAGGAGCTGGTCATGCTTTCTTTATCCCAACAAAAAGTCGGAGAGAGAAAGAGAGAGAGAGAGAGATTTGCTAAGATTTTTTTTTTTTTTAAGAGAGAGTTAAATTGAGATGTGAATCCTGGAATTGGGTTCAAAGGGACAAGGGATGGGTGGAGGACGATCGGGTACCAATTACTGCACATTCATGCTTAATACTAGCAGTACTTAAATATCACAAATACAATTAGTTTACCATCTCAATAAAACTCAACTAGGCTATTTAAAATATAGGATAAATTTATAATATTTATACTTTTTTCTATTACATAGAGAATTATTAAAGATACACTTTTGCCTTTTTATTTACTCGACAAAGATTACACTCACACTTTTTTTTTTTTAGAATTCCATATTACAATTTTAAAATTATATTAATAATCAATATTATTTAAATTATTAGTTTAATAATTAAATAATGTACCACGTATTAAAATAATTTTATAAATAATAAATTTATTTATTTTTTAAAAATATTTTATAATACGATATATTATAATTAATATAAATATAAATTTATATAGATTTACTTATCTCCTAATAATACTTTATGATATTTTATAACAACATTTAGATAATTATGAGAAAAAATAATAATTAATGTTATAAATCTATATTATATATTTTAGTAAGAATTTGTTGATAGAGTTATTATAAAAATAACAGATTTGTAATATTAATAAAAATTTGATAATAGATTTATTACAATTTAAAATTAAATGATAGATTTATATAAATGATTTAAATTTGATGATATAATTATTAACTTAATATAAAAAATATATAATAGTAGTTTTGCTAGTGCAATAACAAAGTTTTTTATTTGTAAATACACTTCACATTAAATTGTTATATAAAAATTCTTAATTGCTCTTACATTATATTTTTTTTCTAGAAGTTGTAATTCTTTACATTTATCATAAGCACTACCAGCGTAACAATATTTTATTTTATACAACTTTGTGAGTTTAACTATAATATTCCATCACATTTTTTATTTATTTTTTTAATCCTTCCATTTTTTAAATGAATCACTTATTTAATTGAAAGTAAATCACAATCCACTATAAACAACGTATGTTAAATGAAAGTACAAAAAGTATATGTAAAATTTAAACACTTCTTCAAAATCATTTTGAACATCTTCGTTCGATATTTTAAAATGTGATCATATATTCATTTCAATCCAACATGACATGATTAAGAGAAAAGTTCATATTAATGCAGGTTGATAATAAGCATAATAGAGTAATATTAATATAGTTAGTTACATTTTTGTCTGTACACAATCTTGAATTCTTGATCTTCGAACACAACAGCAAACATTAAGGAAGGAAGGAATCTCTTACACGAATACATCTGAAAGGCACATAAATTTGCCAATTATTTGGCTGATGTAAGAGAGCTAAGCTTAATTAAGAATTGGTAATATATGTACTTGTTGGCTTAAGTTGTATTTTCAACTAAATCCTTTTGTTAACTCGTTTATTATAATGGTTGAGAAACGAAATTTCAATAAATCACGTTAGTTAAAAGTAATGACATGTATAAGTCCTTTTAATCCAAGTTGTACACTTGGAATTTAGATTTCGGGTCTTACATAGAAGGTAGAATTTAACATGTTAAAAATAGCATGTAAATAATTACATTGATCCTAAAATAATGTCATTTCTACATTTATATGTCACACTATACATAATGTACATTTATTTATGTACATAATATATAAAAACTATATACGTAAATATTTACGTATTATATATAAGTTAATATGTTATATCGGGACTAACTCAATTATATACAATGTATAGATACTATTTTAGGGCTTCAAATATGAAATTTACATGGGTTTGTTAAACTTGTTAACCTTCAAAACAAACCTTCTTCGAGTTCCTTTAACTCTTCTTATTCAGCCAACCAATTTACCGTGAATTTTATTGATTCATAACCTAATAAATCTTCATAAAAAAGACATATTTTTTGAGTTTTTGTAAATATAAGGCAACAAACTTCATGATATGTTATGTTATATCTAAAGGTGATTTCTTTACTTAATAAGGTATACAAACATCAGAATCAATGCCAACTCTTCTCAATCAGGTCATATATGAGACAATTCTTGGTTTTTGGACATTGGATCAACCATTATGTTGCTTTATACGCATCTAATGTGCCTCGTTATGTTCTCTATAGTGGAAATGAGTATGTCCCACTAGGTAATGGTAATGTCTTACTATTCATTATATTGATAATGTTTTTTATCAAAATTAGTGCATATGGTGCTAATAATTATTGACTTTTGGAAGCAAAAGAGCCCATCAACCCACACCCTTTTCAATTGTTCTAAATGTAATAAAGAGAAAAAAGACTTGGTAGATGATGGGTAGCTATATATTGTCTTCTTCAACAATGCTTTTGAACCTCTCTAAATAGAGGAAGGCTAAGGCAAGTTTAAGCATCCTAGCAGAGAAGAAAATATATATACTATTAAGAGAAGATAAGAGAAAAATGTTTATTTGGATGTGTTGGGTTTTGGAGTTGTGAATTGAGTGTTATATAAAATACTACAACATTATCGCCTATAGTGTAAAGAGTTACAATAGCTCCATGGAGTAGCTTGGTTATTTTTGATGAAAAAGTTATTCAATTTTAAAATGTTAGAAGTAAAGCCAGTTACCAAACACCTGAATAAGCTAAACGCTACTCTAACATAGTTAAGTTCTCTAGGAATTAGTATTGATAATTAAATTTAAGCCTTAATTCTCTTTTCTTCTCTCTTAGAAAGTTGGAATGTCACAATGATGACAATATGCAATTCCTCATGGAGCATGTAGATGAAATGGGACACTACTTATGGTTTGATTCTAAGTAATGAAATACATTGAATGGAATTTGGTAAGGCATCATCTTTTACCATACATATGAAATCCTGAGGAAGAATGTTTGAAAGGAGCTCAAGCAAATTCAATTGTACATCTAGTTGAAACAAGTCAAAAGTTTACAAATCAAACTTATTAAGTTGTTGGAATTGCTAGAAAATAACATATCAATAGACATTGGCTTGTACGAGGATTGCACCCTCCTCAAATAGGAGAAAGTTAGCTTTTCAAAAGGTGGAAAAATACTAGCCAAAAAAGTTAGAGTTAGTTTGTACATATGTTAGGGGACTTGATCCAATCAAATCCCTTGAAGGTTCATTATATTATGTCATCTTCATTGATGATTCAATAAGTAAGGTGTGGTTTATTTTCTAAAAAACAAATTTAAAGTCTAATGTTTTCAAAAAAATGTAAAGTTATGATAAAGAATGAGACTAGCTTGAAAGTAAAGTGATTGAGGTCTGACGATGAAAGGGTGTACACAGATAGAAGATTTATATATTTTTATGCAAATAATGAAATCATAATGGAAAAGACTACTTCAAAGGCACCACAACAAAATGGTATAGTAAAGCATATGAACAAAAATCTGAATAAATGTGCCAGAAGTATAAGAATATAGGAAAGCTTACCCAAAATGTTTTAGGATAATTCCATTAATGTAGCAGCTCACCCGATCAACCGTGAATGGAAAATTGCTAGAGGAAGTTTAAAGTGATAAAGAGGAAAACCTTTCATACTTCAAGGTTTTTAGTTATGCTTTGTATGTTTGCATTAACTATACTGAAGGATGTAAGCTTGACCCAAAGTCCAATAAATGTATCTTTATTGTATCTAGTGATGATGAATTTGGTTATAATTTTTTAGATCGTGAAAAATGACAAGTAATCATAAGTTTAGATGTCATATTCAACGAGAAATTTATGTATAAGGACAAGTCAAATATAAAAATTTGGTGGTATTATCAATGGTATCCAAACAAAAGAGTATGTTGAGATTGAGAATATCTCTGAAAAAGATGTACATCATAAGGTTCAAAACAACCAAAAAATGAATATCCTCAATAATTAGTAAACGAAGTTACACTAGAAGAATTAAAAGTTTCATAAAAAGAAATAGATAACAAAGCTCAAGTGGAAGAATGGTGAAAATTTCCATAATAAGAGGACCTACACACACTTAGACTAAGATGCACCACCAAATCATATAAACCAATACAACACTACACTCCTTTCTAAACTTTCTAGTTACTAACGAACAATAGGAAACTAGGGTGTTGTGATGAAGCAATGCAAATGAATCATTAAGTCAAGTAATAGTTTATCACGAATGATGAGATATACTAACTCATGCTAAGTAAAACATGGAAACTCGTTAAGGTGCAAAAAGGCACGAAGGCAATTCATAACAAATGGGTTTTCAAAATTAAAGGAAGCATAACATGATAAAAGAAAATGACACAACGTTAGATTGATTGTCAAAGGATTTTAACGTAAACCAGGGATTTGGTTCCATTTGTAAAGTTGGCAATAATAAGATTGGTATTGAACTTGGTAATTGTAAGGAATTTACATCTTGAACAACTAGATGTAAATAGATCATTTCTTCATAGTATATAGAGGAAGAAACATACATAAAGCAACCTCAAGAATTTGAAAATACAAGCAAAAATAACTTGGTGTGTAAGTTGAAAAGGAGTTTGTATAGTATAAAGAAAGATCTAAGATAGTGGTATAAAACAATTTATGCTTTTAAAAGTTGCAGTGGCTTTACCATATGCAATGCAAATCATTATTGCTATATGAAGAACTTTGATAGGTAATAGCATATCGGTGCCATTTTATACATATATCTGTGCATCAATTCTCATATATATATATATATAATAAATTATTATTCTCTATATATTTATGTGTTTATTTTATGTTGTATAGGTATTAAGGAGATGAAATGAGTAAAAAATGAAAAAAATCTGTATTTAGAGCAAAAATAAGACACTCGATTGATCAAGCCCTGGGTCAATTAATGGAGATTCGAACAAACACTCTCGAGTTGGAAATTGTAATGATTACATTAATTGAGAAATCCAATCTACACTAAAATATGGTGTTTTTCAGCACCAAATTTTAATCCTAGTTATTGAATCAAGAAAATTCTAATCCAACTTAGATTTGGCTCAAAAATACACTATATAAATAATCTATGGGGTCATCTAAACATAAAAATTGTAAAAGGAACAAAAGAGATCCATGAGCATATCAAGGACAACTTTGAAGTAGATTTTAAAGAGAAGATTGAAAATCTTCGTAAGCTTTTTTATCCTTTTCTATTTAACTTTCCATGAATATAATGTTGATTCTTATACAATCTATGTTTAGCTAAACTAATAATATGATTGTGGAAAATTTCAAGTCCTAGACTATGGTTTAATTAATTTAATGTCATGATGATTTTAGTTTCAATTCTTGATATTTAAAATGTTCAATTCTATCTTTGAATGCCAAAACTATGCATCTATGAATTAGAGTGATCAATTAATTTATTACACAAATATATTTATTTTTAGTTTAATATATTAGTATGTAATTGCTACTACTCTTATTCGAAGTGGTACCTTACAGCAACTATCACAATTAAGGTTGAATGCATATGTTAAAGGTTATCAAAGGTTATAATCTTATCTAGGTTAGTTATCACCTTTTTAAATCTTAATGCAAAGAATGATATATATCTAGTAAGTGAACCTTTAGGTTGTTCAAAATTTAAGTTATTTTATAATTATAGTATGAATCAATACACAGAAAGAAAATGTGAGAATTCTTAAGTGTATTTAGACTTCTAAGGCTAACATTAAAAATTCAAGGATGGTTTTAAATTCTAAAAGTAATTTAGAACTTAAAAAACTAATTTACATTCATGACATAACTAGTTACATTGTTGGATAGAGGTAAAGATAGTCTCATAATTGCATATCTTTAATAAATATTTTGTAATTCACTTTTATTACTTTACGTTATTTTCTTAAAAAATAATCAAAAATCCATTTTTCTAACATTAATTAATTTATTTGTGAATTAGTTATTAGGAGTAGACATTGTTATCAACCATAGTGGGTACGACAATTCTTGTTTTTAAATTATTTATCACTCGTGCATGACCATATATACTTATGTGTACTCAAGGGTGTCAATAGTTATATTATTTTACTCTTGTATATAGATGACATGCTAATTATTGGGTCAAATATGCAAGAGATAAATAATTTGAAACATAATTGTTAGAGAATTTTGCAATGAAAGATCTAGGTGCTACAATGCATATTATTAGAATGAGGATCAATCGGAACAAGGTACCATGATCCTTGATGTTGTCACAGGATGAGTACGTTAGCAAAGTAATTAATATGTTCAACGTGATTAATGTAAATCCATTATGCACTCTCATAAGTGTTCATTTTAAACTATCCAATGAGTAGTAACCTAAAACTACAAAAGAACGTGCTCAAATGGAAAATGTTTCATATGATTCTGCCAAATATGGCATTATGTTGCATCTCCACTTTTGAAGCATAATGCCATATGATGCAACTCATGAAGGCTATGTTGATTTTGACTTAGCCGGTAATGTTGATAATAAAAAATAGTACTAAAAGGTATCTTTATACTCTTTACTCTTTATGGTACAATAATAAGTTAGGTTTTCTCAACTACCAAAGATTGTTTATCTCCACATCACTAAAGTTAAATATGTTGCAATCATGGATGCTAATAAAAAGATGATGTCAATGTAAGGTTTTTTGGATGATAAACAAGCACGATGTGTGATATTGTGATAGTCAAAGTGTCATCCCTCTTATATAAACAACTTTGGTATCATTTGATTAGGTCATTTTTAAAAGAACATGTTCTCAAGCTTGATAAGATACATAGTATCAAGAACCCTACAAACATGTTTACAAAGAAAGTGACCATTCACAAGATGAGTTTATATTCATCTTTAGTTGGTTTGCAAACTTGACAAACACATGGAGATTTGTGGTGGTAATTGGGTATAGAGACATGATTGAAATCATTTAAGATGTGGGAGATTGTCAAAATTGGTGTTGTAAGTCCTGCCATTTTGGTATTGGCATTCCTATGTGTAAAATAAATTGTTTGTATTTTATTTGATGTTTCTGTATGTCCTTTGTAGAGTTGGTTATTGGTGGCTCAGTTTCACTTAGGACAAAATTTTGTGTTTTCCAGTTATACACATCGCTTTTATAGATTACATATAGTTTTAATTTTTGGGTGTTTGTTTTTATCCCATTGAAGACTTGGTTTGTTGTTGTGGTCATCCATTGGGGACTTTATTTGTTAGTTATGTTTTCTCATTGTGGACTTGGTGTTTCTTAGGATAAAAAATGCCTCTCATTGTGGTTTTTTATGAGAAACATTGCAAGGCAATGAGGGGTAGGTAAGGGTGCTTACTACCCCCTAGCCACCCTTGTCTCACAAAGCTCGTCCACGTGGGTAGATATATAGGTGATGAGATGGAAGGTGAGGGCCTATTTATTTTATGATCATGTGTTTCAACTCTTATTCTAGGGTTTGCTAGTTAGATTAATTTAACTATTTTATTCTTGAATCTAGCTAAGATTTTTTAATATTGAGTCTGCTCTAGGACACACTTTACACTTATGTTATTTGTGCTAACCTTTTAGGTTCTTGTTGAATGGATTTGATTGCTTATGTGACTTGAGTTCATGGAACGTTGGTCCAAACTCGTACACCTATCTTGTGGAGACTGTGAAAGAAACAATGGCTTGTAAGTAAATTACTTGGGGGAATTATCCATGAAGGATAGTATAAGTCCTGGCCTTGTAGTTGAACATTGACTTTCATATTGGATAGTGAGATTGTTCGGTAGACTGGTGATTTTCCTCTCAGGTCATTATTATAGCCTAGGTTTTTTCCATGTTAAATATAATGTGTCAAGTTTTATTTATTTTTACATTATTTTATTTACACACAATTTCATGCTTGGTAGCTTGTGATTTTTCAATTAGACTTATTTTTAAAACTTATATATTCACCTCCTCTAAGTTAATTAGATCTGTAGCTACAAACTTTCAATTGGTATTGTAGCGACCCACTAGATATACATAGTGTTGTCCTAGGATCTTGTTATGGATCATTTGAGATAGGGTTCTTCTATAACTCGTGCTTCTTTCTTTTATGGGTCTAACTACCTATAGTGGAAGGCCATATGAGAGCCTTTTTATATTCTATAGATGAGAGTGTGTGAAACTTTGTTATTTATGGTTGGAAATCACCTACAGTTATCAAAAATAATGTTGTCATACTTAAATCTAGAAATAAATGGACCATTGAGGACTGCTAAGGGTGCTTGGGATACTTTAGAGGTTACCCATGAAGGCATCACACAAGTTAAAATAACCAAACTATGCATGTTAAGCACTAGGTTTGAAAACCTTAGGATGGAAGAAATTGAAACTTTTTTGAATTCTATGTTAAATTATATATATTGCTAACACTTTTTCCAATCTTGGAGAGAAAATTCATGAATTAAAGTTAGTTTGAAAGATTCGTTACTCATTACCATATCACTTCTATGCAAAGGTCAATTTCATTGATGAAAACAAAAGTATAGACAATCAAAATTGAGGAGCTAATTGGCTCACTTTTGATTTTTAAAATGAATTTTTGAACAACTACAAAGAACAAATGTATTTCCTTCAAAAATTTCATGACTGATGATGGTGACGATGAGAATCACAAGGAAAATCAAGAATTGGTACTCATGGTCAGAAGACTCAAGAAAATCTTCAATAAAAAGATTCCACAAAGCAAAGGATAATCAAGTCGTATAGAGGATCAGAATCTAATAGAACTCAAACCCATGAATTCTGAAGGTAAGAAATCTAAATTCACTATACCACAATATTTTAAATGAACTATTTTGGTCATTTTCTAGCTGAGTATACTAATAAAAATAATAGAACTAGAAAAGAATTCAATGCTATATTTATCGACTCAAAACATGACAACAACAATCCAAGTGAATTAGAAAACATTGACACTAACTTTTTGGCATTTACTACAACTATTGGTGGATACTCGAGTAAGTTTGACATTGATTCAGATAACGATAAAAATAATTTTGAATTCATCCTAAATAAATTTTATGCCAATACTCTTGATAGACTATTTATAGATTTAATATGCTTTAGGAAAGAAAATGATATGTTACTTATAGAAGCAACTAAATTAAATAATAAACTCAAAACCTATGAATTAAATTCCTCTATGCTGGAAATAGAAAAACTTGAGTTGTCTAAACATATTGATGGTTTGAATTTAAATCTTGTAGGTCTTAAATAGGAAAAAAAGACTCTTATGTAGGAACTTGAATAATTAAATGAAGTTGTGAAAAGGTTAACTATTGGAGCTGAAAAGATAACAAAATTCTTGACTATCGAAAACCTCTTAGAGGCAAGAGAAGGCTAAGCTATGTAAATGAGCACTCTACGCCATCATCTTCAAAACAATTAAGTTTGTAAATTCCACTAACATGTCTTCTTCACATGCAACACATACACGGTCAGCATCAATGATCACATTTGCAATGCCTTCTAAATCTATTCCCATTGTTACTAATTATGCACAAACAACTATTATTCTTATAATATAAAAAAATTGTTAAGTTTGTGCCTATCTATTATCATTATGATAGGAAAGATCATATTAGGCTCAACTATAGATGTTTGTTAATTTCTTCCCATGTTAATAACTCTTTCCATGCTTCTAGTTATAGGACTCATTATTATCATTTATCTATACATATTCTGTCCAATGCTACTAAAAAGCATGAAATTGTTTGTTCAAAGAGGCAAGTAAAATTGAATACATTTAACTCTAGGAATAATTGTCATCATCCTATCATGCATGTTACATTTGGGATGAAATTAAAATCTAAAAGTAAGTCCAAAAACATGCCAATGACAATTAACATAGTTGAGTCATGACCCAAAGAATAGAGAAACCAATATTCAAAAACATTTAGGCTAGAAAAGATTGCCTTTTTTTTGGACACTTGACTATTTTGCTCACCTAAGAATTTTTGTTTGAGTACTTAATTGACCTTAGGTGAGCATATTAGTAGGACTGTTAGTTTCTTATTTTTATTTTGACTGTTTGTTTCTTATTTTTTGTTGCTGTTTGTTTTAGTTTATTTGAAAAATTAACAAAATAATAAAGGTAGTAGAATTTTTTTCATTGAAATAAACTTTAAATATTATTTCTGATTACAAAAACTTATTTTAGTAACTTGATTTATTTTAATTGGTTCTTAATTGTGTAAATGGGTATTTCAACTTGTGCATTTACATACCTTTTCACATATAGTGATTGATGTTGACAAGAACTTATTCATACACTCAATGAACATATATGTATATCATGCTTGAAGTTTATAACTACTTTTGTAAGATTCTAGGACTTGAGATAACCTTGACGTAAAATTGTGTTTGAGTTATATTTTTCACTTCCTAAAATACTACAATAGAAAGACACCTAGTAAAGAGCTACCTAATATAATGTGTAAAGTTACGCCAATAAGCGAAGAGGGATACCTCATCATTATTATGAAATTCATCATACTAGGTTTCTGGCTTGTGCATATTTCCTTAACAAAAAATTAATTAAACAAGAAATATCAATTACATGCACAAAAAGAATGAGTCAAAAGTGGTTATACAAAAATAAAATAAATAAATAACCAATATCTCATATATATATAAGAAGAAGAAAAAAGCGGGAATAAAAAAATAAGTTTTCTCTTGCTAGATAATTAAATTTTGTGAAAGTATGGATTCAATTACAGTTTTTCATGTTAGGTGGTATTTTTTCTTTGAATCTTTCATAACTAATCATAAATAAATAACTTGACATATTATTGCAATTCAAATATGTATATTATTTTGAGTAATTGTTAGTATTTCACCGTAAGTATTGAGTTTGTATGTGTGTCTTATTGGAATATCTATGCATATAATGGATAATTAAATTTTGATTAAGAATGATTCTTAAATTGTATGTTTTTAATCTTGCTTTTGTTTAAATAAATCTACTACCCTTATTTAAAAAAAAATTATCCATGAAAATTTCTTGTTTTAATTGTTTATTTTGCTTAATTAATTATCTAGTTATAGGACTTAGAGGAGTAAAGACTTCTTTTTGGAAACTGTTAATGTTGATTGATCCAGATAAACTTAATCTATCCAAATTTGAATGTCGATTGATTGGCAATATTCTCGATTGATCAGGTTCAGTTTAAATATCCTATTTCTTTTCACTTTCCCTCCCACAGAACCCTAATCCTATTTTTAGTCCATCCTCTCAAATTTCTACTCAACTCTCACCAAAAATTCATCTTCTTGATCCTTAATTAATTAGAAATCATTGCTATTTACTTTTCTAGGAACATACACTACAAAACATCAATTTTGTGCATAAATTTGAACCCATTTTTTCTTATTTTTCTTTACTCTCACCACCCAAACACACTCATTCAGTCTAACAATCTTTATAAATTCCCTTCCTCTATGTTAAGCTAGTATGATCATCCTCCAAGCTGAACTTTTTGGGAAAATTTCTATCAAATTCTAGTTCTTAACATCTTAGTGGCATTTTGGTCATTATGGAATTTTGCTCCTCTATTCAATGGTTGCTAGACATCGTGAACTCCGTGATGGTGCACCACCTTCAATTATGTCTCAATAGTGGAACAAAGACTCTCAAACAAGATATAAGAATACTATCTCCAAAATTTCAATTTTACTTGAGCGTGGTATTTCTTGGCATATTTTTTATGAAATAGGGATTACGTAGGCCATTAGGACTCTTAATTAGCGATCTCTTTTTACACTATCATAAATTTGCTGTCCAATATTAGTCGAGAATTTTGTGCTAATATTGATTCTGAAATTTGCCATCATAGGCCCATAAGTTATAGAGTTTTTATTCAAAATAAAACTATTGACATCTCATTTCAAGATATCAATACATTTTTATCAATTACAAACACTAGGAATGTTGATTTTAACTTGGACCTTTATAACATTTCAAATGAAGAATTGTTAATCAAATTAACTTGTTCACCAAAGGTCGACCTCAACCTAAAACAACTATATATTCTCGATTCTATCAAATTTTAAACAAGATGATCTATGCAAATTTGCTGCCTTCCAAGCATTCATCTAAGATATGTTTCCTATATTCAAAGATTTTGTATTGTATTGAAAAAGGCATTGATTTCAATGTAGGAAACATTATTCATGATGAAATTGTAAACCAAGTTGAAATTATAAACCCTAGGATTGAACTACTATATGGTTGTCTCATAACCTAAATGATCTATGATGAGGGTGTGCCACCCATAAGAGATTCTAAAACCACTCACCGTATGGTGACATTGGGAGGTTAATAATTTCAAGATCCTCTGCTCAAACTTCTATGAAACAAAAGACCACTAATATTGGAACCAATAGTAGGGTAGCTGCTGATATTTTTGATAATGATGATGATGTGGAAAACATCACTGTTCCAAAACTTTTACGTCGCTATCCATTCATATGGGAACTATGCATACACTTTATAAAGGCCTAAATTAAAAAGTGATGATAACTGATAAGCATCAAGAGGTCTTATTCTCAATGATAAGTGATATGTATTCTTAGTACATATCTTATAGCAATTAACCTCCTGAAGAATATGCTTTTCTACTTTTATTGTTTATGAGGTTTCGAAAAAAGTATTATATTTAGCTTTTTGTTTTGATTGTTGCTTGCTTTATTAGGATGTGTACTCTTCTTTTCGGTCATTTAACACATTTCTTACTTGCTCATACTGCTTTTCATTGCTTCAATGTTATATTACCTTTTCATATGAAAAAAAGGGAGAATCAATAGGAGAGTTTTTGAGAGAGTTATTATACATAGGGAAAAACACTTAATTCTTAAGTGTACAATTTTTTATGTCACATAGGGGGAGTAATTTTAATACTTAAATGTTCGCTCTATTGTTACTTCACTTTTCTATTAATATATACCCTAAATTAAAAAACAATGAGTCTTTTCAGACAAGTTGTGTGCCCATTTACGCTTTTAATTTTTAGTGTACGTATGAGTTATTAAGATTCAAGCAAATATGGTTTCACAGAATCATAGGATAGTTTCACTATATAAAATTATTTTTCCTATGAGTGTGATGTAGTCAAAAGAGGTTTTGTTAAACGAATATACCAAAGGGAAATATTGTAAGATTTATGAGTGTTGATGATATTCGTGAACAAAATATTTAAATATAAACTAATTTCTAGGTATGTTTTCAAGATCTCTATTCAAACCGAAGAAACTTTTGAGCTTTAAGTAAACATGTTGCAGGTATACACTTGTTCTTAAGCACATTAGAATACATATTATGCACTTAGGACCATTTAGTATATATGATGTTTGATCAAGGTGGAAGAGTAGCTGAGAATCAATCAGGTACAACATATGTCCTCTTGGGTTGAATTTCAAATTGGTGTAGATCAATTGAACTTGTGTTCGATTGATCGAGAAACTGGATTGATCGAGAATTAATTATATTCAATCTACTTGGCCTTCGTTTTTTATTAATCGTTGTCTAGATCAATCGAAAATGATTTTGACTAATCGATCGTTATTTGATCATTATTGAATCGATCGAAAAGGGTTTCGATCTATCATTGGTTCAATCGATCAAGTCTGGTCTAGATCGATCGACCCTAATCTGGATAGATTAAGTGACTGGGGCTTCAACTTAAATCTTAATTCTATACTTGAGGCAAACTATCAATTATCACACTGTCCCTATTAATTATTTCTCTATGAATGTTTAATGAACATAAGCGTAATTGATCTTTAACCTAGCATTACGGTTTTAATTTTTCCTATTTAAACAACCTAATGCCTCTTTGTTTTCTTCAAACACAATTACATTCATTCTATTCATCTTATGTTTTCTTTCTCAAAAACATTTTAAACTCAATCATATTTTGTTAGTTTTTTTAAAATTAATCTATCAAACATTATTTTTTTGTAATTGATTTATTAATAAGCTCATTTATTTTATGATTATGTGCTTCTATTTTGTTCTAGGGTTTGCTAGTGAATTTAATTTCACTATTTTATTCTTGAATCATTTAGGTAAGGTTTTTCATTATTAAATCTATTATAAAACAAACTTTATACTTGTGTTATTTATGTTAACTTTTCAAGTGCTTGATAAACAGATTCGATTGCTTGTATGACTCGAGTTCTCAAAATATTGGTACGAATCTATATACCTATTTTGTGAAAACTGTGAAAAAAACATCGATTTGTAAGTAAATTATTTGTGGATATTATTTGTAAAAGGTAGCTTAAGTCCTTACCTTGTAATAAACTTTGATTTTCATAATAGATAGTTAGATGATCTAGTGGATCGATAATTTTTCTCTTAGATCATTATTTTTTCTTAAATTGTTTTCACATAAAATATCATGTGTCAAATTTAATTTATTTCTACATTATTTTATTTACACATTATTTCATAACTCTTTGTGATTTTTAAATTAAACTTAATTTAAAAAATTAACTATTCATCTTTTTTCTAAATTAATTGGATACCTATCTATAAACTTTTATCTTTGATACTGCTATAGCGATGTGAGGATATTATCATGTTTTATTGATTTTATAGATATATGCAACTTATCTCATAACATTGATCACTTTTGTTTTTTTTTATGGGATGGCAAGATATTTGGATTGTGAATTTTATGCTCATGTTTTTTTATATTGTTTGTAAATATGTTGTCAATAGTATATACAAAATGTAGGAAAAGAACGAAATTAATTTTATTTTATTTTATTTTAAAAAAAAATCTTTAGGATGGTCCTTAGTGGATACCGTTATTGTAAAAATGACATAGTTTTTTTTATTGGTCACTTTTCACTACGTCCGTTTTAATATTTTTAGAATGGTTGTGGTCAAATGACTACTATAGCAAATATTTTTTAAAGATAATCATTGGTTGTTTTTTTATTTTTTAATTATTTATTTTTAATTACAACTATAGCCATCATGATAACACTTATTTATCATAATGTATGAATAGATATAGTTATTCTATATTATAAAGCATCATGATAATCTTATAATACAATTAATGATTATTTTTAAATCCTCTTTTTAGCATGTTAGGTTCTTTCATGCTTGCATCCATTTCAAAATTATTCAAGTTTTGTAACAAATATTTAATAACAATCATTAATAATATTTATTAACCAAAATATGTGAATATTACTGATATGTTAATAAATATATTTTTAATATATTACTAGTATTAGTATATTTGTAAAAATAAATATTTGTGAAAAATATATTAATATATGAATAAAATTTTGAAAATATTATTTACAAACAACCATATCAACATATAAATATATAATGTTACTACATATGTGTCCCAAAAATAAAATATTTTTAGAATGATCAAATAATCTTGTAAGTCATAATTAATTGAATTAATTATTAAGTTTTAAAAAACTTATTTTTATTGAAGTGATGCTTACTTTACTTGTTCTAGGAATGATGGGTGCCTTTGAAATTATTTTTTGTTATTAATTTTATTTTAGGATATATATTGTTTTTATGGTATTTTTACTAACCTTTTAGTTACTAAATTTAACGTGTTTGATATCTCTTGGATTTGAGTTGAATCACTTGTTCTTATAGGTACTAATTAATTGAATTAATTATTAAATTTAAAAAAAAATTGTTGAATTAATGCTTACTTTACTTTACTTCTTCTGCTTTTGAAATTATCATTTGTTATTAAATCTATTTTAAGTCCTATTTTGTTTTGTGCTATTTGTACTAACTTTTTAATTGCTAAGTTTAATGTGTTCGATGTCTTGTGGAAATTAGATACTTAATATTAGAGACTATAAAAGGGAATGATGGCTCAAGTACATTAAAACTTTACTATTATAAGGGTAGTTTAAGATATGCTTTGCACAGACTATTTTTTTTTAAATAGGTTAGTTGATGTAAGGACAAATCTTTTTCCTATAGCTCATGTTGATTAGGTTATTTTCACTTAAATAATGTCTATAAATATTTTATTTTTTGTAATTTTATACATAATTACATGCTCGATTACTTTATAATAATTTAATTTTTAAATGATAATAATAACTTATAATCTATTAACTCTTCTAGATTGTTAGATCTATAATTTAGAACTTATAATTTCAAATACATACATCACTTCACATATTAAAATATAATTGATTCATAATTATTTTAAAATCTCATTAATATAACATCTAATTTAACACAAACACGTCAATTAATAAATAAATAATTTAATATATATATTATAAAATCTTATCCTCAACTATAAGAGTGAAAGTAGATAAATAGGAAGATGAATGCTAAGAACACATGCTATTCAAATTAATTAAGAAAAATAATTAAAATAATATTAATTAAAAAATTTACCATAAAACTAATACAGTTATATCTAATTTATATATTTTTATTATTATAAATAAACGTAATTAGTTCAAGTTGAATTATGATCATTTAGATAAATTTAATATTAAACTCTGTTTAATATTATTTGATATTATTTTTGGTGTTATAAGTTTTATGAATTTTATTTTATGTATTTTTTTAACTAATTATAGCATGTCATGTACCAAAATAATTTTGAAAATTATGAATTTTGCAATTTTGAAGAAAAATTTGTCAAATAATATAATAGTTTGGGCGCAAATTTACGTTAGATTTAACATTTCTCTAGATAGGATTACAAATTTAAAGTTCCAAGCTATAGGCTTATCTTCTTTCAACTTCCTATCGATGTGGAGCCTCTTCTGTCCACAAGTTCCAATCATACAAAGTCTTCCAGTTACCTCTAAGAAAATAACCCATCCAAAAGTTTCCTTAACTTGTTGCTCTTCGTTACAAACACGAAACCCAAATATCTTAGATTTGTAATACAAACTAAAAGGATAACAGAAGTAAGGTGATGACTGATAACTGATGAAGGAAATAAGATTAGAACTAGCAATGCTTTCAATGGCTATGATGTTATACACGTGTCAAGCAATCGGGAACAGTAATCTCCACCCTTTGATCATCATACCTGGGAACGGTGGAAACCAGCTTGAAGCTCGGCTAACCAGTAGCTATATTCCCTCTAGCCTCGTATGCAATCGTTGGTACCCATTAAAGAAGAGCAAAGATGGTTGGTTCAGGCTTTGGTTCGACCCAAGTGTCCTATTGACTTCATTCACTCAGTGTTTTGCTCAACGGATGATGCTTTACTATGATCCTGATATGGATGATTACCACAATGCCCCCGGTGTACAAACTAGAGTCTCTAACTTTGGCTCCACTGAGTCTCTTCTTTATCTCGATCCTCATCTCAAGTAAGCCTTATTTTCATGCCATGCATTACTACATTTTTTTTTCGTTTAATAACAATTATACACTCATGCTAATACATACACTGACAAGATTCTACAAGGTAATTGGTCATACCATTATTGTTTTCGGACGGATTATACAAAATATCACACTTATCAATAAAATATTAGGCTAGCGCATTTTAGAGCACTTGGAAGTTCAAATCCCCTCCCAAGATATCATTTGATATATATATTATTATTGGCCTTCATCAATACTCCAACAGCAATTCATAGTTTGCCCTCATTTACGTTTACCTTTTGCATTGATTTACATAATGTTTTACTAAGGATTATGGGTTGATTTAATTATGTAACTTTATACAATTGTGGTGTAATTATTTGGTTTATGTTCTTTTATTATGATAATTTTAAGTTTGGGTTATTAAAAGAATGGTATTAATCATTTGTTATTGTTTTTATTTGCTAAATTTAAGTTATATTATTTTTAGTTAATAGCTTTAAATCATTATGTGTATTAGATGTAGAATGATAAATTAAGATTTAAAAATAAATACAAATAAGGAGAAGATCTTAGTCTAATTAAATGATAATTTAAAAACATTTGTTATGTTTTTACATTTAATTAACATGTGCATGTCAGTGCATTATTTTTAGAAGTATTTTTGGATTGTTACTTAGATTAGTACAGGCAAATGTGACATACACTTGTTTATTTAATAAAGAACTTACATTTTATTAAAAAAAAAATTAGTGAATTAAATTATCTTATCCTAATAATCATATTACTAATGTATTAATCGGATATAGTTATAACATTAAATCTATAAGAAACTCTTTTCTATTTTTCTTCATTAAATTTCATTTTTTAATTGTATTATTAATTATAACCTAACTTGAACTTATGATCATGGACTAATAAGTTGTTCTGAAAAAAATTATATTATAGGCACATAACAACCTACATGGCACCACTAGTGGAATCATTGGAACAAATTGGTTATATCAATGGCAAAACTCTCTTTGGAGCCCCATATGATTTTCGCTATGGTTTAGCAGCAGATGGTCACAAATCTCAAGTTGGTTCTAAATTTCTACAAGATCTAAAACATTTGATAGAAAAAGCAAGCATTTCAAATGGAGGAAAACAAGTAATACTTATCTCTCATAGTTTAGGAGGTCTCTTTATTCTCCAACTTCTCAATAAAAACACTCTCTCTTGGAGACAAAAATTCATCAAACACTTTATCTCACTTTCAACTCCATTTGGTGGAACAGTAGAAGAAATGCTTACTTTTGCTTCAGGCAATTCACTAGGAGTCCCCTTAGTAGACCCATTGCTAGTTAGAGAAGAACAGAGAAGCTCTGAAAGCAATTTATGGCTTTTACCAAATCCTAACATATTTGATAAGAAAAACCCACTTGTAATTACCCCAAATACTTCATATACAGCTAATGATATTCCCCAATTTCTCAATGACATTGGGTTTTCACAAGGGGTTTGTCCTTATAAAGTTAGGACTCTGCCTTTATTGCAGAGGATTGAGGCACCTAGTGTTCCTATTACTTGTATAATGGGGAGTGGAGTTAAAACACCAGAGACTTTGATTTATGGAGATAAGGGGTTTGATCAACAGCCAGATATTGTATATGGTGATGGAGATGGGACTGTGAATATGGTGAGCTTGTTAGCACTTGAATCTCTTTGGGATCATAGTGTGAGAAATCAAAGCCTTAAAGTGATTAAACTTGATGGGGTTTCTCATACATCAATTCTCAAAAATGAAGTTGCAATTGGAGAAATTCTTCAAAAAATTTCTGAGATTAATTCAGGGTTGAGTTGCATGAAAAATGTTGAAGAGCAGTGAATTTGATCGATGCCTTTGTCAGAGCATTATGTAGAGGACTATACTTTTTCATTACCATATTTAAATTATTGCTTTTAGTAATATATATATATATATATATATATATATATATATATATATATTGTTGAAAATTGGAGTTGAAAACGCCAAAGCTAAAGGCCTTGCTAAATAAAACAAGCTCTCTCAAAGTTGTATTATTTCTTTCATATTTTCATTACAATTTTATAGCTATATATAAGGAGATTTACTATTTGAATTAAACATTTCTTGATTTACTCCTTGAATTAAGGATTCCTTGTTTTACTCCTTGAATTACTCCTTAAATTAAGGATGATAATTCCTTGATTTACTCCTTAATTTATTCTTTAAATTAAGGTTCTTGATTTACTCCTTAATTTACTCCTTAAATTAAGGTTCTTGTTTTACTCCTTGAATTAAGAAGTGAACACTCCTTAATTTAATTCTTAATTTTATCTCCAATATATATATATATATACATATATATATATATATATATATTATTATTAACACCCAAAAATTAAAAAAAATACTATAATAACATCCACAATGATCCAATTGATTTCAATGGAAGTTCAATTTGAATCACATCTAGCTAGATAGCATTCAAGCTAAATTTTGAGTTGAAATATTTGTTGAAAAAATGTACACTGAATATAAATATTGTTATTTGATGATTATAAATTTTAAAGATATTATAAATTTTTATAATTCATGTTATATTTATTTCCAAAAATGATAGCATAAGTGCATTTTAAAACTAAAAAGACATATAATTTATCTAGGTGAAATTTTCATTTCTTTTTCATTTTGTTAGCCAGCTTCTCTCGAAGTGTTTTTGAACTAGACGGAATCAAAATTTATCCAATTCAAATCAACTTATTTAATCTAATTAAACTAATTTAATCTATATTGTTAGGTTTTCATCTTTTATTTCGTTGGATAGGTTTTAAAAATTTCAAAATTAATCCAAGATAAATAACTCATAAGAGCTATCCAACTCACTAGTAGTATAATTTTATTTTTATATAATGATTTTATTAAATAAAAATTTAAATAGATTGTGTTATTTTTAACAACCGTTTATTAAAAAATCAATTAAATACCCACAGTAAATTTCTTTATGATATTGAAATTGTATCAATGCTTGTTTTTGGGAGAAAGAACATGTATAGTTTTTTTTCAATTTGAAATCATTATTTATACGGATTTTTATTTATTTATATGCATTATTATTTACTTATTTTATTTTTAAATGAAGAAAAAAATATTTATTAGAGTTAAGGCAATATGGTACTATAGATATGGGCCTTGGCCTACCTTTCATTTGAGTTTCTCTTAATATAATTGTGATTTTCTTTTTGAACATGTCAAACGCTTGGACAACAATTGCCTATCATGTTATACAAGAACGACTTTCAATAAGTACAATCGTTCATGTCAGTTTTTAAACAAGGAAACCAAGCATGTATTGTACACCATCACACAATCACTAATCATTAACTATATATAATCTTGAAAAATACATTTTAATTACCGAACAATGGTACCTATTAATTGGATTCCCAAAAATAACTTTTTTTAACAATGTGAATTACCTTTAATATACTATTAAAATTGAAATGATGTTATAACATCACGTAATATTGTAAAGGCTTTTGTTATCGTGATGTATAATATTTTTCTCCTTTACTCTTGGAAATTAATGGAAATCTTTTTTTTTTTGGTCGTAGATATATTGCGGTGTCTAAGTTGTGTTGTCTAAGTTTGTTCATGATAATGAACTATTTAGGTACAACTTGCATGAATGTATTGTGTTTATATGTTAGGTTTGTTTTAGGTTGTGTAATGTGTAATGTTTATAAGGATTGACGTTATTAGTTTCTAGGCACATTATCTTGTCTGTTATTCAAAGTTAAATAAATATTTGGGCTTCAAATTAATGTACTTTGGGTATACACTTATTTCCTAACACATTTAGAATTGAATTCATGTACATAGAAATATATTTTGCAAATGTTGTTAGATCGATCTAGGTTAAGGTCGATCAATCGATGATCGATCGTGTTTGATCTAGGTACTTTTAGGTTGAAACTGTTGGGAATAAATCGAAAAAATTTATGCTCAATCAATTGAGAATCTAGATTGATTGATGATAAATTGTGTTCGATCTAGGTGCTCTTGGGTTGAAATTATTGGGAATAGATTGATCAAAATTATGTTCAATCGATTGAGATGTTAGATCGATCAATGATCAATCGAGTTGAATCTAGGCACTCTCGAATTATGTTTAATCATTATTGGATCAATCAAAAATGGTATCATTTGATGGAACTATTGGTTCAATCGATCGAGCACATAACTTTCCAGTTTAAAATCTCATTGTTTACTCGAGCCAATTGTATTGATTACCACATTTCCCTTATTTAATACTCCACTATTGATTTTCGTTTTAGGATTTGCTAGTTTATTTGGTGTCTTTGATTTATGTTCTTGAATTTTCTAGTTAGGATTTTTCATTGTTAAATCTTCTTTAGGACATACTTTATACTTGTGTTGTTTGTGCTAACTTTTTAGGTGCTTATTGGACGGGGTTGATTGTTTATGGGACTCAAGAGATTAGAATGTTAGTCTATATCCATACACATACCTTGTGGAGACTACGACAACTCGTAAGGAGATTACTTTGGGGGATTTATTTGTGAAGGGTAATTTAAGACTATACTTTATAAATGAACATTATTTTTCATAATTGATAGTTAGGTGATATGGTGGATCAATGGTTCTCATCTTAGGTCATTGTTGTGACCTAGGTTATTTCCACCTAAAATATCATATGTCGTATTTATCTTTATTTTAATATTTTATTGTTTACACATGATTATTTGTTTGGTCACTTAATATTTTTTAATTATATATAATTAGTAAAATTTCTTATTCACCATCTATAGGTTAATTAGAATCGTAACTTAAACTTTCAATTGGTATCAAAGAGATCACTAGATATACTTAATGTTGCTTAGGACCTTATTATGGATCATTTGAGAGAGGGTTCTTCTATAACTCATCATCCCTTATTTGATGGGTCTAACTACCTATATTGAAAGGCTCATATGAGAGCCTTTTTACATTTTTTAGATGAGAGTGTGTGAAATTCTGTGATTTATGCTTGGGAACCACTTACGGTTATGAAAGATAATAAAGTCACACTTAAGCCTAGAAATTAATGGATTACTGAGAATAAAACTGATAGTTGTTGGAATTAAAAGGGCATTAATGTCATTTTTAGTGTTATGTCACTAGATGAGTTCCATCACATTTATGATATTGAAGCTACTAAGCATGCTTAGGAGACTATAAAGGTTTTCCATTAGAGCACCACCCAGGTTAAACGAACTAAACTTCACATGCTGGATACTAAGTTTGAAAACCTTAGGATGGAAGAAAATGATTTTTTTTTAATTTAATGTAAAACTTTGTGATATTGCTAACACCTATTCAAATCTTGGAAAGAAATTAATGGATTCATGTTAGTTTAAATTATTTTTTGCTTATTACTAGATTGCTTCCATGCAAAGGTTACTATCATAAATTAAAGCAAAGATGTAGACACTATTAAAATTGATGAACTTGTTGGTTCACTTTAGATTTTGAAATGAACTTTCGAACACCTACAAAGAACAAGGGTATCACTTTCAAAACCACCATGACTGATGATGGTAACAATGAAAATGATAAGGGTGATGAAGAATTGATACTCTAAGCCAAAAGGCTCAAAAAAATCTTGAATAAGAAGAACTCACAAAGTAAAGGCAATCAAGCTATACAAAGGGTCATAAATTGATAGAACTCAAACCTATAAGTTCCAAAAGTAAGAACACTAAACCCACTGGATTACAATGCCATATATTTGGTCATTTTATAGCTAAGTATGCTAACAAAAGGAAGAAAATTGGAAGGGCTTTCAATGCTACCCTTAGTGACTTAGAAAGTGACCATGACAATGCTAATGACTCAGAAAAATGGTGACACCAATGACCTTGTATTCAATACAAATGTTGATGGGCACTCCAATGTGTTTGACATTATCTCAAATAGTAAGGGAAGTCATTCTGAACTTCTTATTACGAAATTTAATGCTAATAATTTTGATAAACTTTTTCTAGATTTAATGGGTTGTAACAAGAAAAAGATAGATTACTAGTTGATGTAAAAATATTAAGTGGTGAAGTCAAAATCCATGAATTTAGTTCCTCCACCTTAGAAAAAGAAAAAAAATGAGATGTCCGAATTTGTTGATGTTTTGAATTTAAGTCTTGTAGATTTTAAAAAGAAAAACAAAAATCTTGTGCAAGAACTTGAACAATCAAATGATGTTGTAAAGAGGTTGACCATTTGACTTTAAAGGCTAAACAAAGTTCTTAACTATAAAAGGCCTATTGGAGGCAAGAGAGGATTAGGCTATCTAGATGGAACTCTATGCCATCATCTTCAAAAACAACACATTTTGTAAAACCTTCTAACCTTTCTTCTTCACATGATACACATACATATGTATCTACTTCTAAATTTACTCCTATATGCCATAATTATGATAGAAAAGGACATAGTAGACATAGGTATATATTCATGTTGGCTTCAAACTATTTTGATCATAATATACTTGCATCACATTCAAGAATCAATAATCATGACTATGCGAACAAGTCTTATGCTTTAAGAATTGAATACATGAGTATGAAATCAAAGAAAAACCTTTCTAGGAAGTATGAGATTGAAACACCTAGATCACCTTCTATAGGTCTAGCTAAATCAAGGAAATGTTGGGTCAAAAAGTTAGCTCTATATTGTTTTATAGCCCACATTGCACTTAAAGATAAATTTACTACTACTTGATATTTTGATAGTGAGTGTTCTAGACACATGACTGATGATCATTCTCTTTCTAAAATTTATAGAGATTATAGCGAAGAAACGATTACTTTTTGTGATGGAAACATATCTAAGATTGTGGGAAAATGTATAATTCAAGTTCAAGGAATTCCAAGGTTGAATGATGTTTTATTTTTTGATGGACTTAAAGCTAATCTAATAAGCATCAGTCAAATTAATGACAAAAACTATAGTTATAATTTACCAATAATCATTGCATTATAACTCATCCTAAAGGTAAAAGGTATGCTTAGAGGAACCAGATCCCATCTTTTAATGCCACAAAGAAATAGAATCATTTTTGGCTAAACTATAAAAAAAAAATTGTGAAATTAAGTAGAAAGAAAATTATGCGTGATCTACCTACAGTTTTTAAAATTATAAAAACATTTTGTAAATCATGCTAACTTGGCAAACAAACTCGCTCTTATAAGAAGAATATTAAAGGATTTGATACAAGTAGAATACTTGAGTTAATACATATCAACCTTATGGGTTATATGAGAATTGAGAGCTTAGGTAGCAATAAATATATCATTGTTACTGTTGATAATTTCTCTCGTTTAAATGAGTAAATTTTGTAAAAGAGAAATTTGAAGCATTTGATTTCTTTAGTTAATTTTGTCTTAAAGTGCAGGTCGAAGCATATAATCAAATAGTCAACACAATGAAACTAAGTATTGATCATGGTAAATAGTTTGAGAACTCAAAATATGTCGAATTTTGTAAAAAGCATTGAATAACTCATGAGTTTTCTACACCAATCACCCCCAACAAAATGGTATAGTTGAAAGTAAGAACCAAATGTTACAAGAGATGGCACGACTCATACTACACACTAAGAAAATCTCAAAGAAATTTTGAGCTAAAGCTATGATTACCTCTTGCAACATAATGAACCATGTCTATTTATATCAAGGTATAAACCAAACTCCCTATGAGATATGGAAAGGTAAGAAACCTAATCTTAAGCATCTACATATATTTGGAAGTAAATGTTAAATTCTTAGGGATCATGCGCACTTAGGTAAATTTCAACTCAAAATGATGAAGGTATTTTTCTAGGTTACTTATTACCAAGTTATGCTTTTAGAGTATTTAACTTGAGAACTAATGCTACGATGGAGTCTATCAATGTGATTGTAGATAATGTTGGTACTAGTGCTCCAATCATCAATGATAAAGATTAACCTTTGAGTATAAGTTTGTATACTGAGGGATAAAATAATGAAACACCAAACATCGAAAAGGTAGAATCTGAGATAGATGAATAAGCAACCTTGGATGATGAGAATGCCATTCCTAACACTCCAATTCCAAAATCGACCTGTACTACCAAAAATCACCTTGCTAAGAACATCATTGGTGATCCAAGTGTAAGCACAGTAATTATAAGATGATAGGTAAGTGAGGTAACTTATCTTTGATATATTTCCCAAATAAAACCCAAGAATGTAAAGGATGCTTTGAAAGATGAATCTTGGATAAATTATATATAGGAAGAGTTATCTCAATTCACTAAGAATGATGTATGAGCATTAGTACCTAAACCTAATGACAAAAATATCATAGGAACCAAATGGGTGTTTAAAAACAAATTTGATGAATATGATGTTGTATTTAGGAACAAAGCTAGGTTAGTTGGCCAAGGATATAAACATTTTGAAGGAATTGACTTTTATGAAACATTTTCTCCTATAGCTAGCTTAGAATCAATTATGATCTTACTTGTCATTGCATTCTTTTAAACTCTTTCAAATGGATGTGAAATATTCTTTCCTAAATGGTTTTCTTAGTGAAGAGGTCTACCTAGAACAATCTAAATGCTTTGTTGATCCAAAATACCCTAAGCATGACTATGAACTCAATAAGGCTCTTTGGTTTGAAATAAGCTCTTAGAGCTTTATATGAAATACTTACAACTTATATCTTAAACAAGGAATTTATTCGAGGGGGAGTTAATAAGACTCTTTTCATTAAGAGAACCAAAAAGGATATGTTCATTGCATAAATATATGTTTATGACATAGTTTTTGTGTCAACCTCTACCTCACTTGTCAAATATTTTGTGCATGTAATGACTAGTGAATTTGAATTGTCTATGATGGGTGAACTTAGATATTTTCTTCATTTACAAATTAAATAACTAAGTGATGGTATCTTTGTATCTCATATCAAGTATACATGTAATCTCTTTAAGAAATTTGGGCTTAAATCAAGTAAATATTTGAGAACTTCTACAAGTACACGTACCAACATTTCTATGAAAAGTCAGGTAAGAACATTGATCAAATACTGTGTAGAGTGTGATAAGGAGCTTATTATACCTCGTAGCTAGTAGACTTTACATTTTCTTTAGTGTTGGTGTTTGTGCCAGTTATCAATCAGATCTTAAGGAATTACATATTGAACATATTAGAAGGATTATCAAGTATGCTTTTGGAACTAGAAACCTTGGCATTTGGTTTACTAATGACACTAAATGTGAGATTAGTGGATACATAGATGCAAATTGGGTAGAAAATTAGGATATAACAAAAGCCACCTCATGTGGCTACTATAGAGGCAGAATATGTTGCTATTGGAAGCTCATGCACTCAAGTTCTATTGATGAAAAACATGCTTAATAAGTATGGTTTTGAACAAGGTACTATCCTCATTTACTGTAATAATACTAGTACTATATGTAAAATGAAAAATCTTGTACTACTCAAACAAAACATATAGACATTTGAATCTCTTAGAAGTGCTTTAAGGGTTTAGACTATAAAGTGATTTTTTTTGCTCCTTTATTTAAAATAAAAAGGAGTAGAATATTTTTAAAATGATGAAATGGACTTAAAAAAATTTACTTATACTTACAACCTTATATTTTGTGACTTGACTTGTTTTGTTTGACTTTTAATTGTATACTATTTCGACTTGTGTACATATACATACATTTTTACATGTTATGATCGATGTTGATAAGAACATGGTCACATACTCACTAAATATGTATGTATGTATGTATGTCAAGCTTAAAATTTATGATTGCTTTTGTAAGATTCTAGGACTTGAGCTAATCTTAACTGTAAAATTGTGTTGAGCTCTATCTTTCACTTTCTAAAAAGTTTACTTTAAAGAGACACTTAGTTTAGAGAGAGCTACTTATTGTGATGTGTGCATCTACCGTAGTGAGTATAAAATGCTACCTCATAACTAGTGTGAAAGTTATTATACTAGGTTTATGGCTCGTGTATGTATTCTTATTAATAAAAAAACAATTATCATGTACAAAAAGAAAGAGCCAAAAGAGATTAAAAATAAATAAATAATCATATGCCTCATTTATAAAATAAAAATAAATAAAAATATTAAGTCATTTCTTGATAGATATTTTTTATTTTTTGAAACTAAAGACTTAACGGTAATTTTACAAGATAAGTGATGCTTCTTCTTTTAGGTCATTCATGATTTATCATACATGCATGAATTGTCATACTAATGAAGTTCAAACTGTATACTATTTTGGGTGATTGTCAATATGTTACTATATGTGTTAATGTGTTTATGTGTTTGTATTGTGTGTCTTGTCAATATACTTATATATATACAATGGATAGTCAAAATTTGAACAAGAATGATTTTTTAATTGGTTGTGTATTTGCTCATGATTAAATAATTCTACTATCTTTATATAAAAAAATAAATTTATATAATTTTTCGTTTTATTCTACTTTATTTTTTGTTTTTAACATTTAATTGGGAAGCCATAAGACTTAGAATGAGCTACTTTATCTTTTTCTTAAAAATAAAATTATAGAAATGTTAAATGTTGATCGATATAGATAAACTCAATCAATTGAAATTTGAATGTTGATCGATCAAACCCCCTATCATATCTCTCATGCATTTTTGCCAAAATCTCAAGAAAAATCACAATTTTTAGTCTTAATTCACTCAAATATCATTTCTAAACACTTTGCTAGGATCATAAACTTCAAAAATTCCACTTTTTGCAAAAATCTGACCCTTTTTCTACCTCTTTTTTCTCTCATTTTCTCAATAACCAAACACCTTCTTTTGGTCCAAAAATCTCACAAACTATTTCCCCCTACTTCAATCCAATGTGTTCAAACACAAACCAAAAATTTTGGGGTAAGAATTAATGGTTTCAAGAATTTTGATTTCTTAGAGGTATTTTTGACATTTTAGGTATTTGTTCTTCTCCTACAATGGCTACTACATGGGGAGAAATTCCTAAAGGTGCACAGGCTCCTTTTTCTTCTCAATGGTGGAAAAAAAATTCTTAAACAAGGTATAATAAAAACACTACCTCTTAAAGACCATTTTTTATTTGAGCGATGAATAACTTGACATGATTTTCATGATATTGAAATTACTCGTGCCATTAGGGAGTTTGGTTAGGAATCGACTTTTACCCTAATAAAACTTTGCTATCCAACTTTGGTCTAAGATTTTTATCCCAATGTTGACTTTATGATTTGTCACCCTAGGCGTATAAGTTATAAAGTATTTATTCAAAACAAAATGTTAACATTTGACTTAAGGGATCAATGAATTTTGGTCAGTTGCTAACACTAGGATTGATAATTTTGATTTGGACCAGTTCAACATTTCGAGTGAAGAATTGTTAAATGAATTAACTGGTTTGTTGAATATCAATCTCAACCTAAAAATTCTATACATATTGGGAAAATTCACTCCTTTTTATCGAATCTTAAATAAGATAGTATGTGTTGATTTAATTATCTCCAAGCATCCTGACGAGATAAGTTACCAACGTGCAAAGATTTTATACTGTATTGAAAAAGAAATTGTCTTTAATGTTAGAACCATAATTCAAGATGAAATTATGAACCAAGTTGAGGTTTCAAATCTTAAGATTAGACTATCCTATGGGTGTCTAATCAGACAAATAATCCTCATAATTGATATGCCATCAACAAGAGATCCGGATACTATTCACTTTATGAGTGACATTGGATGGGACATGATTTCAGAACTAACATTGGAACAACTACAAATATCTTGGATGATGATGAAATGAAAAACAGTATTGCTCTCGATTTTTCTCGTCGAGAACCATTTGAGAACGAAGTATGACCTAGAATGGATGCTTTATCTACACAAATGAGAGAAATGCATATACTTTATAAAAGTTTACACTAAAAAGTTATTGATTAACGAAAAGATGTCAAGTTTTCTCTTATAAGTGATATGCAAACCATTGGATAAGCGTACGAAATTTATAAATGTGTTTTACTGAGTAAAAATTATTTTCGAATTTAAGGTTTTTGAAATATTTAAATTAACTGTATATGAAATCTAAAAAAGTGTTGATTATTGTACTTGATAACTTATTGTTTAGTAAATATATTATAATTATAATTAATATAATAATTTTTTTAAAATATAAAATGAATTATATTTATTAATAACATTTATTACAATATTTAAGATTCATTTAATATAATGAATTTCCTAATCTCAAACTAAAAAAACAACTAACTTGAGAAAACAACAAGAGTAATCGTAACATTTATAGTTTTTATAGATTAAATTTTTTCACCATGTTTTATTAAATATTTATTTTTTAAATAAAATTATATTAACTTTAAATTTTATTAATTTAAAATAGTATAAAATCATATAAAAACAATTTTACCTGTAATCAGAGCTAAAAAGTTGATCGTCTGCAAGAAATCAGAGTAAGAAGTATGAATTGGGGAGCATTAATTTTTGGGAAATAGAGTTAGTTGTTACAAAGAGAGAGAGAGAGAGAATATGTAAATTTTGATTTTTAAATTAAATGCTCTTTTCACTAAAACGAAAAAGAAAAGGGAAATTGAAAGCCTACTTAAGACTAGGGTTGTCCAAAAACTGGGCTGAATCGGTTTAAATTGAAAAACTAGTCCGGTCCAGACCGAATCGAGCATTTTTATAAATGAAACGGTCGGGTCCAATCCGTATTAACCAAAATCGATTTTAAAACGGTCCAGTCCGATTATAAAATATTAGAAACCGGTCGGATCGAACCGGTTTTATTAAATAAATAATTTTTTTTATAAAATATTATAAATCGGGGTATATATATATATATATATATTGTTTTCTAGTAAAGGCATTCAGTTGTTAACCCTAACCCTAGAAATCACAATTTCTCATTTCCTCTACACTATGCGTTCATCGTCTAGGATCTGGGTGTGGCCATCGTCGCTTCCACAACTAGCCATCGTTCCACGTGTTGCTTCAACCAGTAACTAGCCATCGTTCATCACGTTGCTTTCACCAACAGCTAGCCATTGTTCCACGCGTTGCTTCCACCAGCAACTAGCCACCTCTCCTCGCGTCGCTTCCACCAGCAACTAACCACCTCTCCTCGCCTCGCGTCGTGTCATGAAACCCATGGACAAAAATCACGAAATAGGTATGTGGTCTACTACTACTGGTAGTAGTTTTTTCTTAAATAATCTGAATGAAAAGTCTGAAGTCTGAACTTTGAAATCTGAATGGTATGTCATTTTTTTGTTAATATGAAGTCTGAACAAATTTTTTTTCACAGAGTTCAGTTTTTTTTTAAATGGTGGAAACTAATTAATATTGTTAGAACTTAGAACTTTAGTTAAATTGTTCATATGTTGCCCATCTTTTAAAGCTTAATTATTTTGATTAAGTTCTCTTTATATATTAAATATATATAGTTCATTTTATGAATGTTTGATCATTATGAATGTCAAGAGGTACATGTTTAGTAAGAATAGAGGTAACAAAGGCATCATTTTCTACTCCCGAGAATAAAAAATCTATGTCATCAATTTGTTCATCTACATAGCTCATTTTTCATTTTAAGCTAATTATAATCATCAAGATGCATTCCATCTTTCTTATACCCACTATGATCTTCTGTTAGAAGGTAGAGTTATTTTTCGCTTGTTGGATCCGATTCTAATTCCTATCAAATTTTTATTAATATTTGTTTGATCTAGAAAGTTAATTAAACTTGGAGCTCAAATTCATGTCTTGTTGATGGTCTGGAGAGTGTTCTCATGGCTAGTTATCTTCTGAGTGAACAATAACCATTGTGGACTCGTTTAGATAATAAATTTCTCTTTCAAAGAAAAAGTCACAGGTTTAAGAGTATTTGTATCCAATATACATTTATTTATTTATATGACTATTCCCCTACATTTAAAAAGTGTTTAAACAAATTGTCTTAGTATAATCACAGAATACATTGATCTTTACAATTAAATGTGTTTTTTTTATTAACATGATTTGTTAATATATATATATATATATATATATATATATATGTATACCTACTAAAAAGAAATTAAATTTTCAAACAAAATATATCAAATAAATAGAAATAGAAAAACATAAATATTATTTATCTTACAAATTAGTTCATTTTATTAATGTTTTATCATTATGAATTTCAAGAGTTTAAGAAGTTGGTTTCATATGGTTTAATATATGAACTGACATTTTATTGATCAAACTATAACTAATCGATTAAAATTTTAATTAATTAAATTTAAATTGTGGTGATTTATATAGATGAATGAATCTGTATTTTTGTCATAAAATGTACATAAATTGTGGTGTTTTGTTTTATAGGTTCTTATTAAATCATATTAGTTCTTAATTTTTAAAATGTACATAAACAATGTTTAAATTAATATTTTTATAGATTTTATAAAGTTTCTGAATACCAAACTGTATTATTAAATCATTAACGCCTGATATCATATATATAGCCATAAACTAAATATTTACCAGATAATTATATTTTAAATGTAACTAATTGACAAAGTTAATAAATAATAAAAAACAAAGTTTTTATTAGCATTCAATTGTACAAAATTACAACTTTGTAATGTAGTGGCACCAAACATTTTGTGAAGCCCTCAAATTTAAGGTAATGTCTTGGATTGTTTCAGTGTGTGAGTCGTGTAAATGCTATTTAAAAAAAATAATTCACAAAATGTCTGTCACTTTAGGTTTCCTTTATAATTAAGCTTAGTTGAAAATAAAGAAAAATTCTTTAAACTTTCTATAATCTATTAATTACTTAAACTTCAAATGTTCTCGCATATATGTGAAATATTAGTCTTAAAATATTATTTGTTACACTTTGGTGACTGATATTATTTTAGTTTTAAAATGATTTTTGATTAAGTACAAAAAGTAATATTTTAATATATTAAGAATATGTACTAATCTATATTCTATATATAGGTGATGATTTACATGAGTTTATTGGACCAAGTTAATTGACAGACTTTACTATATCTATGAGTGAAGACATTGAACCTGAAATTCATTTGAATGAAATGGAAAATCCACCATATAATTTAAATGACTCATCTTCAAAAAGGGGAATAGAAGTAAGTAATGTTCACCCCGATAACTAATCTGATATGAAGAAACCAAAAAAATTTAGGTCAGAAATATGGAATCATTTTTCATATATTTTACCCTATGATGTGGAAAATCCTAGAGTTATATGTCATTATTGTAAAACAAATTATGTTGCTCATCCCACAAGGAATGGAACTACTTCAATGATATATCACTTCAAAAATTTATATAAAAAGATTCCTAAAGAAGTAGATAAAGGACAAAAGATGTTAAGTTTTCAAACATAAAAAGGAGAGGATGATACGAAAACTCATAAATTAGTTGTTGTATCATTTGATGCAAAATGTGTTAAAGTTGCTTTGGCAAAAATGATTATTATTGATGAATTATCTTTTAGGCTTGTTTAGGGTGAGGCATTTATAGATTTTATAGCTGAAATTTGTCTTAAGTTTCATGTGCCATCTCGTCAAACAATTTCTAAAGATGTGTTTCAACTTTATTTAGATGAGAAAAAAAGTTTGAAGAACTTTTTCATAAATGAAAAGTAAAGAGTTTGTCTTACTAATGATTGTTAGACTTCAATTCAAATTTTAATTATATTTGTCTAACCATTCATTATATTGACAAAGATTGGAAATTACAAAAGAGAATTATAAAATTTTGTCAAGTTGAGAATCATTAAGGTGATACAATTAAGAGAGTGATAGAACAGAGTTTGCGTGATTGGGGTATATGTAAGGTATTCACCATAACACTTGATAATGCTTCCTCAAATGATACTGGTGTGTCATACTTGAAAAGGAAGCTAAAAAATTGGAATGATAGACTTGTTATGAGTGGAGAGTTCTTTCATGTGCGATGTTGTACTCACATTTTGAATTTGATTGTAAGAGAAGGACTTAAAGATCTTTATAGTACTATTATAAGTATTCGTTGCATTGTGAGATATGTTAGATCCTCTCCTTTGAGATTACAAAATTTTAAAATGTGTTCTATTAAGAAAAATATTAAGTCCAAAGGAAGTGTCGTGTTAGACGTGCCTACAAGATGGAACTCCACATATCTAATGTTAAAATCTTCTTTAGATTTTCAAAAAGCATTTGATCATCTTGAAGAAGAGGAAGGAACAAACTTTATTTCTTATTTTCATGAGGAGCGATCGAATGATGGGTCGCCAACATTAAATGATTGGAAGAATGCTGGTGTTTTTGTCAAGTTTTTGAAGACATTTTATGACTCTACTTTAGCATTCATTGCATCTTTATGTACCATATCAAATTTATATTTTAATTGCATAACATTCAATCTCAAATACTTACATGGTGCGGTTTCGATGACTTATTATTGAAAAATATGGCTACTAGCATGAAAACAAAATTTGAGAAGTATTGGGGAAATGTAGATAAGACTAATAAGATGTTGTATGTTGCATTTGTACTTGATCCAAGATACAAATTAGAATATTTGGAATTCTTATTTGAAGAGATTTATGATTTAGAAATTGTTCAAAAATTAAGAGATAATATCAAAAATACTTTTATGGATATGTTCAAAGCTTACTATATGTTAGTGCATGGAAAGGATTTTCAATCTAATGTGACTCGATCACAAGATGTAAAAGGAAGGATTCCTTCATCTGAGGAAGCAAGAAATTTGAAATTTCTTAAACACTTAGAGGAAAAAAATAGTTTGGAGTTGAAAACTGAGGTTGAGAAATATTTGAACACCCCATGTGAAAATGTCATGTTGGATAAATTTGATATATTAAAATGGTGGAGGGCAAATTCTTTTAGGTTTCCTATCATCTCTCTCATTGCACGTGATGTGTTAGCAATTCAAGTTTCAATTGTTGCATCAGAATCAGCTTTTAGCACAAGATGATGCATTCTTGATCCATTTAGGAGTTCTTTGAATCCTAAAATGGTAGAGACATTAGTATGTAGTCAAAATTGGTTCTGTTCTTCCATTAATAATGACTATGTCCTCTTACCATAATACAATGATAACCTAGAGATTTATGAATATGTTGATTTTGTTTGATTGTAGAGTTCATTAAAGACACTATAATGATCGTTGATGATTAATAATGGATAAGTTTTAAATATTATTATCTAATGATATATTGTTGTTGATTGTGAGTTTGAATGTTTGTATATGTTTAAGAATTTTGTGTAAACGAGATATTTGGAATTCATTTCTACATGTCTAATTTTTATTTTATTTTAGATTTTGATAACATCTTATGTATTTATTTATGTATTTATGTATTTATGTATTTAACAATAATATCTATATATGTATGATGATAAATGAGCATCATATTTGATTGTATTCTATTAAATTATATCATATTAAACTGAATCATATTTATGTATTATTAATTGTTAAAAACGGTTCAAAACTATTAACCAAACCGTTCGATTATAACATTTTAGATAACTGAATAGTCTGGTCCGATCTGATTTCAACTATATGAACGGTCCAATTTAGTTAAAAAAAATTAGGCAAAACCGAAGCAGACCGGACCATGAACACCCCTACTTAAAACTACCTAACAAGTGTTAGGCTTATTGCCAATTGCCTTGCGTAGAATATTGAATATTGTAGGGTAAAATATCAAAAATACGCCTTAATTTTACCTTTTCTCCGTATGTTATTAACATTTAAAAAATATCTTAAATAATATTAAAAATAAAAATATTTTTAAAAATTTATTTATTTATTATATTTATTATAACCAAAAATAAAAATCTATAATAAGTAAAAAATAGATAATAAATCAAAATTTTATTAAAATTAAAAATAATTATAAAATAATATTATATTATTGATTTATTTTTTAAATCAATAAATCATATAATTTATTATCATTGTTAATATTTTAAAAAATATTTATTATTTTGATATTGATATTTGTTATTTAGAAAACTAACTAATCATTTAACTAGATTAAGAAAAATTATATTTTTTATACAATGATTAATGAAAAATAAAAATTTATTTTTGGATTTACTTAACAAAATTAAAAATTACTTACCATTTATATAATTAAAAAATTACTATCTATTTTTATAATCTATTTTCAATATTTTTAAATTTTTATAAATTAGGTTAAATTTTTACTTTTATTATTAATTTGGGTTTTAAATTTTATTTTTTATTGTTAAAGTATGAGCCATGTGTGATTAAATTTAATTAAAGCTTATCTTTAACCTTTATAGAAAATTAAAAATTAAAAAAATTAAAAAAAATAAAATAAAATAATACTCTTAAAACTTATAGTAACAAAAACAACACTTCAATAATATTAAATATGATCATTGAATAAAATTCAACATTAAATTTATCTAAATAACTTTAGTTTTATTTGAATGAAATCTAATTGGACGACGTTAAATGTGAAATAATAGAATATATTTTTTTAAATGTATAAATTAAATACAAGTTGTGATGTTTTTGGATACAAGTTTTATAAATTTTTATTTTTGTTATTTTTTCAAAAATTAAAAATGAACAAATTTACTATGTGTAATCGTTTGAAATAAGTAATAAAAAATTTACTTATAGTATGCATTTTAATTTTATTTCTATACACACATATATATAATTTATATGCATATATTTAATTTATTTATTTCTTTTTATATTTTATTTTATTAGAAGAAAATAAAATTATATATTTTTATTTTATTGTTTTAGTATAATTGATTATGTAATGTTAAAATAAGATAACTCAAAATTTTTACTTTAATACTCTTTTAATTTTATAAACATTACAAAAATATCATTAAATAACTATTATGTTTAATATCGATTAAAGTTGAAAATATTTTTAATATTATTGAAATTTTAGTAATATTTGTGAAAAAAATATAAACGGTATTATTGACATTTTTCACTTTGTTATGAATGAGGAATATGTGATATATTTTATTAATTTTAAAAATATATTATTAATATTTATATTAAAAATTAATAAAATTTATGTATTTTTTACATGTTAATTTATTATTTAATTAATAAAAATATTTATATAATTAAATATTAATAATATTTTAATTAATTAATTAATTATAATTTTTTAACAAATAGAAATTATAATTTTAAGAAAATATTAAATGTATTTAAATATACACTCACAATAATTATAATATATCATGTATCACAATATTATTAATTATCATGTATCATAATTTTAAAAAAAATTATTATTTTCAAAAGAACGATAATATTATTAAAATTAAATTGTTATTATGATAATTAATTTTTATTAATAACAATTTTTAACTGTAAAAATAATACTAGTGTATATTTAATATTAAACATAAAATAATAAATTCATACATATTCTTTTACAATAATAAAAATAATTATAATAATATTATTAATTTTTTTAAATTGTTGTAATAAGATATAACATATAATATAAATTTAAGAGAAATGGTAACACAATTATATTAATTATGATAAATATATAAAATTATTAATTTTTTGATTTGACACTATAAATGAGAAAATATATATCATAAATTTAAAGATAAAAAAAGTCAAAAAGAAAATATATAAATACACATATATTCTTAAATCATATATTATATATTCAAATTTATATAAGTTTATATTTTTTATTTACAATTAATTTAAAAATATAAAATATCTCAAATATATATATATATATATATATATATATATACGTATGTATTTTTAATTTTTAATCTTTTAATAAATTTTTTATAATAGACTTATACCTTTTTACTAAAAGAAATTAATAATTTTTTATATATTTTTATTATAATTAACATACAACTTTCCTTCGCTAATAAATTTACGTATAATTAACGATTCCGCTGATTTCTAATGATGTGAACCAACCGTATGTCTCCCTACAATTCACCACCTCTTTCTCCTTTTCATAGCTATTCTCTCTTCTCACTTATACATTCAAAGAATTTTGAAGAAATCCGAGATTTCCCTTTTTGTGAGGACTTTTAAGCAGATTCAAAAACACTTTATCTATTTCGTTATTTTCACGGAGATTCATAGTTAATTTAATTCACATTAATAAAATTTAAAATTAATGTATTTTAAAAAAAACACACTTTACTTATTTTTACGGATTTCATCCTTAATTAATTTAAAGTAGATTAATAAAATTTAAAATTAATATAATATTTTTAAAAAAATAAATATCAAATACATACTCATAAATATATAACACAGCATTTTCGCGTTATAATTCAACAAATTAAGAATCGAAGTTATTTTCCTGTAATTGATAGTGGCTCAGAATTTGGGTTTTTTGGTTTAGAAAAGAAATGGCTGGGTTTTTCCCATTAGTAGGAGGTACTGAGAGAGGTGGGAATTCTACAAATCAGGACGATCATCAAGAAAGATTGTTTTGGTACAAAAATGAGGACGTACCGTACAAGGGGTTTGAGCTGTTGCAACGACAACAACTTGTTCAAAACCAAATAACCGAAACGAGTACTCATCAGTACCCACAAGATCTCTACGCTTCCACAGCTGGTAGAAGCTCAATGAATGTATCGGACGACTCGTCGTCGAGATCGGGTTTGATGATTACGAGGACTAGTTGCCAAGACTGTGGAAACCAAGCCAAAAAGGATTGTGTTTACATGAGATGTAGAACTTGTTGTAAGAACCGAGGGTTCAAGTGTTCACCCCATGTGAAGAGTACATGGGTTCCGGCTTCTAAACGTCGAGAGAGACAACAACTCACTCTTTCGCAGCAGCAACAACAACAACAACAAGTTCATGAGATTCGCGAAGAGATACTGAAGAGGCCGCACGGAGAGATTCCAATTAACTCTTCGTCTTCTCTTGCCTGCTATACTCGTTTACCCTCCGACACTTCAGGTATTTTTTATACGAGCTAATTAAGTTCACAAACTCTAGCTTCCTATTTAATATCGATTGCGTGTGATCTATAAGGAGAAATCAACATGATAAAAGAGAGTAGAGATTTCATATCTCTATGATTATTTTGCCTTTCCTTCTGTGAAAATACTGTCAGTGAGTAATCCTGATGAATAGATCGACACGATTTCTCCTCTCCGTGCGTGTCTCTATCTCTGCTTTATCTTCCTCTCCGTGTTGATCGATATCTGTGTATGAGCGTGTGTCTCGAGAAATTACCATATTTTTTGAACGACATGATCAATTGTAATTTATTATTTATTTTTATTATATCTCCCCTTTGATTGAAATGATTTAAATTAGCGTAAAATAATCCGAATCAATTTATTTCTTTTGTGTTTGATTAAATTGAAAAATAAGTAAGAAATAAAATTTATTCTTAAAGAAGAACGAATCATAATTTCATTTTCATTTCAATGACTTCAAATATAACTATAAATTCAAAATCTCAAAATCATAAATCTTAAATCTTAAAACACTAAATCACAAATATCAAAACCCTAAATCCCAAATTTTAAAACTCAAATCCTAAAATTCTAAAATCTTAAACTCTAAACCTTAAATCACAAATCCCTAAACCCTAAATCTTAAATCTTAAATCCTAAAACACTAAACATTAAATTCCAACTCTCAAATAATAAATCCTAAAACACTAAATCTTATTTAGAAAAATAATAATTTTAACCTTAAATCCCAAATCTTAAATCTCAAACCTCAAAACCCTAAACCCTATTTAGTAAAATAATAATTTTAATAATATATTTTCTTTTTAAGTAATAATTATTTAAAAAAATAATGATTTTAATAATGTATTTTGTCTAACAAAATAATAATAATTAAATATTATTATTTAAACTTTACTAATATATAAAGATATTAAGGTAATTAATAGTTTTTTTTTTCATTTTATTCTAGTGTCAAACCAAACATTATAATATTTATTCCTTCTTTGATTTCAATAATCAAACAAAATAACATTGTTTTTTCATTCTATTTCATTCTTCATTCTATTTCATCCTGATTCTAATTCTGATTCTATTTTATAAACCAAACATCACCTATATTTATTTAGTATTATGTATTTTTCAAAAAGATTATATTAATTTTATATTTTATTTATGTAGATTATCATCTCATTTTAGTTAATTTTAGCTTAAAATTATGATTGAATTCATATATATCAATTTATTAAATAAAAAATAGTAACTAACATATAAAATATTAAAAAATATTTTACCAATTAATTTATGTTGATTTAATAGATTTCATTTTCTGTTTATAACTACTTATTATTTAAGTAAATTAAAATAATTTTACTTTATTTTAATGTTAAATTAATAAATAAGATCTATTATTTTATGAAAATTGATACTAATATTTAAACTCTAATTGTGCATTAATTTTTGAGTAACAAACAAAATTTTAAAAATGAATAAATTGTTGTGTATAAAAAATCATTTAGATTTTAGATTTTTTATCAGTTATAATAAACTTTTATAAAAATGATTAAGAGAAAAATAACATAAATTATTTAATATTTTCAAATAACATACAAGTTTAATAAAATTAGATTATTATAAACATATATCATATATTTATTATAAATGTATAAAGTTAAAAAAATAAATATGTGTAATAATATATAGTTCAATTCTATTAAATTTTGATTTGTAAACTTTAAAATATTAACTAACTTAATACACATCATTTTTTTCATTTTTATAATTAAAACCAGCCTATTTCGATATATAAAACATAAATTTTGGTTTGATTCAAATTGATTTCTATCAAATATGTTGGTTGATGGGTTATTATGTCTATCTAGTTACTAATTTTAAAGTAGAAAATATTAATTTTGAAATAACTTAAATTTTTTAAAAAATTACACAAAAAGTAAACTTTTCAAAATTTTAAAAAAATAAAAATAGTACCAAATAATATTAAAAATTTATAAATAACTGTAGTTTAATTTGAATCGCGTTCAATTGGATGACGTTCTATATAAAATAATAGATTTTTTTATAATTAGAATATATGAATTAAAGATAAAAGTATTATTTTTATAGTTATAAAATTTTAAATTTTTTTTTTAACCATTTAATGCTATAGTAATTTTAAAGAATAAAATATTGCTTTGTCAAAGATTGATTAAAGCAAAAAAAAATTAATTTATATATATATAAGACAAAGAATATAATTGGTTGTAAGTAGGGGTGTCCAAAAATTAGATCGAACTGGATTAAATCAAAAAATTGGACTAGATCAGACCGGATCGAACAGTTTTATAAATCAAATGGTCTGGTTTAGTTTGTATTAATTAAAACTATTTTTCAAACGATCAAGTCCGGTTGGTATTAATTTTTAAACCGTTCGAACTGGTTTAATAATATATTAAATTTTTTATATTATTTCTCACTAAAGTGTCCAAAAACCAGACCAAACCAGATTAAACCTGAAAACTAGATCGGACTGAACGGTTTTATAAATCAAACGGTTCGATCCGATTTGTATTAATTAAAACCATTTTCAAACGATTCAGATAAATTTTTTTTCTTTAAAATTGGACCAGACTGGACCATGAACACTCCTAGTTGCAAGTATGAGTGATAAATAATTCTACCCTTCCCTTGATTCTTATATTTTAAATATTTTATAAAAATAGATAATCCTTTGTTTAGGATGTTGTCAATAATGATTTTTGGGAATAAATTTGAGTAATTATTTTTAATATGTATTTTTGTGTTATTTATTTTTAAAAATTATTATTTTTAAAATAGAAAAAGACTAATAATAGAAAATTTTATAATTTGTTTTACAATTTAATGTTTAAATATTTTTAAAAATAAAAACTTCGATATAATATTAATAAAAGAAAATAGGGTTACCTCATTTTAATTATTATTAAGTAATTGTAAAATTTATCATGATAATATCTACGTAATTTAAATTAGTGATTGATTACATTCATTGATTCAGATCATTGGGCAGATATTTATAATATATATTTATTTAATAAATGGGTTTATTTCTTTAGGGTTAGAAGTTGGGAACTTTCCAGCAGAAGTAGCCTCTCCAGCGGTATTTCGGTGTGTAAGAATGAGCTCAATCGATGATGGTGAAGGTGATCAGATAGCATATCAAACGGCTGTGAAAATGGGAGGCCATGTGTTTAAGGGAATTCTATACGACCATGGACCAGCTGGTGAAAGCTGATTTGGTGGAGTCCAAGTTCAGCCACTAAATCTCATAAGTGCATCCACCAAAGCTACAACTGGTGGTGCAGCCATTGTTGACCCTTCAACTCTATATCCAGCTCCGCTCAACTCTTACATGGCTGGTATGCAATTCTTCCTACCTCCAAGATCTTGACTTAAACAACAAACTTAAGCTTAACTGCCCACCATGTAGCTAGTAAAATTTGACACCAATCCTATTCAAGGACAAGATAAAGAAAACTGAGAAAATTGAAGAGTGAGAGAATGAAATCAATGAATGATGGTTGTTGACTTTTTAATTATTTATTTTCTATAACTTTTTTGCTTTAATTTGCATAAACATTTATTTAGGTTATGTAAATATTTTCTTTTTGATATTTTTTTTTTCAACTTATTACTTATATTATTAAAATATTTTTTAATCAACTATTTTAATTAAAAATTAGTAAATTTAATTAAAAAATTTAGTTCATATATAACATCTTTAAAGTTATAATCTTATTATCTTATTTACAAGAAACCTCTATAATTTTATATACTTATTTAAATATTTTGATCAAATTAATCAATTTTTGATGGAAATTATTGATCGGAAAATATTTTAATAATAAAAATATTTTAATAAAACATAACATTAAGATTAATAAACTTAAATTTTTTAAGTAACAGTAATACTTAATTGAATGTTTTCTCTTCTAATTTTAGTAACTAATTAATGTTTTCTTTCATCTCGAGGTATAGGCATGGTGGTAGGGGTGTCTATATATTTTTCTTTCTTTCAAAAATTGCCCAAGTGATTGAATCTGAGAGTAAATTAGACCAACAATTTTATTTTATAGGTTGGTTGGTTCAGTGTATACTTTAAAATTTAAAACATTGACTTAATTGATTTGTTTAGAAGTTTTTATTTTATAAAATTCAATAAAAACTAAATTGATATACTTCTAGTATAAATATATTTTAATTCTTTTATTTTTATAATATTTATACATAATAATTAATATATTTTAGATTTATTATTTTTCATTTTTTTTTTCTATATTTTAATTTCTAATCTGATCACATGCATGTAAAATAAACATTTCTTTTCTTTTCTGAGATAAGAGAATAAGCAAGTTTTACCAAAAAATTCCCGGCATAGGATTTCTTGCCATATTTGTATTGTATTTTACTCTATTGATTTATTAGGATCTAGTGCACATTTTGAAGTACTTCGATCTTAAACAATTTTAATTTTAATGAAGTTAATCGTTTTTAAATAACAACACACAAAAAAAAATATGGAATTAAAATTTATTATTAGTTTTAGCTTTGTAAAGTAAGTTTTTATTAAAAAAATTATTACTCTAAAACGGGGAAGGTAGAGTTCGTTTGCAAAATATGCTAGTAACAAACCAAAATATTGTAACCACCGTGATAATATGGTTTGTAGTTTCTTGGAAGCTGTTTTTTCCTTGATTACCCGCATGTTTGTTTGCCTTTTGAAGAAACAAGTCTTGCTCATAATTTCATTACCGTAAGATATGGCAATCAGGCCATGCATTATGAGCGAGCATTAATCCAAAAGTTTGAAAAAATATTATTTTCTCATTCGTTTTCTACATAGTAATATAATATTTTATGTTGTTGTATATATATGTCTTAGAATAGGAGTATGTGACAATTATTTTAAAAATATATATAATATTAATAAGAAAAATAATTTTTATCATCGAATTTTAGAAGTTGTTATAAACATAACATTAATATTTTATTATTTTTATATTATTAAATTTTAAAAAATATTATTTATATTTTTAAAATTTAATAGTACGTATTATAATATATTTTTTAATATTTATAAAATTTAATAATACGAAAATAGTAAATAAAAAATTAATAATATTTTTATAAACATTATAAAATTATGCGATAAATGAATATATTTTTTTGGGAAAAAGACGAAGAGATGTGACATTCATGTCAAAATTGAAAACTGTTTGATTTGATGAAATGTCAAATTAAATAGGAAACACTGCTTTATCATGTGCTAGACTTATTTAATGCAAATAGATGTGAAGATGAAAAATGCTTCGTTTACTTTGTCTCTATGTAAGACACTATATGCACTATTGCATTCTGTAGGCTGTATCCCACCTCTCTACTTCAGATGTTATGAGTATGGGCTTGACTAGTCTAATTGTTAACTTTCATAATTTAAATAAATCTTAAAAGTGTTTTTTATAAAGGAAAATGCAATGTCCGTATTCTATTAAAACCTTTTATTTGATTATTTAATTTGTTTTTTCCTTCTTATTTTAACGATTTAAATCAAATATGGTGAATTATAAATTTGCTTTGTATAATATCTTTGTTTACATATTTGTCATCCCATATAATACTATCAAAATGATTCACTATTGTAAGTAAAATAAATAAATAAATAAATAATATTATCACATATAATTTTGTTATTGTTATAATAAAAATATCAAAATTGATTATTTTATCTTTATAATTAATTGTATTTTTATGTTATCATTTAGGTCATTTAGTTCTATAACTTATAAATAACGTTTTTATCCTCTTGATTTTAAGAAAAATGTTAAAAAAAAAAATTAATTTTAAACTTTTTTTTAGTTAAACTTGTCATATAAATTACTAATTATTTCATTAATAAGGCTTAACGTTATTGTTTTAATGATTATTCTAACATTCAATCTCTATATTTGTGTATCATATTCTTTGTATTATTCATTTTTTTAATTTTAATTTTTATATTATTATTACTTAAATAATAATATTTTAGTTATATAAATTAAATAATAATATTTTAGTATAAATTTTATTAAATTTTTTTGTTTTTTTATATTATCTATTTTGCAATAATTAAAGGATTAATAATTATTTAAGACTTGAATTACTGGATTTTTGTGATTATTTTTCCTCAATGAAAGTATTTTATTATAATCGATGAATACACCATGATTCACAATATGTAAAGTTGAACTACCATAGTTGTGTTAAATGTAAAATATTGTTATGTTATTTGATTGTGATGATTTTGTTGTAGTAGTAACGTATGATTTAATATAATATATATTTACAACATTTTTGTAAAATTTCAAACTGTTCATAATTTTATAAATATTTATATTTCAATATCAGGCTCTATTATTACTTACAAGTTATATCGGATATCTTACTATTTTCCTTTTCAGCTGAAATGATTGAAAAAGACTAAATCATTCAACTGTAATATGATGAAGATGAGTGAGGGTGAACGTTGTCGATTTAATCGTTTATTCAATTATTTTATAAATTAGATTTTATAATTATTGTTTTAGAAAATTTAAAACCATAATCGTCACTTTGAAAAGTTAACCTAATTAGTTTGATGATTTTAGATATATAATTATAATATAATATAAAAATATATGTGATTTAAACAGAATAAATATATCATATAATTTAACTTAATATTATTATTATATATTTTATTTATTTAATTTTTTATCATTAAAAATTAATTAATAATTCTAATAAATACTCTATATATATAAAATTATAATTATTTTTAATATTAATCATTCCTATATTAATGATATGAAGCAAGACACACTCAAACAAATAACATATGATGATAAAAAGTTAATATGCAATAACTTTTTGGGACTTATCATTGATATTTATATTTTACCTTCAAAATTATCACAAAATTAGAAGTAATTATGTTTACATATAGTGGAAAAAAGGAAGGCGTAAAATTGAGAATGAAATGAGGGAAAAAGAATAATATTAGATTATGTTTACATTTTGCTTATATTCTAGAAAAAAATTAATAAAATTATAATTATACTTTAACAATAATAAAAATTAGAATAAATTAGCAAACATATCATTACTTAACTTAGAACATTTGTACAAATCTATAAATTAATTTTTTGGTAATAACAAATTTATTACCAAATTTCTTTTAAATATTATAAATTTACTACTATTATTATATTTTGTTGATAGATTTGTACAATTAATAAAAAAATTGATGCTAGATTTTTATCACTAATAAAAAGTTTATTGGTTGGTTTGTCATAAAAATAATAAATTTGTAACATTAATAAAAAAAATTGGTGAAATATTTATCATGACTTAAAGTTAAGTGAAAAATTTTCATACGTGATCTCTATTCAGTTGTATATTTATTAATTTATTTTATAAATTATACTATATAAACATATAAATAAAAAGTATTTAAAAAAAAATCAGTATGTTAAAAATGTAGGTTCCATTCGATTTTATCAAATTTTTCATTTTTAAAACCATTAGTCTATAAAGTTAGTTTACTTAATTTTCATACTTATTTAGACTAACTAACCTTTAAAAAAATTATAATACTAAGGTTGTGTGTTCGATTTTCCAAACAAATGTCCACCCTTAAAGATGATTATATATTTTTAATGAAAGTTTGCGACTGATAGGTTTTTGTAGATGTATTAGATATCCCAACTAGTTTTCAAAAAAATATTATACTATGTTTTGATTGATATTCTAATAATTTATAAATTTTATATAATAAATTTTGAAATATATTGATAATTAATACATTTATATTTATTGTACATATTTAATATGTTTAATGCCATTAATAGAAAATGTATAAATCTTGACACACCATTTAATTCATTTAAACTTATTGAAGATTGATTCTCGTTGTATAAAAAAAGAGAGGAGAAAAATGGTATATGATGAGCATAAACGAGAGCTTATTAATTAGTTTTGCAACCGTGTAAGTATCATATACAAAAATTAGCTAATAGTTTCTAAAAAAATGTATTTATTTTTATATGATGTTTTGATTGATATTCTAATAATTTATAAATTTCATATAATAAATTTTGAAATATATCAATGACTAATACATTTATATTTATTGGGTATATATTTAATATGTTTAATATCATTAATAAAAAATGGAAAAATCTTAACGTTCCACTTAATTCATTTGAACTTACTAAAAATCGATTCTCGTTATATAAAAAAGAGAGGAGAAAATAGTTATATGATGAGCATAAAAGAAAGCTTATTAATTGGTTTCACAACCATGTAAATATCATATACAAAAATTTATTAATGTATCTAATTAATGTTTTACAACTTTGTTTTAAACACAATTCATTTTTATATGCATAGATTCGAGTTGAACTCAATAAAACACAATCATAAAATAACAGAAACTCTGAAATAACTTACACATGGTCTAAAATTTGATGTCAAACCTTATTCTAGTTTCACAATTAATGGTTCTAGGTTTACAACACAAGCAAGTGACAAAGTCCAAGTAAACCAAAATAGTGGTGAGAAGATGGTTGCATAAACTTAACAATTCGCTAGTTTGAAAGATGGTAATCCTATACTTTCTAATAAAACGTACTATAATATAATTCAAGAAATTTTAGAACTCGATTATGAGATCTTCCATGAAATAGTATTCTTATGTGATTGGGTCGAAGACACTATAAATATTGGATATAAAATAGATAATTTTAGATTTATCTTTGTAAACTTATCCAAGATATGTCACATTGATGATCCTTTCACGTTAGCACTTCATGCAAAAACAAGTATTTTACATGAGCAATCAAATTGACACAAGATGATATGTTGTGTTATCGTCTCTACAAAAAGAGTTCTACTGTCTTAGAAGATAATGATATGCTTGATATGTTATCAAATATTAGTCATTTTTCAAACAAATTACCTAATGTATGTGATGATTTAGTTGATGACGATGATTCTTGATAATGGTTTCAAAGTGATTGTGAAGGAATATATATACACGATTGACAATCTAATTAAACATAATATATGGTCTATATTATTTTAATAACTCTTGTTTATATGTATGGAGTTAAAATGTGAATTAATTTTTATTTTATCATTGTTTGTAGATATTTCATGGATCTAATGGTGTTAGAGATTTTAGATTAAAATGATTCATTGGAGTATTTTAAAAGAAGGGATTGGACTAATATACATGACACTCTACTTAATCCAAATGATAGAATACTTATTGAATTCGATGCAACTTGTAATCCATTGGGAGAAAATGGTCAACATTTAAAATCTTCTATTGGTATACTCATCAAGTCAAGTATACCAATCAATATAATGATTGGAAGAAAGTTGAAGATTGTGGAAAGTACAAGATATAGAAAATCATTGATGTAAATCTCTTTTGTTTTATAATTAATTACATATTATATCTTTTTTGTATTATATTTTCTCTAAAATGTGTTTTTAGAAAATCATTTATGTAAGTCTCATTAAGTTAAGTATACTAATCAATATAATTTGATCTTTCCATAAGAATAAAATTAATCTTTCCATATGTACTTGTTAGATAGCTAATACATTGATCTTTTTACATATATGAGTTTTTTGTTTTTGAATTTATGATATTAAATTGTTATTTTGAATTTAAATACATATAGTTCTTTGGTTAGAACAAAATGGGCTATGATAGACAAATTTTTGAATATTTACAAAAAGAAAGGGCATAACATATGCTTCAAATTATAAGGTCGCACGAAAAATCAGAAAAAGAATATGATAATATTGAATAGCATATGCATCTTATTATTATGTGTTTATCTTATAAAATTACATGTAATAATGAATATGTGTAATTTTATATCTAATATACCATACACATGTATATTTGCTTATAATATTTAGTAATATTGTAATTAAGTTAAATTTGTATACATGTATTGTATGAAAGTTATTTTTTTGTTATAAGTTAGTTATTAAGTAATTAATTAATATATAGTTTTTAAATGAATAAAAAGTTTTAAAAACTCTTTTAAACATATTCTGATTTTTTCTATGATTTTGTGATTTAAAACATGTAGAGAGACTAACAGAAAATAACCAAAAGATGTTTAGGGGTTATATAACTTTAGGTTGGTTCTAGGATAGAATCAATTTAAAATTTTGTTTCGATTGACATGTAGGACAGACTTTAAATTTTAAGTCGGTTTTATCGGTGAACCGACTTAAAATTTTAAGTTGATTCTACCCTAGAATCGACTTAAAAATTAAAATCATCTCTATTTAAGTCGGTTATTAAATATAATTTTATTAGTTTAATCATTTGATAGAAAAATAATAATATTTTAATAAAAAAATCATTAAAATATTATAATTTGTTTTATTTGTATTAATGAGCTTTAATATCATTAAAAATATTTTTTGATTTATAAAAAAAAGTCGAATTAACTAAGAAAACATTCAGTTAATAATTCAAATTATATGATTTATATATTTTAATCCTGTAACTTTTTAGGTAAGTTATATTATTCATGTAATTTAAAAGTATAACCAATTAAGTCAAATTTTTCATAAATTAATAAGCACTTAATAATCACTATTCATACTTTCAAATTATACTTTAAACCATTTTTTAAGAAATAAAAAAAATAAAAACTAATTACTTTACTTTGGATAAATACTAAAAATATTCATTCATTATAAATATTTAATTTATTTTTAGTTTGTAAGTATATATATATATATAAAGCTTACACACTAAAAACAATTAATATAGGCCGGGACTTTAAAATGCTAGAGATGCAATTAGAATTTTAATTTCCATATGGAGACGATCATTTTGAATCAATCTCATCTAGGCTTGGCTTTTCTTGTGGTATTTTAAAGGATACAATCAGGGTTTGGTGTTGGGGAAGCGAATCTTTATCGAATCATATTGAAAATGAGTTTAGGAAAATGAAGATGGTGAGTATTATAGTTGTTGCTTCACATGTTTGTGGATTAAACATTTATGGTTTCATTTTGTGTAAAGCGAGAACGTTTCTAAGCAGTTGAATGCTCCTCTTTGCACAATTGTTAAGATTCAATTATATTTAAAGGCAGACGACACTGATGGTTTCGATCCATCAGGATGAATCATCCTACAAAAAGGTAATATCTCTAATTCTCTATCCCCTCTTCTACGAACAAATAACAAATTCAAGTTTGCTAAAATCAATGGATTTATGAGTTTTTATATATAACAGAAAAACTTGAAATAAGTTCTTGCTTCTTAGAAAGATCTTGGCTTGAACAAGGCAGCATAATTGGCCGGCCTAAAACAACAAGATACAAGGATGTAAGAGAAAGAATATTGAAAAACAGGAAACCGAATGGCAATATTATATCTGAACAAGATAGTGCACTTTTAAAGATGCAAAAATTAAGTATGATCATAATCACGTGTAGTATTTATGAAATGCAAGGCCACAAAAAAAAACATGTTTAAGTAGGTTGGAGTAGGCAAGGGTAGGTGATTCAACACAGCCAATATGTTAAATAGATTCAATTTATAATGCTTTCATGTATACTGTTTAATTACATATTTATATTTAAATTAAGAGCGAAGGGTGTTAGAGTTGATATAACTTTAACATAGGAAAAAATAGCTATTGAAATTTCATCTTTAAAAAATGTGTACTTTAATCCCTTATTTTTAAAATATGTACTATAATTGATTTACTTATTTTTAAGGTATAAGTTCAGCAACAGAATAGACCATCATATGGGATTAAAATGATCCTTTTAGACATTAATAGCATGGCATAACTTGCATGCTATGTCATGATATTAATGTCTAAAAGGGTCATTTTTAAGCTTTTTTATTCGAGGCAACGAGAACATTGAGATAATGTTGCATGTATACTTGTTAAATAACTAGTATATTGATATTTTAACATATATAAGTTTTAAATTCATGATATTAAATTATTATTCTGAATTTAAATATATGTAATTCTTGTCGTTTGAGTAAAACATGTTATGATAAGCAAATTTTTGAATATTTATAAGAAGAAATGGTAGAACACATGCTTCAAATTATAAGATCGTATGAAGAATTAGAAAAAGAATACGATGATATTGAATAACATAATCATCTTATTATCATGTGCTTATCTTATAAAATTACATATAATAATGGATATGTGTAATTTTATATATAATATACCATACACATGTATATTTGTTTATAATATTTAATAATATTGTAATTAAGTTAAATTTGTGTACATGTATTGTATGTAAGTTATTTTTTTGTTATAAGTTAGTTATTAAGTAATTAATTAATATCTAGTTTTTAAATGAATACAAAGTTTTAATAACTCTTTTAAACATATTCTAATTTTTTCTACAATCATGTTATTTAAAACATGTAGAGAGACTAGCAGAAAATAACCTAAAATATGTTTAGGAGTTATACAATTTTAAATCAGTTAAACATATTCTAGTTGTTTCTATGGTTATGTGATTTAACATGCAAAGAGGCTAGCATAAAATAACCAAAATATGTTTAGGGGTTATATAATTTTAAGTTGGTTCTAGGGTAAAATCGACTTAAAGTTTCAAGTCGATTCTTAAGAAATCATCTCAATTTAAGTCGTTTCACCGAAACAACGTAAAATCTTTTTTAAGTTGTTTATTAATTGACTTAAAAACTCTTTATTGTAATAGTGATATATATATGTGTATATATATATATATATAATATAATATTACTTCTTAAAACTTATAATCATAAAAATAGTACTATTTATATCTAGTTCTTACATTTTTAATATTAAAATAAAGTTCAACAAATCATTTTACATTGATAGTTATTTAATTAGATTGTGTTCAAGTTAATTTACAATCATTTAAACACGTTCAATATTAAATTCAATCTAATTTAATATTATTTAATATTAATTATGTGTAATTTTTGTTGTTATTAACTTTATATAAAAATAATGTTTATATTATAAAATTAATATGAGTTTAGTATATTAAATATCATGTTTAAATTTTAATTAATTCTTAAATTAAATATATATTAAACAAATTAAATTGAAAAATATTAGATTAGTTATAAAATTGTGATTAACAATGCACTTAGTCTTCAAGTTGTTGCCGTATCACAACAAATCCCTAAGATGGTAATATAGTTAGTTTATTCCGTTAACAATAATGATTACCTCATAATTTATTAAAGTGTAAAATAACAAAGTTTTTAATGTCTTTATACTACCAACCTTACTTTTTTATAACCTTAATGAATTAAAAAATTAAATAAAAAATAAGAGAATATAAAAAAAAGAAAAAAAGAATATATCATGAGTTATATTTTTCTTTTTACTTATAATTTCTTACTTTTTATCATTTAATTGCATTAAAATGTTTTAATTTTAATAGTATATTTATGACATAAAATATTCTTAAAAATTAAAAATATAAAATTTATAATTACATTACTTAAAAAAATAATATAATTCATTTCAATTATCAAAATCAAATCTAAAAACAAACAAAAAAAAGCCATCGGATACTACTAAAAGAGAAGTTTTTTTTTCTCAAAAATATTATTTAAGAAAAAAATCACATATTTGAATAACTTCTTAATTTTTAGATAAATATTGTCCACCATATGTGACTTAAAGTTAAAGAAATTTATTAAAAATATTAAAAATTTAAAGTTTACAAAGATGTATTTATATAAGATTGTTATAGATTTTAATATATTTTAAAAGTTTTTAAAAATTTAGCTGTATTTATTTAAGACTTTTTAAGAATATATTAAAGTTTAGTTATATTTAATTAAAATATTTTAAGATTTTTTTAAAAAATATATAAATTTAAGTATATTTAATTACTATTTTTTAAAAATTTATAAAAGTATTAAGATATTTAAAATATCAATAATTTTTAAATTTTTTATTTAATTATAAAATTTTGAAGGATTTAAATATTTTTTAGTATAAATAAAATATACTATCAATGACATCTTTTCACAATGGAGTTTTGGTGACTCTTTTTTTTAATTCTTTTTACCTTTTCTTTTTCTTGTCATTTTTTATTCCATTCTTTTTTTTTCTGACTTTTTGTTTCCTGACTCTTAACGCCGTCTTTTCCTTTCTTTTTATATTTCGTATTTATCAACTTAATATATTGATTCACGTTTAATTAATTTTTTTATTTTTATAATTTTATAATTTTGTTTTAATTATTATTAAAAATTAAAGATACGATCTTTTATCATAAGTTAAATTAGATATATATATATTTTTAATTAATACAAATCCTCCTTTTATGGTATAAAAACTTTCAATATTTTCAATAAATTTAAGAAAAGTTTAATTTTTATTAAATTTTTAAATAAAATACATAATAATATATTAAATATTTTTAATAATTATAAAATATTATTGATATATTCTAAAATAATGAAAAAATATGAATATAATTATATGATAAAAATTTAAAATATATTAAATTTATAAAAGTTTTTAGAATAATGAAAAAAATTATACAAATCTATTCCTACTCATATAAGGTTTTTAAAAATTTAGTAAAATATCTGCTAAATTTTTTAAAAGTATTTCAAATCTTTCCAATTATTTATAAGTTTTAATTAAAATTTTAAATTTTTTAAAAAATATATATTAAAACTTTTAAAAATATATTAAAATTTGTAGTTTTAAAATTTTAAATCTATGAAAGTTAAATCCGAATTGAAAACTCTTCCTTTTCTTATAAATCTGTGAATGTCCTAAATCGACAAAGATGCGGAACGTTATGATTCCGTCCTCGCTTCATTCTTACTCGTAGTTGCATAAGCAAGCCAATCCATTTTAGTCAACTGTTCATCAACAACCCTCTTGAGTCTTTGATTTTGAAGTTGGAACCATCGTGTGCTGGATTTTGGCCTTTTTTTCATTTATCGTCAGCCGAGAGGTACGTACATTCGGGTCTTGCAATTAGCCTTTTTGAATACTCTTTTGCAGATCTTTTGGCGTTTCCATGTGGGTATCTAATATTAGGGTTTGATATCTTTTGGCGTTTCCATGTGGGTATCTAATATTAGGGTTTGATGGTTTACCTCATTCTTTTCGTTCTAATTATACTCTTGGAATAATTAGCATAATCTTCTCCAAGATGTCTCTGTAACTTAATTTTAGTACATGTTTAGCCGTATTTGAACCACCATAGAATTGCATAGCTGTATGTTGTGAAATAATGGATGGTGTTGGGAAAATATATTAGCAGACTGTGGATTTCTCTTACTTTATGGTTGTTCTCTTAATGATTGAGATTTACATATTTAGGATATGTTGGCTTATTTGGCCTAGGAGATCAAAGTTGGTAATGCGTAGCGGATGCGGTCATTTGTTCACAATGCTTAGATATATGTTCTCAGTTTTGAGCCAAAAGGACATATTTGTGTATGGATTGCGAATCAAATTTCTGCCTTCGTTTCATATAGAATTTAGTTAGAATATTTTCCAGATTATTTGAAGTCAAAATTAGATGAATTTTTTTTTAGATGAAAATTAAATGGTGTAAATAGTAAAGCTTAAGTTGGAGAGGGGAGTCTTATCTACAAGACCTTGAAGTAAACTAGAAAAAGCTATTAGTCTCGTAATTATTGCAAAATAGGTACTTTAGTTTGTAATTATTAAGTTGGGCTGATTGGGCTCCATAATTTAACAAAAATAATCAAATTGATCCGGTTAACATAACGTGGTCAAAATTAAGTGTTATATATTACTGAAATGCATTTGCTAAGAATATGCCTAATTAATGAAGGTTAATTTATTAATTTTGATCTATATCTATTAAAAAAATTGTAAGAAAAACTTTGGAATCACTTTTCCCACAGTTCAAAAACGAGAGTTTTGAATCAAATGGCGGGATTTAAAGTTATTATCATTTCATTGGTGCTAAAATGGTTTAAATTCATCCAATAGCCTTGAAGAAGAAAGTCACGTATCTCTCCCATATCTTCTTTTGTCTAATTTAAACATCACATCACATCACATCACATCATGATTTAGATTTGTTTGACTCTTTATTAAAAACTATAGGATCAATTGGGCTCAATCCAAAAACAACAGACTAAATTGCTCATTCAAAGAAATGGGACTAAATCGGCCTGACGCCCCAAGGTAAACCAGCAAAATTTGATGAAATTAGTAAAAACTGGTTAGAACAAGTGTATTAGCCTCAAAGTCCATGCTTCCTTGAGATGTTTTTTCTTTCGTGTGGGATAGATACTGCCTGGTTGAATGTTGAATATTGTGTGCTCCAGCTATTGACTAGATCACCTAAAGCATTTTTTGCATTATGATACATATATGAATGCACTAAGGCCAATAATGTGCTATCTCAAAAGTTCTTTGGCATTTTGATGTTCTATCAGCCTGAACACTTTTTTCCTTTGAAAAGAAAAGAGTGAATTCCCAATTCGTTTTCTTGGATTTCAGGGGTTTCTTTTACCCTCCAAGCATAATAAAATTATGAATTAATTGGTTTTTGGTGTCAATCTCACTCTGCTATGTATTTAAATTTTCTGATGTTGGTGTGACCGTGTGAGTTGAATCTTTATGGCATTAGAGGATCAAGAAATATTTTCAGTCCTATGCTTGAAGAAGGCACTTTATGGAAGAAAAATGAACGATGCTTTTGAAACAGCAGCTTTTTGCAGATGGAAGCAATATTTATGCTGTTTAAAATTTGGCAGTTATCAATCTTTGCATATGGAAGCCATTGCAGATCCTGAGCACCAATTGAGGATTGAAGGAAGTGTACCAAATTTTCAAATTGATCCCAGAATGGCTCGATTTCCATGCTGCATTGTATGGACTCCAATTCCTGTTATCTCATGGCTAGTTCCTTTCATTGGCCACCTTGGCATATGCAGAGAGGACGGTGTAATCCTAGACTTTGCAGGACCCAATTATGTGTCTGTGGACAACTTTGCTTTTGGAGCAGTTGCACGCTACCTCCAAATAAGCAAAGAAAAGGTATGTGTGTGTCTTCAACTTTCTAAAATAATCTACATGGTAGTTTTGTGGGTATAGTGGTTAGTTTGTGAACAAAAAAGCATGAAATTTTAGTTCCACTATTATGTGGATATAAACATTTTAATCATGTTATTTTTGAGTTAAGCACTTGTAGTATCAAAATTATGAAAAGTGAGCACTTTAGTTATGTAATTATGAAAGATGTGCAATTCTAGTATCATAATTATAAAAGTTGAGCACTTCTAGACCATTTTTACACTTAGTGCTCAAGTTGCATAATAATTTCACTAGAAGTGCCCGTTCAACTTGTAATATGACTAGAGGGCTCAATTTTGGAAAAAATCGTGACATTCGGTGTTGCACCCCGATTATGATATATTACTGTACTGCTTTCCTAGTTGGAAGTTTCCTTAAATTAAAGCTTGGTTCTTTCACGAAACTTTAATTTTGTGATATGAATTTTTCTCCTAAAGATACCTCTGCATTATGCTCAAAGTAGGTGGTTTTTCTTATGCTTAATATTTTGTCAAGCAGTGTGAACTGTGCTTCATAGATCCTCTTCTTCAAGATGAATCAGGAAGGGAGACACTAACATGGGATGATGCACTAAGGAAGGGCACTCAGGAATATCAACACCGGTTCTACAACCTGTTCACTTGCAATTGTCATTGTTTTGTGGCCAACAACCTAAATAGGACGGGATTTCGTGGTGGTGGGTGGAATGTGGTGAACCTTGCTTCTCTGATCTTTCTAAAGGGAAAATGGGTAAGCACAACATCCATTATGAGATCATTCTTACCTTTTGTAATCATAATGTTTCTCGGACTTGCATTTGGAGGCTCCACCTTTTTAACATTCTTGGCATTTTTCACTTTCATTCTTGTGGGTTGGTTCTTGCTTGGAACTTATTGCTTCACGAATTTTATCCAATTGTAACCTCTTCATATTTGTTTAGATCAAATTAATACTAAGGACTTTTAATGAATATCAACAATCTTATACCCCATCAGCAACCCCCCCCCCCCCCCCCCCCCCTCCAAAGAAAAAAAGAGAGAGCTGGAGTCTCTTGAAACGGAACATTTAATTGAGTTATGCTCATGGATGAAAAAAATGGGGATATATCCATGGAAGGATCAGTAAAATCACATTATGGATATTGTTATGATGTAGAATTCTGTTTCGTTCAAAATATAGGTAATATCGGTACAATATAGGAATATCAATTTTGGTAATTTTGTTTTGTTATTTCTACAGTGTCTCGAAATTTCAAAAAAATAGGTAAAAATATTGGTTAGAATGTATGAAAAAAAAGTAAGTTGCCGCAATGGATTGTTCATTGGAGATGCAAAATTCCTTTTTGCAATAATAATTGGAATATTAATTTTCTTTAGAAATCTAATTTAGATATTCTATTTTATTTTTATTTTTCATCTTTTAATATTTATATTTATGTAAGATGATGTCTTAAACTTTACTACTTAATTCAATATATAAATAGCTATCTCTTACCTATAGGCCAACAAGTTACACATGACACAATTAAGTTTACAAGTTAAAAGTGAATCATATATATAGGTATTTGAGTTTTTAAATCTTATAATTTAGTTCTTAAAGTTTTAGAACTTATAATTTAGCTCTTAAAATTTTAAATTTTATAATTTAGTCTCTAAATTTTTAAAATTTCACATGTAGGGTTACTAAAATAAATATTTATGAATCAAAAATTTAAGATCTATGTATTAAATTTTAAAAATTTAGAAACTAAATCGTATTATTTAAAAGTTTAGAGACATATGTTTGAAGTTTTAAAAGTTTGAGAATATATATATAAATTTTATTAAAGTTTAGGAATCAATGGTGTACTTTAGCCATGTTTTTATATTATTAATTTAGCAAAAAAAAAAGAGATGTATTATCGTGATATCTCTTTAGATATTATTGGGAGAAATAAGTCAACGTATACATGACACATTAATAATTATAAGCAAAATTATTATTACTTAATGTTATGGTATAATTATTGTCTTTATTTTAGAGTTATTTTATATAGCATACATTTATATTTGTTAAATAAATATTTTGTTGCTATTATATGTCCATAGTGTGTGTTACATATGCCATAAATATGCCATTTCATTAAAAAAATAATTAAATTAGTATATTATTATTATTATTATATTTATTAAAAATTTATAAAATATTCCAAAAACTTTACGACAATTTTGTAATTTTTTTTAAAATAATTATCGAAATCGATAATATTTTGTAAAATTGAAGTTTTGATATTTTCATCAATATCGATATTTTCATCAATATTGATATTTTCATCCTGAGTTATGCTTAATGTTAGGTTTGTTAGAAAATTGAAGAGCAAAAGTTTTATTTAATAATAAAACTATTAGTTTTATGATGATTTAGTACTAGAACTTTATTTTTTTGTTTCAACTTACTATTAAAACTATATAATTTTGTTTTATTTTATTAATATGTTAGTTTATGCATCCAAAATAACAAAAAAAAAAATGAAATACATGCTAGTTATGTGACCACATTGGGGTATTTTATTAATTTTCATATAATGTACAAAAAAATATTCGAAATTTTTTGGATAAGGTACGAAGGTAAGAAGAAGGAGACCATTCACCAGCACAAATGTTGCATTGCCATTTTGCTTGCGTCACCACTACGCTCTAATAGCAACCATCATCGCACTTCTTTACAACCCAACCTTGTTCTAAAACAACGAACAAAACATCAAAATAGCATGATATCCATCGCCTTACTTGTTGAAGACAACATGATCAACCAATCTATTTCCTACAATCACGAAATTATGATCACTATTTTTTTCCACATCAATTTTCTTATAAAGTCATTATAATCTAGACTTTTAATCTCGTATTCATTAAGTTATTTTCTTCCGAGATCATTTCTTTGTTGTCTATTTGTGTTTTTTCCTCGATTGTTTTACATTATTTATAAAAATTATTAAAATATTGATAATATTGTCACCTGATTTATACATGTGTGATTTTTCTATTATTTTAGATACTTAAATCCATAAAATCCTAAAATGAAATAAAAATTATATAGTTTTAGTAATAAGTTGAAACAAAAAAAAAATAAACTTTAGTATTAAATTGACATAAAATTAATACTTTTATTACTAAATAAAAAGTTTGTATGAAAATAAACAATAACTTTAACAAGCCGGGACTTAACTAACCTTTCTTTGTTTTACTTACCTACCCATCATCCATGTAAATTTCACTCGTGATTCTCTTGTTTGTTTTTCGGTTTTTCAATAAGTATTTTTATTTTTCTCAAATGAGTTGTTATGTTATATTTGAGGTAAAGTGATGTAGAAATAATTAGAGATTAATCTCAATTATATTGTAATAGTTAGAATTAACATTTCATTTTTTATTTCATAATTTAATACTCTAATTTTTCATTTTTAATACATTTATGGTATGTTTGTTACATAATATTAAAAACTTGATTATAGTACAATTGTGTGTTTGATTATATAATAAGAACGTATTCTACAGAATAAAAATTGTATATTTTCATAGAAATTTAGTACGAACAATAGTTATAGGTCTAAATCACACTTAATATTTTACTTAATTTGTTTAAAATTTTAATTCTAAAATTATGTCTTAACATTTTCTTCGTCCCAAATTAAAAATATTTTGTTTATTATTTTAAAATGTACGAAAAATATAAATAAATACTAAATATTAATTTAAATAAAATTTTATAATGAAATTATTTTAATAAGTAAGAAAATTATATAAAATAAATTAAATAAAATTTTATTAAAATATTTATTATCAATTTTATCCAATTATATTATATAAGTTTTCATCAAATATTAAATAAAATAATTTATTCTAATATAATAAAATAGGGTTTGATAAGAGATTTGTTAGCCCATATTTCTCTGTTTGATTTTGAAGATTATTTATATAAAATAAAATTATGAGTTGGTAAATAATATGAACTGTGTAAACAATTTGAACTTAGTATGCATAATTTTTAAATTTAAAATTATATGTTACATTTTTTTCTCAAAATAAATTAGTAAATATTTTTATTTTTAAAGCATAAGAAATTTTTGAATATTGTTAGAAGATATTAGAAAACCAATTATTTCAAAAAGTTAAACTATTGAGAGAATGATGAACTATATATATATATATATATATATATATATTATTCCCTTACAAATGTTAGTTTTATGTAATATGCGTGTCAAATACATATATTTCAATAATAGGAGTTATTAGGATTTGAACACAAGAACTTCAATTTTAATTCCATTTTAAAATGATTGGGAAATTAACTCTTTCAAAACTTAAATTTTAATGAACTTTATATATGAAATTATCTTGATATGTAACAAATTTGTATAAAATAAATAAAACATCATTTTAAAGAGAAATGCAAATGATACATAAATTTGCTCATTATGTGACAAAATTAATTTGAAAAATAGAAAAGTAATTTATTTTTAGTTAATTTTAGGGTATTTTCCTATTACCAAAATAGTGGAATATGCAATTTTTTTGATGTCAAAATCACCTTCCTTATCTTAGTTTCATTCTTATACAATAACAGGGTCAAAATACTCAAACTCACTTTCACATATGAAAGTTCACAATAAGAATAAATAAGTATAAGGGTGAGTATATTATTTTTAAAAATTAACAATTTTAAAATTTATACTTAAACATAATGATTAGATATGTAATTGCATATTAAAAATTAAATGAAAAAAGTAAAACATTTGATATTTTTCAATGAAAACAATCTAGGTCATACTAATGACTTAAGAGAAAAATCGATAGTCTACCAAACCATCTTATCTTTTTACTATGAAAATTAAGTATTAAAGTATAAACTCGATCTTATACTATTATCTCTAAGATAATGTCTCAATGTACTTTATTTACGAGCTTCTACTCTATTTTCACAGCCTCTAAGATTAACATGAGCGGATCTTGACCAAGGTTCCAATCAACTTCTCAATAATTGGACACATTTACTGAATAACTTGCAATAGGGTTAGCACATAAACACAAATTTTTGTGCTTGTTCTAGATGAATTTTAATATTAAATAAATCATATCCTAGTTCTAAAGATATCAACAAATAAGGAACTAACAAAAAAAATAGAACAAGATCAATAACAATTACTCCTTTAAATCTTGATAGTTAATTCGATAGATCTTGACCACACATATAAAGAATTTACCAAACATATAAAGAATTGATGTAAGAATGAAATAATCCAAAAAAGAAGAAGCTATCTAATCATAGAAAATAATGAATAAAAACTATTAAATTCTTAGGAAATAAAGCATGTAATTTTTGTGTGCTTGTAAGTTATGTGATCTCTTGTAAGAATGATTGTAATAATGAGTCATGGGTTCTATTTATAAAAAAAATTAAAACCCTAATTATTTATCATTATAGAAAGATAATTATATTCCAAATACAATTAATAATACTCATTTGTTGAAGAAGACTTCAATGTAAAAAAGGAGTTCTTTTTGAAGAAGTTTTATTGAGCAATTGTCATTATCAGAAGAGCAAACATACATACAAAAATAAATTGAAAACATGAAAACCATACAAATAATGTTTACAAGAGTCTCAACAATGTCTCTAATAATATTTCTGGGTAAAAATTAAATAACTAGATAAAGAAATAAATCTTAAACTACTTATTTATCAATAAAGTCACGTGTTGTCTTGTTGAAGTTCAATATGGGAAACTTTACAGAGAAAGAGGGGTGTGCTTTTTCTAGCTAAGTAAGAATCTACTCCATACTACATATCATAACAAATAAAATGATGCATGTAATATGTTTAAAGATCTTATGCATATCAAGAAAAGAAGAGGTTTTCTTTTAAAACTTGAGTATATTTATACTTCCTCATTTCCTGAACCAAGAAGAGTATACATTTGAGGTACTGGATAAATGATAAATTACATATATTTTTTGTTATTAATTTATCATAACAAATAAAATGATGCATGTAATATGTTTAAAGATCTTATGCATATCAAGAAAAGAAGAGGTTTTCTTTTAAAACTTGAGTATATTTATACTTCCTCATTTCCTGAACCAAGAAGAGTATACATTTGAGGTACTGGATAAATGATAAATTACATATATTTTTTGTTATTAATTTCTCTATATATACACTTATATTATTGTTGTCATGTGCTATAATTTTTTATTTTATGAGAAAATTGAATTTTTATGTAATATTTTTTACGGATTTTTTTGGATAAGGTAGATTAACTTAAAAATGCTTCTGGATGAACTTAGAAAGAAATGCCCAATCAGTGTCCATGTAGGCTTTCATGCCATATGTCATCCAAAGAGCATGCCATGTGTCACCGTATCATTCACAACTCCAACCAAATGCATACCACACTCTAGACGTGTCTAAATCGTGCGTGTATCTCACCACACAATACCATCCATCCATGTTTGGCATGTGAATCTCAAAACCATGTGTAGCATGTGGTTTCGGCACTAAATGCATTCTGAGGTGTTTTGACTATTTGAATGATATTTTCTCCCTATAGTATATGTGGCATAACAAATCTACATCAATTTTACATCATCTAACCGTCCAAATTTCATATGAGCCAAAAATTAACTTTTTCTCATATATATATATATATATATATATATATATATATTTAAATAACACCCCATTAAACACAATAAGTAGTAGAAACACACAAAAATTGTGAGAAAAATTAATTTGGAGCATTCTTAAAATATTTTTGAAGGGTGATTCAACAACAAGGGTATATGATCTAGTTGGTTTCACTCCCATAAAAACAATAAGATTATTGTTTTTTCCCTCTCTTAATAATTATGAATTTTTTAGGTATTATTATAGATTTGATAATTTCTATATTTAGTTAAGCAATTCATTATGATTATGGACAATTCTAAACTTTAGATAATGATTTAATTTGAATTATGTTATAGTTTAATTAAATTTTTAATTTTTAATTTCTTAATGTATTTAATTTCATATTTGAATGTCAAAGTATTCTAATTCTTGAATTAGGTGTACAATTAGTTTGATATTAGTACTAGTTTAATATTACTTTACTTATTGCTAGATTATAAAGTTAGTATGAAATTGCTAACTTTTGTAATAAAATAGTATTACAATTGAAATTAAATGATTGATTAAAAATTATCAACGATTTTAATTTCATCTAATTTAGTTATTACTTTTTTTTTATTATAATGCAACAAATGAATTAAATTTAGTAGTTATAATTTTAGGTTTTCATGAGTTAGATTGATTAATAAATGAACTCTTAGTCAATTACAAAGTTAAAAAAGTGGATAATTTTAATCTAACTTAAATTACTAAAGTTAAAATTTCTACTTTTTCAAATTTAATACTCAATTTTAGCTTTAGGTGAGGATAGTCCTAAAATCACATGTTTTTTATATTGATCTCAAAAATCATGTTTTTCTTATTGCTATTTTCTAATTTTTTTATATTGTTTTATTTTCATCAAAAAATATTCAAAAATCCAATTCATTATATATGTGACATTTAATATTTAATTTTAAGCTAGTAATTAATAAGTTAATTTTCTTTATCCTTCGCGGGTAATGATCTTTGTTTCTATTATATTACTATTGACACATTTTTAAGGAAATAAGGATAAATATTTGATAGTCTATTTTGGATCCATCAAGATTTTCGCGTTGTATTGCTGGTGATTGATCTAAAATTTTCTAATTGTTTTTTTTTATGTTTTTTAGACTGAGTTATATTTTATTATTATTGTTTTCTTTTATTTTTTCATCTTTATTTTTCAAACTTTTTAGTGCTTGATTCTTAGGAACTAATTGAATGCAACTAGAACAAACATAACTATAACTTGAGATCAAGAGGACCAATTGAAACACCTTCAAGAAAAGCCAACCAAGTCACCCTCATCAAACAATTCATAATCTGAAAAAGAAGTGATGGAATTGAATAACCAAACACCAAAGGACCTAATTATGCCAGACTTAGAGTAGTAACCCTTATGCATAATATATCCAAACTTGGAGGTAGTTTCGAACTTAAGTTTGGACTAATTCATTTGTTACCTATTTTTAGGGGTTTAACTAGAGAGGACCCAAACAAGCATCTTATAGATTTCCATGTTTTCTTTGCAAGCATAAAATAATAGTATTAGCTAAAGAACATGTTAAACCGAGAGCCTTTCCATTCTCCTTAGCAGACAGTGTTAAGGAATGACTATATTATCTTCCTTTAGGATCCATTACCACCTAGAATGAGATGAAAATGTAGTTTCTTGAGAGATATTTCCTAGCTTCCAAAGCAATAACAATAAGGAATTTTTTTTAATAATGAAATCCAATGAAAAACAATCTATGCAATTGGGAAAGGTTCAAAAGCTTATATGCTTATTGCCCATGACACTAAATAAATGAGCAACTTTTGCTTCAGTATTTCTACAAAGGGTTAGCACCCATAGAGAGAAACATAATTAATGGTGTAAGTAGTGGGGCATTGGTAAATAAAACACTAATTGAAGCATGATCTTTGATTGCAACCATGACTACTAATTCTCAATAGTTTAACACCTGCTCTGATCCACATGACAAGGTAAAGGTAATAAGCACTAACTACCACCATGAGAAACAATTAAATAATATTAATTCTTTGGTGCAAAAGTTGGCTATTGGATAGGTTAAGACTTATGGCATATGCTCTACAATAGGACATCTCACTGACATGTGCCTTACTCTTCGAGAGAAGAACTACGAACAATCCAATGTTATTAGAGGATTTCAAGCATAGAAACTCATGTACGATCCTTATTCTAATACTTATAAAGTAGGATGGAGAGATAATCAAAATCTAAGCTATTCAAGCAATAATCAATTAACCTCAAATAACCAACCTTGTTTCCTTAGAAAGCTTGGTCATTGCATTAGCCATTAATAATGCTAAATTTCAATAGGATGTCAAAACTTCAATTCATAACCTATAGACACAAATAATGAGCCAAATATCCACAATTGTAGGAAGATTGGAAGCACATGCATATGACAAGCTCCATTCACAAACTGTAATAAATCCAAGGAAATTGTCAATGCCATTACATTGAAATGTGGCAAGCAGTTAGAGGAGCTCAAATAAGTCTCTAAAAATGTTAAATCAAATGAGGGGATTATCCAAAATAAAGAGATTGAAGAAAAAACCCCATAAGTAGCTATGGGGGCACCAAAAGTAGTATCCAAATCTGTCATTTCTACTTATGAACCTATTTTACCTTTTCCTAGCAGGTTTAAAAACTCAAGAAAGAAGAACATGAAAGGGTGATTATGGACACTTTTCAAAAAGTGTAAGTCAACATTATACTTCTAGATGTTATCAAGCAAATCTTAAATACTCCAAGTTTTTTAAAGAATTAAGTACCACCAAAAGCAAGCTAAAAGGTAATGAAGTGGTAAGTGTAGGGAAAAATGTCTCTAGAGTGCTACAAATAAAGATTCCACTCAATCTATAAGAGCATATATTATATTTATGCTTCATTAAATCTAGGTCTTTTAAAAGAAACATATATTATTATACAACTTGCTAATAAGACTAATGCATATCCTAAGGGTGTTATTTAAGATGTATTATTGTAAGTAGATGAGATGATTTTCTTGGTAGACTTGTATGTATTGGACATAGAGTGATGATTTTCTTCATATATGCTTGCTTCAATGCTTCATAGTTGACTATATAAAACGTTCATCTGCACCTAAGAAATATTAACTGAAAATAAGTACATGGCTACCAGTAACATCTTATTTGTGTTTCATGGATGTATTTAGCATTAATGTTTAACCTCTTTGATCAGTGTGGTTATGATAGATAAGACTCCCCACTGTAGTTTTAACCCGTCTGATTAGTGCTTCATTATTTTGTGTTTTTTGAAATATTTCAGGTGGTAACCTTTTGGAAAGGAGAGATTGTTGACACCAAGAATTATACTTTCTTGACAGGAAAATGGGAAGTTACATATGTTTTCTATTGTTATTCTATCAGTTGTCTTCTCTATCTCTCTCAAGTGTGGCAAGTACCATATATTAATTTATAGCATATGGTGGTGAAGGATCTTTCTTTGGTCGGTTTTCAAAATCATAAACATGTTTTTCCGACATGATGTTGTTTGTAACCTCTTGACAGACCAGATGATGATATTAGGCATTTTCTCTTACACGAGAAGCCTCACACCCCACTTTCACGCACTGGTTCAATATCATTACCCTACAGTCGCGCACATTTGGGGACCCAGTTTTTATGGAAAAAAAAATCGTCGTAATTGTTGCTTAAAAGATTCCTAGCCAATTTCGAGTATGTTTGTCATGGTATTATTCGATTTTGATTTCATTTATTTGTGCTTCATCGCTGTCGATGCCTGAATCAAGGTTGGTTTTTTTTTTTTGGTACAATATTTCCATGTTCCTTTCCTCTGTGTTTATTTCTTTTCTTTTTTTGGCTACTGATTACCTCCTTTGTTAAGAGACTTTGATAAATGACTGAAAAATTGTGTAGCAACAATCGAGCTCTTAAGAATTAATCTGGTTCCTTCATATGTGAGTATGTCCCTTTGTAACTTGTGGTTATGGTGTTTTTAATATTTCAGGTTTCTAGTTAACAATATGTGAGTATACACACTATGTTTGCAAACTAAAAAGGACTTTTTATGGCTTAACAATGGCTCCTTGTTGATACCAGGGTGCACAGAACATACAGGACCTCTTCTGATCAGCTGCTTAATTATTATTAATTAATTGGCATATATATATATATATATATTCTTATCTCCAAACTTTATGGGTTTTGGAAATCTAGCTGTAGTATATATCTAGCTCTAACAACTCTTTCACTTTTGTTCTATGATAATAAGTTGATAGCTTTCTCTCTTGTTTTCGCCCAATTATAATGTTTCCAGAAACCATGTTGAACATACAATCCATATAATCAATTTCCTTTGGGCTGATGTTAAGCGTGATGAGTTGAAGCATGTCAAATTTAACAAAAATCCTATAGACATGTCGTCAAAGTTGTGATATAGGACATGAGTATGCTGGTAAGGACATGCTTGAGCCAAGGGAAGCTGATATACCTGCCCCTTTTCAGGTTTTGGTTGTGCTTCCTTTGGTCGCTTACATACTACTTGGTTGTTCCTAATGTAATTCCTATGGTGGGTCTTCCCCGAAGAATGGACTTTATTCTTGTGCACTGTGCTTTAATCTAGCTAGAACACCCTGCTATCAGACACGGATATGCTAATAATAGATGCTGTTTTTTTTACGAGAAAATTAACAATATACATAGTAGATCCTATTAAAGAAGAATTCTTTGAAGAAAATCATTTGTTATATGCAAAATATTTTTCATATTGATTTAAGAAAATCATTTGTTATATGCAAAATATTTTTCATATTGATTTAAATCGTGGATAATTTGATTAGTAAATATTAGTAATTTTTTTCTTCATATATTTCATATTTTAAAATACTTTAATTAATTAACTATAGTAAGGTTTTATTATATTTTAGTGTATATATAAACTCTTAAATGTAATTTTACTATTAAGTTTAATATAATGTTTTTTAATTTTTTAATTTACATTAAAAAATGAAGTTAATTGAGATGTATATGATCACAGTTTAAATGTAACCGAGGACAAATCATTTGGTTATAAGACCGTAATCAAATGTTATGTCTATAACCTTAGGATTTTAAAGATCGAGGCCCTAGAAATACTCTATGATCTCTCTCACTTAGACCTCAGTTTTTATAATCGTGATCATAGACTTTCGATCACACTTAAAAACTGAGATCATATATCAATATTATAGTAGTAGATATTTTTAAATATTTTGTTGAAAAACTCTTATGGTTTTTTCAACTTGACAATCTTAGAGTTTTAGTAATTACGCATTATATCCATGAAATATTATGAATAAAGGGTACTAGATTTAATGATGTGGTCGTTGAAATTTTTTGTTTTTTGGAAAAATTATGGAAAACAATTATGTTTGTAGATTTCTTGCAAAGTTTCATACTTTCGACAATAATGGATAATGATGCATTTAAATACAAGAATCAATTTAAACCTTACTTTAAATTCATTAAAATATTGTGTTTTAGTGTAGAACAAGTAAGAATTTTATGCATAAAAGATTTTAAAAAATAACTCTTATTTAAGAAATTGGGGGGGTTTGTTGTTGTAAAATGAAAATTAAATCTATCAACTAAAAACCAATAAACTAAAAATAGGATATAAGAAATATGATTAAGATACAAATAAAAGATGATTATAGAATCATCCTCCACGAGTAGCATGTATTGCAAATTAATAAAAGCTTATCCTATCTTTCTATTTTTTGATTATATCAACTTAGATAAATTCACAATTTCGAAAGTCTCTATTTCTTTTTATTTAATCATTGAATTAAGTAAGTTCTTAATTCAATTTCTTTCTAACAAACAACCTAGAATAAGCTTTCAAAATTTAATCTATAAGATGAAGGAGAATTCTTTCCTTCCAAACTTTATAATTATCCCATTTCAATTCGAGAATGTTATAACGAATATTAGAGAAATTCATAGGTTGCGAAGTTACGATTAAAGATTATATGCTTATTAAAATTTGAGACATAAATTAAAGTCATTCTTTACCGATGAAAATCATGAAAAATATGAATCTAGTGACATAAAACTTACATGTGTGCTAAAATTATAATTCAATTAGATTTATCTTAACTTTATGATAAAACTATCAAATTATGTTTATTTTTCTAATCTCTGTCGGTAAATTAGAAAATATAATTTGATATTCTTTCCTAATTAATCATACTAAATATAATAAAAATATTTATGATATAAGATTTATTATATCACATATGATTGATCACACTTAATATTTATTTTTCTAAATGTGATCTTAAATAAACATTATTATAGTTTTAATTAATTAAATATGTTGTGGCTACTCTCTACTTAATTAAATTATATGAATCACTTAAATATTAACTAAATCCTTAGGCTCAATTATTGCATAAAATCATAAACAATATTAATTTAATTCTAAATGTACAAATATTATCTATATTAAGATTGCATGAATAAAGAAATGAAAATAAATTATATAAGAAAAATAAATAATAAAAATAAAAATTAAATTCACGAAGAGCCATTAAAAATTAATTCCATTATGCATAAATTATTTAACCAAATTTCATATGCATAATTTATACATACAAATACAAAAAAAAAAAAAATTTAAACATAATGTATTTAATCATAAATAAATTTTAATGTGACAAAATTATTTAAATAAATGTCACATATATAATAAATATTCTATACATGACAAACCTAAGTTAAATAAATTAATCACATTAAAATTATATTTTTTAATTTAGTAAATAAATAAAAAACATATTCTAAATATATATAAAATGTATTTAGTATAAAAATTATTAGAAATCAACTATAGCCTAATGGTCAAGGCACTATGCCTTCAAGCAAAAGGTCTAGGTTCAAGTCCTAGAAACAATAAAAAAAAATTTTGGACTTCATCTTCAACCTCCAATCAGGTCATAATGATCCAGTTGTAACCCGATCGAAACCCAGATCGTATCTTATGATTTCGAGGACGAAATTTATCTTCTTCTTTTTTTATCAAAATTCTCAAAATTAAAATTTCAAGTGATTAATGGTATCAGTTTGAATCAAAAATATCAATTTAAATAAAAAGTTAATTGATACATTCCAATAAACGCGCATGAAAAATTAAAATGATTTTCTTCATGGTTTTCATGTTTTAAGTCACAAAATCATTAGAAAATCAATAATAAAATCATTTATAATTGTCATATGCATCAAAACCAAGCCTTTCAAAAAACTCAATTTCAAGGTGCTCGGTGAAATAGAGCAAAATAGAGATCATTCTAAATTGATTAAGACATAGGTAATATGGACTCTCATACCAAATGCAAGTATAATTTAATTGACCCAAATGTGAAATAAACAAACTAAAGAGATAAAAAAACAAGCAAAATAAGGATCTTACCTCTAACCATTGAAATTGTTCTTGAAGCTCCAAACTGATTAAAACTGATTTGTTCTATATGTTAGAAATTTTTAAGCTTTTAATAACACTTAAATAGATAATGTATTACACTAGAATTGTGTGTTGAATTTGGGGACCATAACACTCCTTTTATAGTCGTGCTTCCTATCAAAGCATTGACACAATAATCAACTTTCAGTAATAACCGATGAACTATGACTCTTCAATGGTAGAAATATTTGAACCACATTTAAATGATTTTAAAAAAAAATGGATTAAAAATTGAAAATTGGAGAACTGACGGATCGGTTATAGATTTAAATCCTGGAAAAAACTTGGCGAAACATACCAAATTGTGTCTAATGATTAAGGTATCATAAATTAGATTTAGGTGAAGAAATTATAATACAAGATCTAAATCTATATGGAACGGAAAAAATTAAAGAATAAGTATTGTGATATTTATTCAAAATAAAAAATAAAAAATAACTAATTTATTGGATAGAAAGTTCATATATTTATATATACTGAGAAAGTTCATATATTCAAAAGAGAAAATTCAAATGTGAAAGTAACTTTTTAATAGATAAAAAAGTAGTTAAAAAATTCAGAAAAAGAGCATCTATGGTTTTAAATCATAGAAAAGAGTGAAAAAAGAAGGAAATATATTTAGTGGTTTTTAACCTCCTTACTCGAGTATAGAGTTTAAAATTAAACCTAGTTGACTTTTCTGCATATTATAGGTTAATTAAAGATGTCTTAAACATGTCATATAAATTTTTTTCCATAATAATATTGGTGAGCTAAGCATACATTTTGGGTTTTTTTCGTCTTCTTTCCCGATATATTTGATTAAATTAATACCATAGAATTCTTCATGTTTTTTTAACTAAATATAGGCATTGAAAGCAATGAAAAAAAACGAATTCTTTTTCTCACTAATTCCAACTCTTTTTTATTATTTAATTAAATATTTAAATTTTATTATATATATAATACTTAAACCACAAAAATACCATAAATTTGTTTTTATGTTTGTTTATATTGTAACATTGAATTATTTTTTTATCTTGTTTATACCATCAAATTCTTAAAAAAAATCATGTATAATATTATGTTATTTTTGTCTAATTATGTCACAAATCATAATACAAATTTTTATTTTAAATATATTACTTAAGTATCTATTTAGCATTGATATGTGACACCGTTACACAAAAACTAATATTATGATATAAATAAAACTTTTTACAAATAAAATTATTAAAAATAATTTAATAGGATAAACAACACTTATTGTTCAATAATAGTTTTTTTAAGTTTAAACAAGTAGCAAAGTTGTTATATTTTCGTATTAAATGTACAAATTTAAGATTATAGTAGTCATGTAGTAGAATTTAAAAAAAATTAATTTTTAATATATAATACATTATTTTCTTTTTGTATAAATTTATGTACAAAATAAGTTACTTACTACCATGGGAGTAATATCCAATTTGGTTCTTACATTTTTTAAAATTGAAAATATTGGTTATCTTTGTTGTATTATTATTATATTTTAGATTTTATAATTTTAATTTTTTTAATCATTAATATATGTTGAAAAAGAAAATATCTTTAAGTAGAAAATATTAAAAAATAAAGTTATTAAAATTAGATTAAAATATCTATATACATTATTATAATAATAAGTTCATTAATCTATAACAATTTAAACTAAGTTGACCTATTTAAAGTGAATTAGATGCGAAGAAAAAAATTCTTCTTTGACTTAGCAGTCAATCTTTTTGAGTTCGTCATGTAAGACCGTTATTTTAATTAGCGGTCAATTTTTTGACTAGCAAATGTGAGACCGTTATTGCGCGCTTTTCTTCTTCTTCTTCTTTTCTTATTATTTTAAATAATTATATTATTCAAGCGTTTATAATTAACTTATTATTAGTATTGATAATATTTTCTTATTGTGCGCTTTAATTCCCTTGTGAATAACAGTTTATAATTTTATTCTTTACAAATAATAATAATAATAACAATTTATATATCTTGCTATCGAGGTGTAATTTAACATTAGTATATAAAAAAAATTGGGTCGGAATCTTAGTTATTAATTCACAAAGAATCTATTTATTTTAAAACAATAATAAGTGTGTCACCTCTCTTATATTTTTTTTTTAATTTATATAATTAACTTCAAAATATATAATACACATTCATTCATATTTTAAAATAACGAGAATTTGAATATACTTTAAAGAGAATAAAAATTACCAATTTTACTAGTAAATTGTTAGAAACTCAAATTTAACATAACTCAATAAAATCTTATTAAAATCTTATTAAGTTAAAGATTATCCAGATTTATAAGTATCATTATTGTCTTACTCCTAACCGATGTGAGATAGAGATATTTAAGAACCACTCCACTCGACGGATAAAGATGGACATAAGTACTACAGTAAACCTGTGGTAGAACTCAAGGTCTAAGCATACATAGACCAAAACTTGATTCTAATAACTCAACTCAATAAGATCTTATTGAGTTAAAAGTTATTCTAACTTATAACAATTTTAATAACTTACTACAAACCTATATGAGATAAGAATATTTAACACAAACTATTAGGCGAGTTATGTGTTATTCATGGCTTAATTGATTCAAACATAAGTAATGGGTTGTATTTATGAATTCTATCTTGTCTAGAATTATTTGACTTAAAAATTTATATATAATTGTTATGTAATTATTAATAAATATATCAATAAAATAAAATAATTTTATTATTTTATATCTTAATGCTCTAAACACAAAAAAAAAAATACAAACTTTATATTTAAATATTTTATATATTTAATAAAAGATACTAACTCAAAATTAAATAATAATAATTTTTAATGTTTATATGATATAATCCTTATTTCAAATCCTCCAACAACATAATTACACTCCGCTTGTAGTCTTCTACTTGTATATAACGTCTAAAAGACGTTACTTTGGCATTGAATTCATCTACTCTGTATTTTCAAAAATGGTGATTTCTACGCACAGAAAAAGAGAAACTTTCTCATTCATCTTCTTCCTCATTCTATCGCTGTCTCTCTCATTTCAATTCTCTGAAACATGTCATTCAGTAGATAAACAAGCATTGCTCCAATTCAAACACAAAATCACTTCTGACCCATCCAAGCTTTTCCATTCATGGAACTCATCTTCTAATTGTTGTTCTTCTTGGGAAGGCGTACAATGTGATTCCTCAGGCAGAGTTGTAAATATCTCAAGGCCAGGACTTGCTTCAGACAAGGACCTTTTACTTGATACATTTGTGTCTGGTTCTTTATCTCCTTTTCTGGGAAACTTATCATCCCTTCAACTCCTAGACTTGAGCAATCTAAAATACTTATATGGTCCAATACCACCAGAACTAGGCAAGTTAACTCACCTCACTTATCTCTTTCTTGACTCAAACAAACTCGATGGTTCAATTCCTTTAACATTTCAACACCTCTTTAAGCTCAAAAAACTTTATCTTAGTAACAATCATATGTCTGGTATGCTTCCAAATTCTGTTTTTAGATCCTTGAAGTCACTTTTTGAATTGGGTTTATCAGGAAATCGATTTTCTGGGTCAATTCCAAATTCAATTGGAACATTGGTTTCTCTGTCTAAACTTGATCTACATTGGAACAATTACTCTGGTAGTATTCCTAGTACCATTGGTTACCTTAAGAATCTCAAATATCTTGATTTGTCTGAAAATCAAATAAGTGGAAACATTCCTCAAACACTTGGTGGGCTTTCTTCATTAGTTTTGCTTTATCTCAATCAGAATCAGATTTCTGGTAGAATTCCTTCTTCAATTTCTGGGCTCCTTTCCTTACAATTTTGTCAATTATCTGAAAACAAGCTAAGTAGAAATTTACCATCTACAATTGGGAAGCTTCCAAAAATCCAAAAGCTGATATTTGAGAACAATAGACTCTCAGGAAAATTGCCAGCATCAATTGGTCGACTTTTTACTCTTAAAGAAATTTACTTCTCCAACAATGACTTTTCTGGAAAGATACCTTCAACTTTTGGCAATTTAAGAAACTTACAAACATTAGATTTATCAAGAAATCAACTTTCTGGTAAAGTTCCTCATCAGCTAGCTAAATTGCAGAGTCTACAGACTTTGGATCTTTCATTCAATCCTTTGGGACTTGTAAGTATACCAAAATGGTTTTCAAAATTGAAACTTTTTCGCTTAATGTTGGCAAAAACTGGGATTAAAGGGCAACTTCCAATTTGGTTATCTTCATCATCCATTGCTATTCTTGATCTTTCAAGCAATAACTTGAAGGGAAATTTACCTCATTGGATTGGAAATATGACTGAGCTTTCATTTCTCAACTTATCAAATAATGGATTTGATTCACAAGTCCCTGAAGTATTCACAAAACTTTCACTTCTAATGGATCTTGATCTTCATTCTAACAAGTTCACAGGTCAAATAAACAGATTATTTTTAAAACAATCACAAAACCCACTTGGTCAATATAGTTCTATTGATATATCTAACAATTTGTTCATGGGTCCAATTGATGAGAGAATTGGAGAGATACATGTGATGGGTTCAATCAAGTCTCTTATTCTATCAAACAATCCATTAGGTGGAAACATACCAAAGTCATTGGGGAAATTGAGTGAGCTAGAGAGGCTTGAGCTTGTGGGGAATAAGCTATTTGGGAAGATACCTATTGGAGCTTGGAAATGCTAAGAAATTGAAAACCATTTTGCTTTCAAAGAATAAGTTGAGAGGTAATATTCCAAAAGAGGTATTGAATTTGGAGGATATTAGAGAATTTGATGTGTCTGGAAATTTACTAAGTGGAAAAATTCCTCCCCATAAAGCAAATATCTCTATTTCTGCTTTCAGGAATAATCCAGGCTTGTGTGGATCTCCACTTCCTCCTTGCAAGCACTCCTAGTAGGCTCAATTATGTTTTATTATTATTATTATTATTTAAATCCTGCAAGTTTAGTTGTTTTGTTCCGAAAATGAAAGATTTAGCTCTTTGATAATAGTCTCTTAATTCTTTCAGTACGATCAGATACTCAGACTTTATTTAGCAAAAAAATAAAATAAAAGATACTGTTACAGCTTATAAGTGACAGTGACACACAACTAGTTATACCATTATGTAAATTGATTTTATTATATAATTATGATAATAGTATGTAAAAAATAATTCCTTTATCCGTACTAATCATACATACATGTGCCTAATAACAATGGTTTAAACTTAGGTAAAGTGAATTGTATATAAGGATTTATTTTATTTGTTAGTTACTTTGATACTATTTGTTAAACTTTAGGATTCAGCTCAAAATATTTTTTTATGATTTAATAAGTTGTGATTGAAATGTGATTTAGTCGATATAATTTCTCACTACTGTCATGGTAGATCCAAATTCGAATTTTATTTTATATATTTTTTATTTAATAAAAAAGACTACTTTAATATCTCCTTTTAAAAGATTATATAATTGTGTTAATAGTTGGAGTGGGTGCATTCGTTTTAATTGTCTTGATTTATTTAAAAAAAACAAAACCTAGACTTTTAACTTCCAAACACAAACTTCTAGCCGACTTACAATGTTGACTTGGGGATAGCCGTTTTTACAATAATTTTTTTTCAATTTTTTTTTTATAAAAGTATAACGTAAAACGATAAAATCTTTTAACATATATATCAAAAAATTCTTAATAAAAGTATAACTTAAAACGATAAAATCTTTTAACATGATATATCTTTTTAGGATGTTTCTATTTAAAAATGTTTAAACTTGTTAAAAATTAAAAAAAATGTGCACCATATTTCACATCAATATAAAATAAAGAATAACAACAAATATTATCAAAATAGTTAAAATTTGCAAATAAATAAGAACATGTGTATCTCTCATCCCAAAAAAAAAATGTTTATCTTAAATGTATTTAATTAAGTTTATACACTAAAATTTATAAAAAAATGATAAATATATTAATTAATATAATAAAATTAAAAATTATTTATAATAAAAATATATCGATTTGATTATAGATTATATAAAATAAAAACCTTTAACTGTACTTACAAGTTAATTTTCTAAATTTTAAGATTTATACTCAGCAAACTTATAAAAAAGTATAATTTTAATTTAATCTTAAATTCAATTGGCATTTTTTAAAGAATATGCCAAGCACTATTAATCACTAAATGGCAATGTTGTATCGCACATTAAGGCATCTCCACTCAGAACATATTCATGCTTGCAATGTCAGCCACAATCTAATGCAATACAGTTGTTCGATTCCCACCCAATGTTATAATAAAAATGAACTCTTATCTCAATCATTTATATGAATTTGTTGTATCCAAATATTTTAATCAACGGACGTCTTTGGGCTTTGCCAATATATATATATATATATATATATTTCAACATAAAATTACTCTCCAATGTTGACATTTCGGTTGGGAGGCTAAAAAATCTTGAACGGCTATAAAAATATTATTATTTTCAACCTTTCTTCCCATACTTCAAAAGAAAACAAAAAAAGGGAAAGACAGAGGCTCCAAAACAGAGGAATTTGCCACAAATACAAGTGTCTCTCACGTTATCCAAAATACTGATCAAAGTCTTCGATTTATTTGTCGTTTTACTTATCTGCCCATAAGTTGCTGTCATTTAGCATTCTCGTGTTTTTGTATCTTTCATAAAATTCATAGAGAACCACTTTGTAGACGTTGAGAAAGCACTTTGATCATTGGGTGCTTTGTGTGTTTTATTCCCTGCTTTGGGTCAGTTTCGATTTTTATTTTTTTAAGAAGTGATTTCAAAAGAAATGGTTTGAAATGTCGTATTTACATAAAAAAAATGATTTAAAGAGAAACGTTTCAGAATTTGGCATAAAATTGTTTTAGAATAACACTTTAACAATTTATTTATAAAATGAGTCTATACTCTATACTACTTGTCTCAGAAGTAAGTAACAAATACAAATCATGCTTTTTAAAATAGAAATTGTCAAACATACTTGAAAATAAGTAAATCATTTCAAATTTCTTTCACTAAAAAATAAAAAAACGATTTCTAAATGGATCATTAATATTGTAAGAAATTAAATGAAAGTCAGCCTTTTGCCACATGAACTACCACCATAAAGAAGATTAACATGCTGTGATATACATTTTAAATGGTACATTATGGAATGTGTTAGAATATACTAATGTAATACGCAAATTGGTGAGATTAGAGCAACATAAATTGTGACGATTATTGCTTTTTGGATTTGTATCTTGTCACAACTCTTTATTTTTGGGGGGTAAAGATTGAGTTTTTGATCGACTTAAAACTTGCAAGAAAGCCTACACATTACATTCATGATCCATTGGGATGCAAGCCTTGAACGACCAGAGGTACCAACTCATCTTCCATGCTACTTTAGGTATGTATGATCATTTGTCTATGTAGAAACTAAACTAATAGAATCATAAGGAACCTAAAAGTAGAGTTTGTATTATCTATATATCAACTGCTTTTACTAAAACTATAAAGATTCAATTTTTTTTCTTGAAAAACGTTCTCAAAACCAACGCTACAATATTACAAATTGTGGCTATTTTTAACCGGATCAAACTATATCGAAACATTTTGGTATTTCTAAACATTACTTGAGATTATTTTATTGGCTTCCTACAAATTTATACTCACTCATACAACACAACAAAAATAACATTAATCTAGTCTAATATCATTTGGACTTAAAATACAATATAACTTTAAAAAAGTTGAGAAATTAACAAAAACATATGTACATAGCTACTTAATAGATAGTATGCCCTAAATATAAGTAATTAACATGTGTCAACATATTAGTCATCTTTTGTATAACTTATTAGTGAGCAAATTGAAAAGGTCTCATATTGATTAAGAATAAAGATGAATGTTATATTTTGAGTTATAAATAAAACCCCCTCCTCCACTTCTAAAATATTCTAAAATTTATAAATTTTTCTTTCTTTTTGTAACGGCAATTGATTAGCTCAATTTTGTTAAGTTAGTTGTAATTTTGAAGTTTATCCATTTGAAGATAGTGGAAGTAGTCAACGACGTCCGAGGACATAGGTAACATTTATACCAAATCTCGTTAAATTTATGGTATTTTTATTTTTCTACTTTAGTTTCTTTTAACATTATATTTTTAATAACATTATTTTGTCGGACTAATTTGAGTTCTATTCATTTAAATCATAAGTGAATAGTAACTACTTAGAATATAGAAAATATACCCGATTTTCCCAACAATTAGTATCAGAGTCGAATGTTTCTACCTAGAAATTTGTTTGTATTCTGCTTGTTTGCTATTGAAATATAGTTGCTAATTGTTGTAATATGAAGAAATGATAGAAAAAAAGTCTCCCTTAAATAAAAGGTCAACCATCCACGTCAGGTAGAACAATGATGATAAATGCAAGGTTCGAGGTAGAGAAGTTTGATGAAACCAGTCATTTTGGCATATGGCAAGGCGAAGTTCTAGATGCTCTATTTCAACAAGGTCTAGAAATCGACATTGAAGAAAAAAAACTAGATGGAGTAGATGAAGTTGAGCGGAAAAATATCAACTGATTGGCATGTGGTACAATTCGTTCGTGTCTCTCAAGAGAACAAAAGTACACGTTCATGAAGCAGACATCCACAAGTAAGTTGTGGAAGGCATTGGAGAACAAGTTCATGAAGAAGAGCGAACATAATCGGCTCTATTTGAAGAAGTTCTATTTTGAATACCTTCCAAGTACCACAATAAACGACTACATTACTGTTTTTAATCGATTAGTAGCAGATTTGTTAAATATGGATGAAACTTTTAGAGATGAAAATTTAGCCTTGATGTTATTAGTCTCCCTTCCTGATGAGTTTGATCACCTTATTATGAGCTTACTCATTGGAAAGGATAAAATGTATTTTGAGGAAGTTTGCATTGCTTTGTATAGTTATGAAATTAAAAAGAAAAAAATATAAAAAAGAAAGCAGGAATGAAGCAGCAGAAACATTGTTTGTAAGAGGGCATCCGCAAACTCAACAAAAAGGAAGGAAAAGCAAATCTCATTCAAAAGGAAGACTTGGTAAATATGTGCCTTTTGTCACAAAAAAGGCCATGGGAAGAAAAATTGTTTAAAGCTACAAAAGAAAGGAAAAAATATGTCGTCTGATGCATGTGAAGCTGAAAGCAATTCAAATTCAAATTTTGCATTGGTTGGTTCTTCAATAGCATCCCATCCTAATAATTGGATTTTTGATTCAACGTGTACCTTCTATATGTCTCCTAACAAGGAGTAATTCTTTAACTTTGAAGAACTAGACGGTGGAGTTGTTTTCATGGGTAATGATTATCCATGCAAAGTCTTAGGGATCGATACAATTTGTTTGAAGAATCAAGATGGTTTAACCAAAGTCTTGAAATATGTTCATTATGTCCCAGATATGAAGAAAAATCTCATTGTTGTGAGAGTCTTATAATCAAAAGGCTTCACTGTGATCATACAAAATGGGGTATTGAAGGTTTCTTCTGGAGCACTTGTGGTGATGACCAAGGTGGTAACGACATTTAAGTTCAAACATTGTCTATACTTAGTTAATATCCTGCAAATTTGAATTGGGAATGTCGTTGCTAATCTAGAGATTGAAGAAATCATTAAAGAATCATTAAGTCGCTAAAGTAGAGATTTGTTATATAGATCCTTAATGAGAAAATTGAAAAAGTCTCACGTTGATTAGGAATGAAGGCGAGTATTGTATTTTGAGCTATAAATAAATCCCCTTCCTCCACTTCTAAAACATCCCAAATTTTTTAAATCTCTCTTTTTTAAGGGTAATTGATTAGCTCAATTTTGCTCAATTAGTTATAATTTTGGAGTTCATCCATTTAAAGATAGTGGAAGTGGTTAATGACGCATGATGACATAGCTAACATTTATACCGAACCTCGTTAAATTTATGATATTTTTATTTTTCTGCTTTAATTTATTTTAACATTATATTTCCAATAGCATTATTTTTTCGATCTAATTTGAGTTCTATTTATTTAAATCATAAGTGAATAGTAACTATTTAAAATAGAAAAAATATACCGGATTTTCACAACATCATCGTTACAACCATCTCCTCATGATATGCAACAAAATTGGGTACTGTTTATGCCTTAATTTGTCTAGGGTTAATACTTGACATAATACTTGTCGAGTTCAATTACAATGTGAGCTAGCCTTCCTAATACTCTGGGATGACCCAACACTTCTTTCAAAGAGTGTGAGGTCACCACCATAATGGGATGTGCCTCAAAGTAATGTCTTAATTTTTGACCAGACATCTGTAAGGCATATGCCAATTTATCCAACGTTTGGTATCTATTGTGAGCTCCAATGAGAACTTAGCTTACATAGTAGACATGCCTTTGAAATCTCTTTCTTTCTACCAGGAGGATCACAGTCGTGCGATCAGTTACTGTGAGATAGCCATTCAAATTCTTATTAGGCTATGGGCTGATGAATATCAAAGGTTTTCCAAGATACTTTTTTATCTTTTGGAAAGCCTTCTTGTACTCATTTCCCATTTAATAATTACATCCTTCCTAAATAATTTAAAAAATGGAAAAAAAATTCAATGCATTTAAAAATAAATATGTTGAGATTTATGATCCTCTTATTTAATTATTGAACCTTCTTCAAGTTAGAGGATGACCTCATGTTCATGAATGCAACAACTTGTCCAAATTGGCTTCGATTCCATAGGATGAGACTAAGTATCCCAAGGTTTTTTCAGACTCCATCTCAAACACATTTTTTTGCTTTATGGTTCATTCTATAACTCCTTATTACCCCAAATATTTCCTCCAAATCATTGACATGATTCCATAGCTCTCGAGTCTTAACCATAATGTTATCCGCATATGCCTCCATGTTTTCCCATGTGATCTATAAACATCATTTTGATGATAATCAAAATAAGCATCTAAGAACACTCAAGAACACTCAAGAACAATTTTCCAGAAACACTCAGAAATTATTGAATTTTTGTTTATGATTTCTTTAACTTGGTTATTACATTGCTACTGAAAGGTATTTATAGAAACAACTAATAAATCTAAGTCATACAATATAAACCTACCAAAAATAATCTAAACCATACACTTATCTTCTTACCTAACCCATTGATTTTTCTTCTTTCCACCAACCATGAGCTGTATCCTTATCAATCCAGATCATCACCATAGAAGCTTCCACGAGCTGGACTTCAAATGGACTAGAATATTTCAAAGTTTGTTTTTAATTTCTTTGGGCTTGTAAACAAGTTTACAAACCAACACTCCCCCTTAAACTTGTTTTATGATGCCGAGCAAATTTCTCAATCTGACAAAGTCTTCTTACTTGAGCGGTTTAGTGAAGATGTCGGCAATTTGATCTTGTGATTTTACATACTCGAGTTGTACATCCTTTCTTGTGATGCACTCCCTGATGTAATGATATCGAGTATCTATGTGTTTGCTTCGATCATGAAAAACAGGATTTTTGGCTAAGGCAATGGTTGATTTGTTATCGACACAAATTTTGGTTGGCTCTTCTTGTGTCAAACTTAGCTCCTTTAACAAGTTTCTCAGCCAAATTGCATGGCAAACACATGAGGCAGCTGCTACATATTCTGCTTCACAACTAGACAAGGTGACAATCGGTTGCTTTTTCGACATCCATGTAAAAGTAGTATTTCCCATAAAAAACACAAATCCGGAAGTGCTTTTTCGATCGTCTATATCTCCACCAAAATCGCTATCACTATATCCAACAAGCTTGTAATCATTAGAAGCTGAATAGAATACGCTAAAATTAATTGTACCTTTAAGATAGCGTAAGATTCTTTTTGCAGCTTTGAAATGGGTGATTATCGGTTTCTCCATATAGCGGCTAATCAATCCAAAGGCATACAGGATGTCAGGCCTTGTGCACGTGAGATAACGCAGACTTCCAACTAAACTTTTTAAAAATGTTGGATCCACATTTTCACCATCTTCATGCTTGGATAGTTTGATTCCACATTCCACTGGTGTGTTGATCGGCTTGCAATCGTTCATCTTGAACTTCTTTAGTATCTCCTTTGCATAGCTTTTTTGAGAGATGAAAATGCCTTTTTCCTTTTGCTTTACTTCAATTCCAAGGTAGTATGCCATTAACCCGATATCTGTCATTTCAAACTCTCAGGTCATCACCTTCTTAAAATCTTCAAATAGCTTCGGATTACTTCCAGTGAAGATGAGATCATCTATGTATAGACAAACAATTAGAATATCATCATCTTCAATCTTGACGTAGAGTGAATATTCATAGGGACACTTGGTGAAGTTGTTCTCCAGAAAGTACTTGTCGATGCGGTTATTCCATGCTCTTGGTGTTTGCTTTAACCCATAAAGAGCTTTTTTCAACTTCAATACCTTGTCTTTGTGACCTTTTGCTTCATAGCCTGATGGTTGCTTAATGTAGACTTCTTCTTCAAGGACTCCGTTTAGAAAAACATATTTTACATCCATTTGATGTATCTTCCACTTATTTTGAGCTGTCAAAGAAATGATTAGTCTTATAGTTTCTAATCGAGCAACAGGAGCAAATACCTCATCATAGTCAATTCCAACATTTTGACTATATCCTTTTGCTACTAGCCTCGCCTTGTGTCTTTCAATCTCTCCCTTAGCATTCATCTTTGTCTTGTACACCCATTTGACACCTATTTCCTTATGCCCTTTGGGAAGTGAAATAGGTTCCCATGTGTCGTTCTTCTCTATTGCATTGATTTCTTCGTCCATCGCATCTCTCCACTTCTTCTCTTGTACAACTTCTTAAAAGCTCACTGGTTCACAATCAGCAAAGAGACAAAATAAGGTAAGATTATCTTGTCGTTCTGTTACCTCATAAAGATCTTGGAGATTTCGTGTACGTGTCACGGCTCTTTCACTTCCACTTGAAGATGATGACGGATCTTCATGAGTGGTTGGCATTGGTGAAGTAGGTAGATTTGTTGGCTCTTGTTGAATTTCTACAGATTGCTCCCTCATTGTGTGCTCATCTTCTTTAAACTGAGGAAAGAAATTGAAGTTATCTGTATGAGAGTTAAAATCTCATTCTCCTTCTTCGTCGAATACCACATCTCGACTAATCACAATCTTCTTATTGTGTGGGTTGTACAACTTATAAACCTTTGAATTAGCATCATAACCGATGAAGATAAAACTCTCACTTTTATCATCAAGCTTCGTTCTTCTCTCATCCGGTACATGAACATGGGCTATACTTCCAAAGACTCTTAGGTGGGAAATACCAGGCTTTCTTCCACTCCATGCCTCTTGCGGTGTCTTTCCCCATACACTTCTTGTTGGAGATCGGTTTGACAAGTAAACTACACATGCTACTGCTTCTGCCCAAAACTCTTTGGGTAGTTTCTTACTTTTGAGCATGCTTCATGCCATATTGAGGATTGTTCGGTTCTTTCTTTCAGCTACACCATTTTGTTGGGGGGATCTTGGCACTGTTAAAGATCTATGAATTCCATTTGCTTCACAGAACTCTTGAAACTCCTTGGATGTAAATTCTCCACCTCGGTCTGATCTCATGGCTTTGATTTTTCTATCACTTTCTCTCTCCACTCTAGCTTTGAACCTCTTGAATACTTCAAAAACTTCTGATTTCTGTTTCAAGAAATATACCCAAGTTTTTCTTCAAAATCATCAATAAAAAGAAGAAAATAGTTACTGTTACCGAGAGAACTAGGCTTGATTGGTCCGCACACATCAGTATGGATTAGCTCGAGTGGCTTCTTGGCTCTTGAGTTTGACTCCTTTGGAAAGCTTTTTTTGAATTGCTTCCCGAGTAGGCACCCTTCACAAAGTTGATGAGGATGGTTAATGCAAAGTAGTCCCTTCACCATCTCATTTTTAGACAACAACTCCAATCCTCCAAAATTGAGATGTCCGAATCGAAGATGCCATAGCCACGATGCATCTTTATAGCAGGCTTTCAGACACTTTGCAATGTCATTTTGTATGTTGATCAAGAACATTCTATTCTTTGACATCGGCACGTTAGCAATGAGGTTATTCTTATCATCTTTTATAGAAATATTACAATCCTTCATATGAATATCATAACCTTTCTCTAACAGTTGTCCTAAACTTAAGATGTTACTTTTCATATTTGGGACATAGTAAACATTGGAGATAAATTGATGTTGCCCATCTTTAAAACGAATAAGAATGTTACCTTTTCCTTTCACTGCTACGTTTGAATCATTTCCAAATGAGACATTTCCACTTACTGACTCATCTAGTCCCACGGACATGTCTTTCCTTCCACACATATGGTTGCTTGCACCGCTGTCAAAATACCATGCATTTGGTTGACTACTATCACCCTCATTCTGTGGTAGAAAAAGAGTTTCTTTCTCATCGGTCTTCTCCTCTATGTAGTTGATTTTCTCATCTACTCTATTATTGGGAGCTCTACATTCTGAAGCATAATGTCCAAATTTCTGACAATTATAGCATTGAACTTGAGATTTGTCATACCTTGAGTTCATATTACCTCTTCCTCGACTTTGTGTTGAGCTTTCTGCTCTCTCAAAGTTGTTGGAATTGTTGTTGTAATTGTTGTTGTAATTCCAACCTCGTCCACAACCATGGCTTCCACCTCATCCACGACCTCTACCTCTACCTCGGCCACGTTGGTTTCTGTCATTGCCTTGGCTTTCATGCTTATCTTTGAATTGCATCTTGAAGAGTTTCTCAGTGATCCCTTGCTTCCTCTTATGCTTTTCTTCATATGCTTGTAATGACCCATTGAGTTCATCAATGGTCATTTCTTCCAAATCTTTTGTTTCCTCAATCGTCACGACGATGTGTTCAAATTTGGAATCTAATGAACGAAGTATCTTTTCCATAATTCTAACATCTCCCAACATCTCACCGTTTCTTTTTAATTGATTAGAAACAACTACGACTCTCGAGAAATAATCAGAAATAGATTCAGAAGCTTTCATATGTAGGGATTCAAACTCACCTCTTAGTGTTTGGAGACGAACCTTCTTCACTTTCTCGGCTTCTTTGAAAGAAATTTGAAGCTTATTCCACGCTGCTTTGGAAGATGTTGCATCTGAAATCTTCTCAAACACATCATCATTTAAGGCTTGATAGATAAGAAAGAGGGCTTTCTTGTCTCTCTTTCTCAAATCCTTCAAAGATTCTTTTTGCACTTGCGTTAGAGTAGTTTCATCGTCTGGCTCACTTAAGCCTTTCTCTACGACTTCCCACACATCATGTGCACCCAAAATAGCCTTCATCTTGATACTCCAAATATCATAGTTATCGTTGTTGTGTGTCGGGACTTGAAACGATAACATATCTCCACTTGACATAATTCTCAATATAGTGAGAATTTGTAAATTCTGATCGCACAGATGGATTCAGAACGTCAAAAACCTTAGGAGGAACTCCGGGAAAATCTGAACTTTTTGGTCAATGGTCAAAGTCAACGATCAAAGTTAACTTTTTGGTCAACTGTTTCGACAGCTCGGTCAACAGGCTTCATGGCTCGACGGCTCGGTCAAATGGCTTGGCGGCTCGATCAGCAGCTCGGTCAACTCGGCTCCAACTCGGCTGACTCAGTGAGTTAACTCACTTTCAGGCAGAAACTTCCGGAGGATCGTGGCGGCGTGTCCAAACTTCGATCGGGATGATTCTTGCGGCGTCGGATTTGTCTCGTAGAGAGCTTCGATTTGATATACAATAGTGTATATTTATATTTCCAACTACAACTCTGATACCACTTTGTTGGAAAATTATGGATCAAAACTCTGAAAACTCAAGAACACTCAAGAACAATTTTCCAGAAACACTTAGAAATTATTGAATTTTTGTTTCTGATTTCTTTAACTTGATTATTACATTGCTACTGAAAGGTATTTATAGAAATAACTAATAAATCTAAGTCATACAATATAAACCTACCAAAAACAATCTAAACCATACACTTATCTTCTTACCTAACTCATTGATTTTTCTTCTTCCCACCAACCATGAGCTGTATCCTTATCAATCCAGATTATCACCATAGAAGCTTTCACGAGCTGGACTTCAAATGGGCTAGAATATTTCAAAGTTTGTTTTTGATTTCTTTGGGCTTGTAAACAAGTTTACAAACCAACATAGATAACAAGTATCAAAAATAAATTATTTTGATAGAGTTCAAATCTCTGACGAGAGAACAAAGAAGAGTATAGTATAACAATTAGTTTTCTGTTTTTCCAATGCACATGCTACGCGCACAAACCCATATTCATGCACACATGAATATTATGGCTAAAGATATTACAAGTATTTTGAACCAATAAAAACATAGATCAAATGTATAAAAAATAGTTAAATTTAAAGATTTATACATATATAGTATTGGGTCGAGGTATTTATGAGTTCCGTAATTTTTCAAAATATATACTTTAATCCTCTATCTTTTAAGGTATATATACTTAGGGTCTTAAAATTTATCAAAATGTATATTTTTTTCTCTATCTTTTAAAGTATACATCTAGGTTTCTCCAATTCTTTAAAACTTTCAATCAAATCCAAATAGTCTTTTTTTCAAGGGTAAATTCAGAATTTCAAAAATAAAATACAAAAAGTAATAATTTTTAAATATATATTAAAAATTTGATTTAAAAAAAAAATTAGATTTCAAATGGAAAAAATTCTTAATTTTTATTTTTTCAAAAATGTAGAAGTTAAAAAAATTAATTTATGAAAAAAAATCAAATATAAAAAAAATTAATTTTTTTCAAAACACAAAATTTTAATTTTTTTCGTTCCAAATATAAATTATATATGTTTTATTTTAATTTTTAGTGTTTTTCAAAAATTGATTATTTTAGTAATTTTGCAAAAAAAAAAATGGTATTATTTTTCAAAATTTCAATTTTATTCTTACAAAAATTTAGACTTGACTGAAAACATTAAAAGAAATAAAGGACTCTAGATATATACCTTAAAAAATATAGAATCTTATTGTACTTTTTGTTGAATTAGAATACCCTAGTGATAATTGTAGAAATAAAGATAGAGAAAAAAAATGAAACTCCTAGTGATAATTGTAGAAATAAAGATAGAGAAAAAAGAACGAAAAAGATAGAGGCAGCCGAGGAAGGAAACATGCATAGGAGAAGTTTCAATTATTTGTATTTTATTAAATGTATTTTGATTGTTTGCTATATATGTATTTATAGCATTTGTAAGCTTGATGGTTAGATATATTGTAGAGAAAATATTACTAAAAATAAGATTCTTTTTTATTACAATCCATTATAATAATTGCTTTGAAACAAAATTGCACTTCACATATTTGGAGAGGTGTTGAGTTGTTGTGATTAATCATCAAATTTTGTTGAGAGGCTATAGTCGGATTTTTTCTTGATATCCTCCTAAAACTCAGTGGCAAAACAAAGACACTAAGTTTGGGAAAAGCCAAGAAGTGACAAATGGATAGAGGTTTTGATAAAGACATCAGCAGGTTGTTCCACTAATGGAATATGTTGAATTAGAAATTTATGTGCTAAGACTTGTCCTTACAAAATATAATTTAACATGCTTTGTTCTAAAGTTATAAGCATGTAGAACAAGATTGGCCACCAAGGATGTAACGTTGAGTTTGTCACACCAGATAGTTGAATCCATGCTAGTTCAGTTATAGTGTCTGCGCACGATATTCAGCCTCAGTAGAGGACTAAGATACCATATCTTACTTTTTGCTAGACCATATGATACGATTGAGACCAAAAAAGACAATGATACCTGATGTAGATCGTCTTTCATGCCTAATCAACATCATAGAAGAAATGCAATTGTAAATGATCTGATTGTCTAAAGACCATAACTTGAGGTGCCTTGTAGATATATAAGAACTCATTTTAAGGCATTCCAATGTGGCTGAAGTGGATTACTTATAAACTGATTGAGTTTGTTGACATAATAAGATATATTATGCCTAGTAATGAAGACATACGGTAACACTCCAACAAGATTCCTGTACAATGTTGCATGCTCAAAACATTCACCAACATAAGCAAATAGTATAAGAGTTGCAGACGTTGGTGTGGGAATTGCATTGGATATTTCTGATGCACAAAGGCTGATTATACAAATTTTATACTGCCAAGGTTAGTTTAAAAAGGAACCATATCGTTTTTAAATAATTCAATAAATTCTTAAAATTGAAAATAATAACCTAAATATCCTATCACAATTGTTTTGGTTTGAAGATTTAAATTAATATTATAAAATAAAGATAGATTCAATAAATATTTAGACAAATAAACATTCATCATACATTGGAAAATTTATGGGATAAATTATATTGTTAATTGTACTTAATCAATATTAATTAGAATAGTGAATATATAAATTAATATTATTGATTCTCATTTTAAAAATAAAAATATCTTAACAAAAGATTAGATTCTTTTGTTGACAACAAACCAATTAATATCCGAAGGGTGTGATTACCAATTGATTAATTATTAAATTTTAAATTTTTCTCAAGAATTAACAAACCATCTAATTATTGTCTAAGTCGTGCATGTAATTAGACTTTCATTCAAGGTATTAAAGTTTGATAAAAAGTTAAAAAGAAAAACTAGAATAAAATGAAACTATCCTAAATCATTTTTGTAGATTGACATAGTTACATTTATCATATGCAACAAGTCTTTAAACCTTTAGGTTATCTTAGTAGATGAGTTTAAGTCTTGTGAGGGCTTTCAGAGATGATACCCACAAACATCAAATTTAAAATGCAAAAATTAAAAACAAACAAGTAACACATAACAAACAAAATAAAATTTAAAACAAATTAAAAAATGGAAAAGATAACAAAACTTTTCATGCTTTTTAATTTATTCTAAATTTACAATTAAAATTCATAGCATAAGTCATTTTAATATTCTAAACATTCATAGTTTACTATAATAATTAGATGAAAATCATTTTCATATTCAAATAAAAAATGTATCAATATTAAATTTGCCCAATTTTAGTGTTGGAATCTAAATTCGCTTCAATTCTAATTTCACAAGACATACTCTAAACAACATTGATCCTTTTGATTCAAGCACTCATTCATATGTATATGCGAATAGAGTTTATGTATAGAAATATACTAATAGATTCATATATATTTAAAGAAAAATGCTCAAAATGGTGGATACTATTGGTCTTATGAAAGTAATCGAAAGAAAGGATTTATAAATAAATCAAATATTATTTTCATGCATCAATTAAAATAATCAAATAAAAATTTTAAGTTATATGCCTTTAAGAGATGAAAAAAATGTGTTTACTTCTTAGGGATTTATTTCCTATCTTTTCTTTTGTGTTTAACAATTTCTCACAACTTTATACGATATTTCTTGGTTATAGTATTTAGTTTATACTATTCATTTTTTTCTTTTTATAGATATTTTCTTTTTTTAGAGGCACATATTTTTGTTTGATATAGTGAGTGACTAATTTTTAGTTTTTTCTTTTGTATTAGCTTAGGTAACCCCATATATGTCATTTTTTATAAGCAATGTTTGAACGAAGAGAAAGACAATATATTTTCAATTTCTAATTAAGTCATTCAATTTATATAACAAAAATAAATATAGGATATTTTATTAGATGTAAAAACATATAGAAATCATCTAGCAATTTAGAATTGATAAGAATAGTGTTTAAAGAAATAGAAAAATATTAACACTCAAAATGGGGAAGATAATGAATCAAAATATTCTCATAAAATAGTTTTCACTATTTCATTCCTAAACTCCAATTTTGGGTTTATCTATAATACTTGGTGATAACATTATTCTTTAGAAAGGCTACGTTGACCGTGAATGAGGTGTCAACGGTACTTTTGAAAACTAGTAATGTGATCCAATCAAGAGTTCCTGTACATGGAGATGTTCTTGCTATCCAAAAAAATTCAAGAACAAGTTCACCAAGTAAAGGAAAGAGTTGGAGGAAGATATTCTAGTAGAGATGAAAATCATTTCATGTCTCATTCAAAAAATGATATTGAATGTTTTTATTGTTATAAAAAAAGGATACACCAAAAGATTTTGTAAAGAAAGGTTAAAAGATATAAGAAGCCTTAATAAAAAGAAAAGGAAAGATGAAAAAGAGATAAGTCACTGAAACTTATGACCTTGAGTCTAATGTAGTATGTGTGATTACAGGTGATGGCTCAATAAATGATTGGATTTTGGACTCTACATGTTGTTTCCATATGTGTACAAACAAAAAAATTGTTTGATAGTTATAAGTCTTGTATTAGGGGTGTCCATAAATCGGACTAAATCGAAAAATTGGACCAAATTGGATCGGATCGAACGCTATTATAAACAAACGATTTGGTCCGGTTTGTATTAATTAAAACCATTTTTCAAATGGTCCGATCTGGTTATATTAATTTTTAAACCGATCGAACCGGACTGGACCGGTTTAATAATATATTAAAATTTTCATATTATTTTTCATTAGAGGTGTCTAAAAACCAAACCAAATCAAAAATCGGATCGGATCGGATCAGACCGAACGGTTTTATAAATAAAAAAATTCAATCTGATTTGTATTAATTAAAATTGGACCGAACTGGACCGATGGACACCCCTATCTTGTACTGATGATGATGATGTGATGAAAAATGGATCAAAAAGTAAGATCATTGGAAAATGCACTATCAAGATGATGTAAGATGGAGCTATTCGAATAGTGAGTGATCTAAGATTTATTCAAGGTTTGAGAAATAATTTGATTTCATTGAGAATACTGAATTCTCTTGGTTGTCTTTTATGCAAAGAATGAGTTTATTGAAGTGAGTAAAGGTTATTTGGTTATAATGAAAAAAATGAAGAAGGTAAGCTTATACAAGTTGATTGGAAATCTTATTTGCGATGGAGATGCATCCACCATTAAATGTAAGGTGAATATTGGTTGAAAGTTAAATTTGAAATCTTGCATTGTTGATCATAATATGAGGTAATAAAAACAAATCAAGTTTAACGAAAAAATTATGCTTGTTTGGAAGGATCATCATAAATGATTAAAATGTGTCGTTCACTGTACATAAAATATTTAGCTAAAATCCTTCTTGTATAATGAGTCAAATATTGTAATATAGTTAAAGAATTCGATGTTTCAGCTATCACATTATTGTATTTGATTGTATCCATTTTCTGTAAAGCAATCACCACACCTCACTCACAAAAGATACTTTTTGACTAATAACTACCTAAACATATAATGATTATTAAATCTTTTTTGTTTTCGTTGAATTCATATATTTTTTTCAATCAAAAATGAGATTTAGTTTTATGAATTCTTTTCTTATTTTTTTTAGAAATAGAATTTCTTCAATAGCCTATTTTTTTTATTTCTTTTGAGATATTTAGAAAAAAAATTGTTATTTCTTTTAAAAAATTTAATACTATAAATTCTTTTCTTTTCCATTTTAGAAATTTGTTTTAACTCTTTAAAAATAGGTTAAAAAATGAAAAAAAATTTGGGGAGAAGGTTTAGTTTCCTTTTCTCAAACGGTTAAAAAACAAAAATCATTCTTTTGATGAAAAAAATTATGTAGTAAGAAAAACGAGTCAGTCTAATGAAGAATTTACCTTTTTTGGTGATAAAATATAATATTAACTGGTTTTTGGAGCAAGTTCAAAAGTAACATTGTCTTTATTTAGTGGGTGTGCACTATACTTCTAAATGAGATATACTTGTAAATGAGAACAATGATGATGTTTATGAATATATCAAAATATAGTATTTGACATAGATTTTTTTTAATAAGATAGAGATTTTTGGTATTAATAATAATAATAAAATATTAAAAAGGTAGAACGGTAGAACGGTAGGGTGGTACTGCTAGTCCTTATCTTCTTATTTTCTATTATTAATACGCCTATTAATTGTTTGTGGTAATTGGAGTAGCCAAAAGTGACATTAATCACTTCATATGCTTCAAGCGTTTTTGACTTTTTGCAGACGAATTGTTTTTTGTTTTGGCTATGTAATACATTTGACAGGTTGTGTAAGAGTTGCTGCAAGTGAGAAAAGGCCAAAGTGAGAGAATATAGACCCACACGGCAAAAAACAGAAAAAAAAAACAAGTGAGATATGAGTATGTAATTTAGTTAATTAAATTAAAATAGGGAAAATGATTCTATATATTTAAAAAAAAAATTATATATTTTACCTGCGAGAATAATATTAGGTGTATTGAGATTTTGAGTCTGGGAGCTAATATTATTCTTGTGACGTACGGTATAATTTAAGTTACTGGGGAAAGGTTTTAAATTTAAGAAATAATATTAGTGAAATATTAATATTTTTATGTGTGGATTAGAGAATTGAGCAAAGTGTTGTATTTTTGTTTGATTGATTTATTTTTTTCCGTTTCCTTTGTGCCAAACATAGTATGATTTGTTTAATTTAAATATTATCTTATTTTATTTAATCTAATATGTAATTTAAATAAGTATAATTTTAAATATATATTATATCATATTTTTTTATTAAACTTACGTTATAGATAATATTATCATATTTTTTTTTATTATTATTACTTGACTTATGTAAGCATATTAGAGAGACATGAGATACCTTAATTAATATTATTTTATTCACATCTCATCTTATTAAAAATTAAAAGAGAATATGATATAAGTCTTAAAAATTAATAAATTGTATAATGAGTCTCATTAATAAAATATTATTATAAGTAGATGCAAACTATGAGCGAACAAATAATCTAATCAGTTCGCTTAAATTTAGAAATCGAATCCAATCGGTTGTGATTCACGAGAAGTACCTTACCAAAAGAAAGTGATACATATAAATTGAGATAAAATATTAATGAGACTCATTATATAATTTATTAATTTTTAAGGCTCATATCATATTCTCTTTTAATTTTTAATAAGATGAGATGAGATGACAATAATATGATACATAAGGCAAGTAATAAAAAAAAATATGATACTATAATGTAAGTTTAATAAAAAAATATGATATAATATATATTTAAAATTATACTTATTTAAATTAAATAAAATAAGATAATATTTAAATTAAACGAATCAATATTATGTTTGGCACAAAGGAAACGAAAAAAATAAATCAAGCAAACAAAAATACAACACTCTCAATTCTCTAATCTACACATAAAAATATTAATATTTCACTATATCTGATTTCGACCGAATTGCTATTAAATTATAAATAAATACATATTTTATTTTATAATACGTCATATTTAAATATTATACATACCATAATTACGTTATATTAGAATTTTAGTTTAACAATAAGTATAAATATTTATAATGATTTAATAATTGTACAAACATATTATTCTTTTGATTTTCTTAGTTGTAATTATGAATAATAAATTTTGCTATAAATATACATATTTAAAAATTTAAATGTTGTGTATGTCATATTATATATATAACAATAAATGATAAATAAATTTCAATATCAATATGACCTTATTATATTTGGAAAAATATAATTTATTCAGATTTGGATCAATTTGAATTGATAACATCATCAAATTAGATCAAATTTAAATCGATAAAAATAAACAATTTTGATGTGTCCATAATACAAACTATGTGTTCATGTTATATTTGTGTGTCTGGCACACAATAACTAGCTAACAACGGGAGAAACATATAAAAGTAAAATATGTACACTGTGATTAGTTTATTAAACATCAACAATAAAAAATAAAATTCACGTATAACAATTTATTTTTTTAATTTTCATTTTAAAAAGAAATCACTTGCAAGATGAATAGTAAAATTTTAAAATAATATTTCTTTAAAATAAGATTTTTGGTTTTTGATTTTTTTCTATTTTTATCAAGCATTTTTTTCAAGAGTAAATTAAGTCTTATGACTTTGCATGAATATTTATTTTGAAAACATAAAATTTATAAATAGCAATCAATTTTTTTTCTTAATGTTTCTAAGTTTTTCAAGAAAAAATCTAAAATTATAAAGTGTTAAAAACAACTTATATGTAATTTTTAATTTTTTTTTCCTCAAAATTATAGAGTAGAAATTGCTATTAAACACATTTATGATTATTTTTACAAATGAACAAAAAATTATAAAAATATTATTTAATTAAAAATCATAAATCAAAATAGTTATTAAACATGAAGTTAGAAATATAAGTTTAGATAATGGTGTTCATAGGTTTGAAATCATGAATTATAATTAATACAATCCAATTTAATTATTTGGTGTTGTTTGGTCTATGTTGACATTCTAACTTGCAAAACATGAAGTATATATTTTTACTTAGTGTTTATATTGGTTTCTATATAAAATTGATTACTATTAGTTCAATATCACACACTTATAAAATAGATTTTATGTTTACATATTACACACAACACATATGCGATTTTTGATTATAGTATGTATGAGAGTTATTATTATAATATGTATGTTTAGGTTGTGTTTGCTTTTATGGTCTAGGATGTATTTGTAGAAAAATACTTGGTGTTTTTAAAATTAAAATACAAATTTTTGAGATACTCGACTCCTTAGTCTCACTGATCTATGTCACAAGGTTCACTAAGCTACTCGATGATACTAACGAGGGTTCATCGATTGGTACCTAACAAATTCTTTTTATCGCTATTATCCTTGTTGAGTAATCAACGAAGTGTCTAAGAGGTTGATTTTTCAATTAATTAATCTGAATTAAAATCAAGACGTAATTTATTTATTTAGGCTCACGAGCATTATAGTTATTATAGTCTAAGTTGTTATTCTCACTATATCGAGATGTATGTGATTGATCACGTCACATGATGCCATGCCTTGAGTGACAATTCATTTAGATCAAATGATGTGCCAACAACTTGAGGTAACTTAGGCACAATTAAACTTGGTGTTTTATTAGTGTTCTACTAATAGATGTACTTGTATTAATATTTTTTTAGGCTGTGAACCTTGTTTTTTTTATATAGTAAACAACTTGTCGTTGGTGGTTACCTTTGCAATCCATGGATGTGACTACATGGTACTTTGATCCTAATTAGATTTACCAATGATATATTAGTATGATCAATTTTATTACCGGATATGTTTCCTAAGTCTTTGAGTTGATTGCTTTCCTTGTATGTCTCTTCTATTATTGCTCGTCTTATCTGCATGTTTTTTTTTGTTTATTATATTTCCTTGATACTATCTATTGTGTTATATACTTATGTATATTTCTTTTTTGCATTGTATGCAAAAAAACCTTTGAAGGTTGCCGTCTCACCTCCCTTCGGTCTATGAATAGTGTAGGTTCTCAATTGGCATCAAAACAGGTATATATTGTTGGGCTTAATCACTCTAGTGTTGATCACTGTTCTCACTTCTCTTTTCGCACACATTTTCACCAGGCTGGATTCCAATAAAGGAGAGAATGTAAGCAGACTTCCATGTCTAGATGACACGAACCATGCTTATTGGAAATATCACGCGTGCCTTTCTTTGGTCGCTTAGAAATCAAACGTGGTTTCTAGTTCAGCCCCACTAGGAGTATCCCATGAAGACATTAGCTGATGGTTACAAAATCCATGGAGGAATGATCCAAAGAAAGTAACTAAAACAGCATAGGAATGTACACCATGATGAGTTCTGTCACACACACACACATACATACTATTTTCGGGCATCAAATCACATCCATACTGGCTTATGAATTAATTATATATGAATATGCAAGTATGGACTAGCTAAGCTATCACAACAAATATATGGCTTATGCCTTTTCACTGCTACTTTTACAAGCTTAAGTTACAACATAGACAAGTAACTTACCTACTATTGCAAACAATTACAGAATTGGACGCGTGTAGTAGATGCAGAACCCAGAATTATGGGTGCCAAAAACTACAGGATGCTCCTTTCTTGCAATATCCACTTTCATGGTATTTACAAATTCACCGACCCTTGGGAGATCTTACTGAAAATCCATTACTACCACCATCAAAGAATGGCTGCCTGTTCCAGCCATGCCTACCACTCGAATTCCTACCATGAAGAGATGGATCCCTTGGACTAAAAGATCTCTTGCTTCCATGTCTTGATTGGCTTCCCATAATGCTACCTAAGGAAGCTCTTGAATTCATGCTACTGTTCTGCATTGGTTCACTCCCGCTTGTATTTGTGTTTCCTCGATTTGATCCAACCAAGCTCATATTTGTACTTGCCTGAACCCCTCCCCCACATGGGTCCATACTCTCTGGCCTGACACTCCAAGGGGTTTCTGTAGTAGTCATCTAGCAGTGGACGGTACAGCTGGTTGGATATCCGCACCTGCTTCCAATTGGTTGACTGGAACATCACTATGCTTTTTATCTCCCTCTATTTCACCACTTGAAGATTTTCCATTTACTCTCTTTTGAGGATAAAGATAATCGGACTTACCTTCACCTAGTGGTTCACTTGTCACAGTTAATTGCAAAGATAAATGCACGTCACTTGTGGAGCTTAATGCATCACCTTTTCCAGGTTCTGGTGCAGGGTTAAATGCCTCAACAGAACTGACACAATCATTCTTAGAGCCATCTGTCAAATCTTGTCCATAATTGATGATTGATTGGGAAGAAGACAAACGATGAAGGGTCTCCATTTCTTCAACTTCAGCCAAGAGATCTGAGACAGATTCATCAGCCAAAGAGCAAAAATCGTCAGGCTCAGTTACAAGAGCCAGCCAACTGGAGGCATGAGAAGCAGGGTGAGGCAGGAAGGAATGTGCGAGCTGGTTATTCACCGAAGCTGAAGTGACAGCACAATCACTGGCCACCTCAGTTGGTTTGAGAGAAGATTCAGAGACAAGACTTGAGTTCCATTCCTCAATGGAAGGCCGGGATAGAGTAGGTGAACACGCACCCCACTCACCAGCTACTTCATGTTGGTGAGGTCCGGCTACTATCCTAGAAATGGTGCTCCAACTAACACCTGCATCATGGACAGGAGCATTTGAAGATTGAATATGTTTCTTGTCAGCAGGCTTACATTCCAAGTTTCCATCACTGAGCTTTGGAGCATGACAGGGCACATTCAGAAAATTAATCACCTCTTGGTTTGACACTGATGTTTTGAGTTGTTTGGATGGAGAAACAAAACCACGCTTAAAATCTGTCCCACAAGTAGAACTACTTACAGTTGTATGTCCCCAGTTTTGTTCCGAAGACTGACCTGAATGACCTTCACTGTCAGATCCATGTTCATAATCCTTGTGATTATTATTACTCCGACTCTTGGTATTCTGATGAGCATTGAAACATTCGTCATGCTGAGCAGAAGTTCTTTCACATCCTTGACCTTCCCCTACTTGATCTATTGGGTCTTGCTTAGCAGTAACAAGATTGGTGGAAACATTGATATCCTTCAGAGAATCACAGCCTTGCAAAAAGACTCCAATATGACCTTCACCAGAACCCATAATTGTCGTGCAAATAGATGAGTGCGGGCCCTTTTCATTAATAGCAGATTCATTGTCACTATCAACATATTTGCTTGGACCATCCTGCTTGGCATTCTTATTCGCATTAAATCTTTTATCATCCACAGGAGTTGCACTTGTTCCATTATTCCTTTGATCATACTGTCCATCCCCACTATTATCGTATGACCCTAAATGGCTATTATCTACCAATAGAGGCTCCTTACTATTTTCTCCCGTCAAAGCCTTGGTAAGAAGTACAGAGCTATCCTGTTTTTCATTTATCCTCCACACTGTCAAATTAGAAGGGAACTGTCCACTCAAACTCCATTTGCGCAGGTGAATCAAAGAAAATGGCCCTTGAACTTTTCCCGTAGGGTCTTGGTAGTTCCACATCTTGTCAGTCTCCATGTCATTCATAGGTTGGTTTGTTTCTGATGAAAGAGGCAGCACAGAAATCTCTAATGGAACCCCAGAAAACAAATCAGATTGCACTACTTCTCCATTACTCCAATCAATATTCACTGAACCAGTAAGATGAGCATTGTTCTTTGTTGTATTCTGATCATTCCTTCCAAATGTTTCTTTACCCCTAGTTTGGTCCCTAGGGGTGACACAAAGTTTGTGTGCCTTGCCTCTATTTTTAATTGCGATGCCACTACTCCTTCGTGGTGAGACAGGCTCCTTTCTTTTTCTACCTAAGCCAGAACCTACCGGGTTGTCCTTTTTATCTGTGCATCAGCATCATCAACACCAAAAATCAATATTTACTAAAGGAAAATTCAAAAGGGAATGAGAAAGGGAGAATAAACAAAAAGGTTCCATTTCTAAAAACCTAAACAGCAAACCTTGTGTCTTCTCATCTATTTCTCTAGCAATGCCTTCTGACTCAAAACTCCGATCCATACTTGAATCGGAGTGTACTACAGGAACTTCTTGCAACCTACGCTGATATTCTTCCCGTGAGCTCAGAAGCTGTAACTTCTCCACACATTCTTGCAGCATGAAATATAAAGTCAAGGAGAAGTGGAAACTATAGAAACTACCACAATTACTTAAGTGACAAATCAAACTTACATCTTTAATGTATATATTTCACGATAAATGTATATTTTTATTTTTTGGGACAGAATGATACACATACTTCATCTAATGCAGAGTTTGGTTTAGGAGACAGGGGAGAGAAGAAATAAATTTCCATGTCAAATATGGTAGTGAAGTTGGAGGGTTGAGTTTGACAACACGATAACGATGGTAGGTAATGACGGAATAATGACATGAAAAAAGATGAAACTGAAACGAAATTAATAATTATTCTACAAAGCAGACAAAGTTTGTGAGGCCTTAATTGCTAATATGCTCTTCATAAAGAGAAGAAATGTTGGCAAAAGGTAGTAGTGGGCAATGGTGGCAGTCACTGTTTTCTTGATTGCAGTAATGTCGGGGCAGACAAATGATGATTGTAGTTTTGGAAGCATGGTTTCAACAATTTTTCTAGATACAGCAGTTATAGTTTTTAGATGCAGCAGTGGTGGTGAGTACTACCATATATTTCACATGTTCAGCGTTTTTTATCTTCTTTCTACCCTTTTTGGTAAAGGAACATGCCCCTTCGTTTGTTTCTTAGTGAAGTTGCATGAGATACTTCCATTAAAATTCCTCAAGGCTTACAACCCAACACTAGAAGTTAATGCACAGAAAAAAAAAATGAATTAATTGGAACAATAAAAAAGGATATTCCTTTCCATGTCCTCTTTCACTTGCATGATCACGAAGATGATTTAACCGCATTACCTCTAATTCCAGCCACTATATCAAAGATTTGGAAGCAAATAACTACTAAATCACAAAAATAAATAAATAATACAACCACTGTGACAAAATTCTTACAAGAGAAAAAATAAAAAATAAAATGATGGTGGTCCACAGTGGATTTTTGCCACTTTGAACTTGAAAATTAACTCACATCACTAAGTTTCACTGCTAGGAGTGCCCTTGCTTTCTCCTGAACCTCATGCTGCATGAAACACAATTAATTTGTAAAGAAGCAAATACTCATGTAGTAGGAGGGATGTGAACGGTCATTGCATACTTACAACAGTCAGACATTTGATCAACCCACACTTTATAATCTGACGTAGACGTTCACATTCATCCTGCAGATACAAAACAAATGACACTTGACAAAAAATGCATACACTTCATTTCATATGATGGAAATTACAGGATCTAACCAGCCATCATCTTGCTGGTCTAATAAAAACGTTGCAGATGACAACCACGACAAAGTTAGATATTCAATTAATGCAATACTTTGTCTTACAGAAATAAGCATTAATGCATATGTCGAAAAGAAAACTCACATCAATGCAAATGACAACAAAACCAGACAAGGTAAATGAGCAGAAGAAGTAAACACCAGATATTCTAGCCTAAATCTCACTGATTTTATCTATAGTAATCACTATAATCTGCTGTTTATGCAGAAAAAGGTAACAATTTTGCTTGTTAAATGATAAAAGATTGTTAGCAACCAATTCTCCTAAAAGTTTATAAGTTTATATTGTTATGAGAGAGAAAAACTATCTTCTTATATGTCATATTTGAGTCTTATCATTCCCCTCACTTGATAAGCTTTTTTTTTTAATAAAAAAAACCCCACTTAATGGGCTTTTTTAGAACTCCCCTTAAATTAATGGGTGTTGGGCATCAAAAATCCTGTAATTATTTAATTTAAGCACTTTAGTCTCTAATTATTAAGTCAGACACCAAAAGTCTCTTAATTTTTCAAAATAAGCATTTTAGTCCTGTAATTTTTGAATTAGGTACCTATAGTCATATTATTTATGAAAGTTAGGCAATATAGATCTTTATTTTTTATACTTTTGATAGACTAGAAGTGTTCATTTTGATAAATTATAGGATTAAAAATACTTACTTTTCATAATTACAGAACTAGTGTTGCCCAACTCATAAATTACGGGACTAAAGTGCTCATTTTAAAAAATTACGGAGTGTCTAAACCAATAATTACAGGACTAATGTGCTTATTTGGTAATAATTACAAGATCTCCAAGACCAATTTCCCTTAAATTAATGAGCTCTCACTTATAGGATGTGGAAACGATTGTGACAGGTTCTCACTTGTGGGTTGAGAAAATAGTTTTGAAGGCCCATCAAGAGGAGTTAAGATAGAATACCATCGATTGAGTAGATGATTGTAATGGGCTCTCACTTGTGCACTGAGAAGATAGTTTTGAAGGTCAATCAAGTGGTATTGGACAAAATCCAATCAACTGAATAGATGTAAAGCCCATCAAGTGAAGATAGACTTTAAGTGGAAGTGTTAGAGAAGATGGGCCCATACTTAAGATAAGTGAAAATTTTGGAGTTGGGAGGAAGAACCAAGAGCAAACCTTATGCTCTATTAAAAGAGTGTTAGCAACCAAGATGTCAGGAGGTGGGCTAACAATATTTAAGTCTTAACATTAAAAAATTAAAAACTACAATAAGCTATTGGCTACAAAGCTTCTTTCAAATCCTTATAAGTATGATCTTTCACCATGACAATGGGAAAAATACTCATGCAGAGCAAGAGATGATCACTCTGTCAACATATTAAATCATGCATGAACGCATGCAAATACACATGGGTAGATGGATGTTGAGATGAGATTGCAGGAGAACCACAACATCTCAATCTTATTTGACTATCAACCACAAAGATATAAATGGAATTTTTGAGCAAACACAAACACCTTCACACTTTTAGTTACAACAAGATGCTTGAATTTAATCTTCAAAATATTGTGCAGAGCTGATTATTTTCTTTTGATGAGAAACATGTATGGGGTGCGTGTAGAAGATGATAGAACCAAAGAAGATCATTGCACAGTAAATATACCCCAACAGCTACAACTGACTTTGTCATAGGATCAAGAAATCCAAAAACAGAAAAACAATTATTAGAATAAATTCTGACCTGTGAGAATTCCTCATTTGAGATCCCATCAATAGGTATGACTTCTTTTTTGTTTAAATTTAAAATTTCAAGCATAACATCAGTTGTCTTTGTGCCAAGGTTATAATGCTCCTTAACCTTACTGGTACCTATTCGCAAACATTTACAAAACAGTTACTGCAATGTCTTCATTTAAAAAAAAAAAGACAACGTGGAGTATCAGTTATATAGATTAATACCAACAACTTGGACGAGCCTGTTATTATCTTGCTTCTGATCGCTACCAGAAACTTTTATTCGCACGATAGATCCAACAACCTTGTCATGAAACTTTTCAGCATCATCCATTAAATTCTCCATCAAATGACGTCTCAAGTAAATCAGGTTAATATTATGAACATCAATTGCAGCATATGCATCTGGATCAGGCTGAGGGCCTCCCTCACTAACCCTTTCGTGCATTTTCCGTCGCTTATTATTAACAACCATTGTTTGGTTATCATGATTCCTACCAGATTCCATCTGGCTAGAAACAGCCTCAACAAGTCCCACTCTACCAGTATGATCCACTAGTGTTTCTTCTTTCATAAGAAAATGTGAGTCAAGAAGCTTTAGCATTTCAAAGTGACCCAAGCGTGATTTACCAAAGAGACTTAAAAGCCTTGAATCACAATCAATCTGACATTTCTTACGAGGATCACGAAGACTATTTTTCTGTATATAATCAAGCAAAAGCTCCTGAACATCAAACTTCGATAATACAGAAAGATCACCATTTTTCATATGTGAAACAAACTCCAACAGATCCTTTGATGCCCAAGTTGTGTTTCCAGGAATAGGCATTTCTTTGTGACCATCCGATTCATCAATACTTACTGCATTTGTATTAGGAATTATAGGCTTCTTGTTAGTTCTTCCTCTTTTCAAATTAATAGAGTCCACGTCCGTATAAGAGTTGCTAGAAACAGATTTGTCATTGTTCATGTTATGAAATTCACAAGAAGACTCTCCAGTAGAAGCTATCACAGAAGCTGCTTTCCATGGATTTTTGGCTGTAATGAGCTCATCTGAAGTTAGCAACAGTTTACATTTTAAAAAAGTCCAGTAGACCTTGAAGAGATACTCCCAGCTGCTTTTGTCATCAAAATCCACTTGCACCTGCAGAAGTTTCATGAAATGTGTAAAAATTGCACCAACTAAAGGTTAACCAACAAAGAACTAGAACATTGGTCTTAGTGCCTTATATTATGAGCAAGCAAGATTGCAGCACCAAGTGAACATACACTAATTTGGGAACCAGAAACAATAAAAAAATAGGAAGATAACGAGAAACAAAACAACAGCAAGCATGAATGCAAAGAGTTCTCTGATCTTACACTGATACACAACTTTCCATAGGCAAATAAGCTGAGAATGCTTCAACTCATAGAAGAAATTGTGTACCAAAGGATAAACAGTAAACAACCAAAATGAATATATTTCAGCATACCATTTCCTTATTTTCTTGCAAATTTTCAATCAGCATTACAGTTCTCATGCATGTTCCACAAAGTCCTTTACTTCCCCGTATACATTGATAATCAGCATCCTTAGTACATCCCTTGCACAAAGAATATGGACAAGTGTAGCACATATAGTAAGATGCCTTCTGACAAGTGTTACATATATGCCAACCTGAGAGGCAAAAAATGACCAAAATTGTCAAAATTGACAACAATATGGTGACTAAAGAACACTACTTTAAAGCAAGGTATCCAATTTGTAAAAGTATAATGAATGCAGGTACACATTTTCCTTTTATCTAAAAGAAACATAGAAAAGAAAAGCACATGAGGAAAAAAAGCAGATATCATGTAACGAGACGTGAAATAGAGCAAGAAATGATCATGAAAGGAGTAAGGAAGAACAAGAAGAAGGAAGAGGGGGTTGGACGGTAATAGAGCAAACCTGCGTTTTCAAGCTCAAGCCAAAGCCATAACATTCATCAAACCATTATCAAAGTCCTATAATACAACTAATGACAATACTACTTATAACCTACAAGTAAACTAATACGCCTTTCAACAAGTGAAGTTATCAAATTAGCATTGCTACGATGATATGGAGAAGGGAATCCATGATGTCATGCAATTAGATGCCTAACCAAAATAATTGTATGTTCAAGAAAAGAGAATGCAGCAAAGATTTCCATCCAAACTTGACCATGGATTCAATGATTGAAAACATCACTGCACAATTGTGCATTTACATATATATCTACAAGCTGCCTAAGATTAAGAACTAAACAGTAAAATCCAAAGAAAAAAACTTGAAGCAATTCACTCAACAAAACATACCACAATTCCATTTCGCATTAGACTGGAAGAATGCCTCATCCCGCTTAATGCAAGCTGGATGGTATGCCTTTGGGCAGCCCCTATACGAAACAATCCACCAAAAATGAAGCGTGAGTAAATCACTCATATGAGCATCAACAGCGCATGAAGACGATCATGAATCATGTGTTTCATTGCCAGTAAAATTTTGACAAGGATATGAGAAGTTTCTGAAAATTATATTAGATGAACATTACCAGCTAATTGATAAACTCCAGCTCTGTTGACAAAATTGTAACGCCAAACTCGACTATATAAAACTCCTAGATTCCTCACTTCAATAAATCACAATAATCAATACACCCAATCCAGATTGAATACCCAGTTTGGCCACCTAAAATGACGACAACGTTCTCATTTCTCAATTGGAAATTATTTTTTCAATGACCCGCCTAAACTTAAAACTTATAAAAGATAAACATAAGCTTAATGTTCAATAAGAAAATAAATAAATAAGATTAGAGTTCATCCCTCTCCTCGTCCACCTATACGTAACCAAACCTCACAAATCAGATAAAAGCATTTCTCAACAAAAAGAAACTGCGCTCACCGGCGATCGCAGAGCACAAGACTCCCACCATCGAAGCATACAAAACAAACATCATCTTCATCCTCCTTCTTCCTTAACAACGCCGTCGTTTTGACCGATCCTTTTGGCAGCCGACCTGAACCTGGAGGCCTACCTCTTCTCCGCTTCTCCACAACACTCTTCTCCGCCAAATTCACCGTACTACCGGCCTCTCCAGCTACCGCGTCATGACTACCAATGGAAACCATCTCCGAAGTTCCAATGAGCTGCGAATCATCCACATCACCAACAGTTTGACATTGATCAAAACTCGCAAGCTCCAAACCGCCCTCCACCGGGCGGTCAAAGCTTTGAAGTAGTTCATCTCCTAAACTGGGTCTATAGAAGCTTGAAGCATGTACTTGTTGCTGTTCCATAGCTAAATTGAATCAGAACAAAATCCCACTTGTATCGGAATTATGATAAAATGATCTTCGTTCCGTGGAAATTATTAAAAATTAAAAATAAAAAGGGAAACAGAAACCCTATGTTTAGGAGGAATTGGGTATAGTTGCTCGGGAGAGGATGGAAGGCATGTGGGGAGGATGTGATAAACAACGAAAGTATCAATATGATAAAAAATATTGAGCATTTAATTTCATCAAAATATCAAAAATAAATATTTAAAAATAATTATAAAAATCATAAAAATTATTGTAAAACTTATGTAATAATTAAAATAAATAATAATAATAATTATGAAATGATATTTATATAACACATAATAAATATATAATCATAATTAAATATAAATATAAATAAATATTTATTTAATAAATATAAAATAGTTATATAATAAAATTATAAATATATTTAATTGTGTGATTTGTAGAGCTATATATATAATTGAATAAAAGAATTTAAGATATAAAAATAATAATAATGAAAAACAACATTGTAACTATATTCTTCACAAAAATTAATATTCCATTTATTATTTTAAGCTATCAAAACAAATGAAAAACCATTATAAAATAATTATATATATATATATATATATCGAAAAACTTAAGACATTATTATATATAAATATTAAAGTAGATGAAAAATAAGAATAAATAAATATCATAAATAAATTCTTTATAAAAATTAATATTTTAATTATTATTAAAATAAATCTTATCATCTCACCCACAGCTACTACAATTTTTATTTTTAAAAAATTTTAATTAATATTTTTTAAATTTTAATCATATTATAAAAAATAACAAAATAAATATTAAAGTTAATATTCCCATGATTTTACATATTATTCCATATTAATATCCTTATTCTAATTTTACCTACATTTTCATAAACATAAGAATATATATCTAAAATGTCCCTAAAATTTAGTATATAAATACCTATGTTATAGAGGTTTATAGTAAATTTTAAAATGTTTCTAAACTTTATAGTTAATACTATTGATGTCCTTAAAATTAATAGTGTTAACTTTTTCATCTATTCATATTCCTATAGTTTTGATATCAATTTTGGGTTTTTGATCACCAGAGACTACTATGACGAAATTTCAATCAATCTAACCTTAATGTACTGGCTTAGTTACTAGAACCTTGATAAGTCATACGTTTGAATGCACATTTTTCCTATTCGTAATATACAAACAGATTTTTTTATGTACATATAATGTACTTATAATCTTCAAAGAAGTAGTATCCAAATATTAAGTCATTGAATTTCTCTTCTTCTATTCTTACATATTTTTTACTAAAATAATTTCTTAATGTCCTTCAGGATGATATATGATGCTTGTGATAGCTTTAATATAATTTATATATATATTTAATGAGAAGTTGAACCTTTTAAAATTTTCAAAACAAGTTTCATAATCCTCATATTTGAAATAATCATTTAAAGCTAAGAGATAGTCTTTATCAAATTTTTCTAATAGAAATAGATTTTTATCTTTCATTTTAATTTCTTTTGGAACTAGTTGTTTATTCGTGTAATTAAAAATATTTTTTTATTTTTCTTTCTATTTTCATTTTTCTATTTATCAATATTATAACTTGATGTAAGCAAATGTCTAAACATTCAGGATTCTTAACTAGCTTAAATTTATAATTATTATACCTGAATTTAATGGGTCTATTATAGTCTTCCCTTCTGCTCGTCTTCTTTTGTTACATTAGCTATACCTCAGCTTTACTCAAACCTCAACACTTTCCTTATAGCGGTGAACCTTATACATTCGTACATAAATGGTATCTAATTTTTGATTTACGAAGAAAAAGTAACTGAATTCTATTTTATTCATAAGATAATAATTATTACAAAGTTAAGGTCAACTACGAACTTTGAAGGGATTTTTAACCGCTCATATTTACTGAGTATATCATTATTGGTTTGAGATTTCTAAATAGAGGAGGTTTCTATGTTAGAGTTTGTGTGTTTTCATAGTAGACTACTACCTTTTTTAGTGTTTCTAAAATGAAAATAAGGGTTCCTTTTATAGCACAAAGAATTCGTATTTATAAAACTAAAATTACTATTTTTTCCTTGCTTTCATAATTCATCTGTTTTTCTGTTTTAAATGGTAGCCATTGCTTTTTTCCTTGGAACATGTTGTTGATTAAGATGTGGGACTGCATCTTTATTTTCTTTGTCATTTTTTACCGACAGTTCCTCTCTTTATTCTTCTTTGTCATTTTCTCTCGATAGTTCTTTTGATAATGTTGATGATGACACATCTTTGTCTTCTCGATCTTTGATGCAATAGATGCATTTGTGATCTTTGGTTGCTTTTCTAACATAGAAGCAGAATACCTTTCTTCATTCTTAATGCATTTACAGGTTGTTCTATTAAAATTGGCTTCATAATTGGTAATTTTTTCACCATATTCCTCTCAAAGAGTCATGCTACTATGAGAATAATTATAACTTTACTAGTTGAATAATATACTTTGATCTCAGTAGAGTTGTCAATCTTCTTGAGTTCATAGTAAATTTGGCCTAACATTTGACCCCTTAATACATGGAGTTCTAGTTCTTAGATGTTGAATTCTTTTTTCTAGAAGCACCCTTGGTTTGGGAACTTCTCTGTTTGTATCAAAAATCTCTATATTAATGAAATGGTAGAGAATGATACATCCTTCCTCATTCCTCATTCCTCATTCCAATCCATTAGTGAACTAAAAAATCTAAGATGAATAGGTTTTTTATCTACTTTAATCTTTTTTTCTTTCTTATGAAGTTCTTAATTTCTCTTTTGAAGTTTTCTAGGAAATAATTTAACTAACTTAAATTAATTTCTAGATATATGTTTTCTATTACTCCTGTATGGAAAGCTATGTAGGAAATTCCTTATCTGTAGTGTAAAACTTCATATCTTCAATATGTTCCTGAGTAGATTTTCTGGCCAAGTTGTAGAGACTCAATTATTATGATTTGCTGAAGTTTCTATATTGATCTTTCTCATCTTCAATGATTGGTGAATTTATGGGGAATTTCTCCTTAAATAACATTGAATGTTTTATTGTCTTTAATGTCTCTAGGAAATATGCTTCTCTAAATGGTACTGGAGGCCTTATTATTATTTTTTCAAATTTGTCAATCTGCTTGGTGATGTTGGTTGTTGTAATTCTGTAGAATAATTTCTTACTATCTCCTCTAAAGTTATTAGTTTTAGTGTTTTGTAATTGGCATAACTACCTTCAGCTTCTATTCAGTTGGTGAAGGCTCTATGAGTTACTCCACTAATTCCTAGAATAGATTTACTGGCTTCTGCCCAATTGTTATAGTTTCCTAGTTTTGGGTCAATATAAACCACATAAGTCTTTTTCTGTTTCATCTGCCCAATTGAGCTTTTTTGTTTTAGAAATTTTACTCTCTTTTGAATTGTTAGGTTCTTTTTTCTTATTTTGAATCCTTTCTTTAGAAGTTTCACCTTTTTACATTGAATTTTTAATGAAGACTCCTATTTTGAGTTTTTAGACTTTAAGAGTTGTTTTGAACAATTAAGTTTTTCCTGTTTATTTACTGTCCTTGTAAGAGATTTCTTGATATTTAATAGCTCGAGTTGTTCCTGTAGGATTTTGATTTCCTTTTCCTTTATCTCGATCTTAATATCAAGATGTTACATTCTTGAAAGCATAAAGCTTAATTAGATGTGTTGATTCTTTAGTAAGATCATAACATCTGCACTATTCTTATTTCCTGAAAGATATTCAACATCAAAATCATAGTGGTTGAACTACTGTTACTATTTAACTAATTTTCTTTATTTGTAATCACCTGTAATATTAGTTCTTAAGAAATATCTAAAATTTTATAAATCTAGAACTTATAACATATATTGCAAATTTTTTAATAGCTCTTTTAACTATTACATATTATTTTTCATTACTATGATAATTTAACTCTAGACCTTGAAAAGATTCTCATGTATATCCACAAAAATATTCATTTTTTTCATCTACTCTTGCTTTCAGAACTGCTCAAAATTGCTCCCCAATATTATTGTGAAACATCTATTTCAATTATCATTTTATCATCTGGCCCTAAATGGTATAAAGTTGACAAATTTTTTTTTTTTTTTTTACTTTATCTATATACATAGTATCTTATTCTGTCCATTTTCATATATGATATTTTTTCAATATTTCCTATAAAAGTTTCCTCATTTTTGCAAGTTTTTTTATATATGCTTCTACATATATCAAACATCTTAAAAACATTTATAATTGGTTGTTTTCTTTTAATTTACTAGGAAAACCCTGAATGTTATTTAGTATATGAGGCTATAGATTAGGTTTTTTATTTTCGATTTCCAACCCTAAATACTTAATTTTTTGCTCAACAAGTATCGATTTCTTTTTAGATAGTACAATGTCTTATTTCCTGCATTCTTGTAGAATATTAATAATATCTTAATAGTGTTTATTTAATTCATTACTGAAAACCACAATATCATTTATATAAATACAACAAATATTTTGTAATTTTTTAAAGATGTTATTCATATATCTTTGAAAGATACCTAAAACTTGTTTTAGTCCAAATGGTAAAATAGTCCATTGGGGTAACTAAATGTCGTTAATTTTTGATATTCCTCATCCAGTCTTATTTGCCAAAATTCACTTTTGCAATCAAAACTTAAGAAATATTTATTTCCTTTTTATTAATGATAATAGTTATTCTTTTTTTGGAATAAAGTATCAATCATCAATGATTTCTTTATTCAATGCTTTGAAGTTTATTATCATTTTCTTTTTTCAACTTATTTTTCAACTAGTAAAATGCTGAATTAGAGTGAGTTGAATTACTTGATACTATGACTTTTAATTCCAAAATTTCTTGAATTTGTATTTCAAATTCAATCATGTCGTTTGAGTATAAATAATTGGTTTTATTCTTATGCTCTTGTTAGGATTTCTTAATTTTATGTTAACAATTGTCTTAGATTTATTTATTTTTGGATCCAAATAATTTTCTAAGCTTACTGTTTTTAATAGTTTTTTATGGTTGTTAGTGCTTTATCTTCCTGTATTTTATTGAGAAAATAGTTTTGTTTCTCTTCGATCTATATTTAATGAAATATTTTCTAAATAAGAATTTTGCTATTCTATCTCACCACATTTTTGTTTTTTATGTTGTTGCATAAAAGTTAAGTTAGATACAGTCAAAGCTTTTCTTATTTTTGATACATAAATGGTATCATTATCTAATGTTGTTAAACTTGTTTTGTCTAAGTATTGTGTAAAAGGTTGATATAAGTTTTGGAAATTATTTTCTATAAATAAATCAACTCATATTTTATGTTTTTATATGGTAGGAATATGAAACTTTTCTCCTCTTATTATTATATATGTATCTTTTAAAACTTTGTTAAAATTTATTGTATTATTATTAGCAATTTTTACAATTAAATCTTTTGGTTCTTGTTTCAAGTGTTCTTCTAGAAATACATATTTACTTGCTACACAGATACTTGCTCTTATATCTATATATGCATGTAGATGATAGTTGGCATAACCTTTGAATTTTATTCCTACTTTGATGTAGGTATTATTTGGATTTATAATCACTACTACAAAAATGGGTATTTAAGTCGATGTGTAAAGTCGATTTTGGAAAAAATCGACTTATAATGAATTTAAAGTCGGTTCAGTGTAGAACCAACGCTATCTACGTTGGATGTAGCGTCGGTTGACGTGTAGAACCGACGCTATCCACGTAGATAGCGTCGATTCGCCACATCAACCGACACTACATCACGTGGATAGCATCGTTTCTCCACGTCAAACAACGCTATCCACCTAATATATCCAAATTCGGGTCATTTTTTACGCAGAATCCAATTTTATTCCTCTTTCTCCTCCATTTTCTTCCTTACTCTCCTCAATTTTCTCCCAAAATCTACACCGTGCACCACCTTCTTTCTAAATTTCAGGCCACCTCCGACCACCATTTGTAACGTCGTTTTGTAAGTTATATTCCCCTTCTCATTATCTTTTAGATCTACTATTTTTTTGAGCGAAATATTTAAAAAAAATTATACCCATTTTCTGTATAAATTCTTGATTTATGTATGTTTTTTATTTTGTTTGTTATTATGTTTGACTTATTTTACGTGAAATAATATCTGAAATGTTGTGGGTTTGATGGATTATATATATTTACTGTGCGTGGATAAATTTATTTATATATTATAAATAATTATATTTTATTAAGTAGAATTTTGTACCTTATTATTAAGTTTTTTTTTATATTTTGTATAAATTTTTGATTTAGGTATGTTTTTTATTTTGTTTGTTATTATGTTTGACTTATTTTATGTGAAAATAATATCTGAAATGTTATGTATTTACTATGCGTGGACAAATTTATTTATATACGTATAATTAATATTACTTTTTAATTATGATATAGTAACATGCTTAGAAATTAGAATCAATCAAAATGTATGATTGGTTTTTATGTTTTTATATATTCATGCTAACATGTTGCTTATTTTTTAATTTGTATAGAAATGATTTTGTAAAATGATTAAAATGATAACTGTTTTGCATTATGTATATTTTGATATATATTCTAATAATTATGAAATTTATATATAATAATACTTGAAATATATTCATTGTATACATAATTAAGTAATATGTTTAATTAATGTCATTAATAGAAAATAGACAAATCTTGGATGTCAAAGTGTAGAATTGAGCAAGACTATATTTCTGGAGTTGAAAGTTTCAGGAAATTTGCTTGTAGAAATAGTAATATGAATTTATCTGGAATCTCTATTAGTATTTTTAATGCTATAATGAGTTCTAAATGGACAAATCAGGTGTACATAACTTCGATTTGTTTCTTGGTTTGTATGAGTTTTGGTGCCCATGAACGTGTTCCATATGTTTAAGGGCACCAAAACTCACACAAGCCAAGTAAGAAATCGAAGTTACTTGATTTCATATTTAGAGTTCATTATATATAGCATTAAAAAATACTAGTAGAGATTCCAGATAATTTCATATATATAGACAAATGATTAATAAAGTGCTAATATGAGTTCGTCGAATGTCGCTGTACGTGGTAATCTCTTTTTGATGGTAATATTTATAATGATTTAATTTCTTCATTCGTATGTCTGAAGTTTAGACTGTTTTTTTATGAATGTTTTACGTGCTCATGTATGTAGGAGAATATGAATTATTATATGGATCAGCTCTTTTTTTGTCATAATACTTATGAAGGCCAATCAAGATTTTAAGCCAACCAAGCTTACTCAATCGCATAATTACACTTTGACGACATTATTTTATTTGTAATTTAAGTTGACTATATGTATTATATATACATTATTTGTTTTTGTAATAAATTTAATTATCAAGTAATTAAATATATTTAAATTTTTAATTATTTGTATTATTATTTATATTTTAGTTTTTTTATGCTATATATATATATTGAATAATACAAAAAATAAAAATAAATCATAAAATGTACGGGTAAAGTCGGTTCATCGTGTGAACCGACTTTACATTTTAAGTTACTAAATTTACAGTCGGTTTTTAACCGACTTTAATACTTATTTCTATAGTAGTGAATACTATACAAATCATTTATCTTCTGATGAAGAGTATTCATATTCTCATTCGGTTATTTCCTCCTAAATTTCCTCTAATAGATAAATATTATAAGTATCATTTATATCTGATTCCTCTATTGGTTCCAATTCCATCTTAAAAGCTTCTTCTAAGATTTTTGCTTTCTGTGAATTTTTTTTAAAATTATTTCTTATGTTGAAGTCTACTTGGCCATTCGTTGGCATAATGTCCTTTTTCATTACAGATTTAACATATGTATTTTTTTCTTCCTTATACGGCAATAATTCATATTTTCATAAGGTATATACCTCTTATTTCTAAAATATTTTTTCCTATAGGTTTTGCTATTAAATCTTCTTTTATATTTTTGAAAATTTTGTTTTTTGAATTTATATTTTTTACACCTTCTGTATTTTTTATATTTATGTTTGTAAGGTTTTATAGTACATCCATATTTTCATGATATTCTAAAATCTCTTATATCACAACAGATTTTATCATTTTCTCTTATTTATTTATATTTTTTCTTTTTTCGCATTTTATAATTATCCAACTTTTAAAGCTTTTTATTCTTCTCAATAAGGTGTCTGGTATAGTTTCTCTATTTCTTTGATTTCAACTTTCTGTTAAGGTCTTATGTAATGTTCCAAGTTACTTTTGAAAAAAACATTTTTTTAAAAGTTGTTTGCATAGAGGATGGTAATTTATGGTAGTACATTTCATATTCGTAAATAAAATAATCTATGTAACACATGTTATTGATTTTTATATTTCTTAGATGTCATTTGGCTTCATTAATTTCATTTTCACTAGATTCAGTAATAATTATTCCTTTACTTTCTCTAATGAATTCCTTGTATATATCATTTATTACTATATTTAAGTATTCTCCTCATGTGGGAGTATTCTATTACATTAATAAATATAGTTGATATGTTAAGTTTGAAAATCAAACTTTAACATTTTTTGTAATTTTATGAGCTACTAATACCTTACAATTTGAAGGGTTTGTATGAGCACACTTATACCACTAGCCCATTCATCTAAGGCTTTTTTTTTATCTCTTATATAATCTAGATATAATAGATCAGATTTGTAATTATCATGGAGTTTGAATTTTGACGGGATAGTACCTCTAGTTCCCTAATGCAACACTTCCTCCATTTTGGGTGGTTGTCTTCTTCTATCTATGAAGTCAGGCTCTTTTGACCTTTGCCTACTTTTTTTCTCCTTATGTGGATCATATGTTCCTACTCGGTAAGGAATTGGTAATGAAAATGATTTCATATAATCTTTTAGGGTCATGATTTCTGGTTCAGAATCAATTTCACTAATTATTGTCATATTATCATCTTCTTTGTTTGTGTAATTTTTTTTCATTTTCACGTTCTTCTAATTCTTCATTATGTAGTGTTAATAAACTAACTAATTTTTCTATATCCATATTTTTAAGGTTAATGAATTATTCCTTTAATTTTTTTTATATTCCATTAAATCGAAATTATATCTTTTTCATTAGATTTTTCTTCTCTCATTTTTAGGAATCAAGACATATGATCTTATAGGTGGTTCTATTTTTAATCCTTTTAAGAGATCATATTTATGACCTATAATATCATTGTTTCTATATATGTTATATACATATTTTTTTAGTTTTGTAAATTCTATATGTATATCTTGTCGAAGTTTATTATAATCACATTCATTTATCTCTTTTAATAATTCTTTTTGTGTTTCTATTTTACCTTGTAAGTATTTTGTGTTTACTTCCTAGACTAAATCAATTTCCTCTTTTAAAAGTTTTAAAGATTCAAGTAATATTTCTTTATTTTTTTCTATGTCTACTAGGCTTTCATTTACTTCTAATTGTATATTTTTTAATTTACCTTTAAGTATTATTATTTTCTTAATATGACATCATGAACGCCTTCATTACTTGGACTTTTATCATTTAGTTTTTTTAACTTCTGCTTGGTTAGAAGTTACTCATTCATGGTCTATAAAAGTAAATTTTGGTATATTATTATTTTTAACAACATTACTTTTTATTCTTGCTATTAAAGGTTTTTCTTTAATATCTAAGTGTCATTCCTCTGGTATTTTAAAATATGTTAATATTTCTGGTTTTATTATTTGTTCAAATTCTTAAAAGGTTTTATCTATTTTTATAAATTTATTTTGTTTATATCTTCAATCACCTAAAATAAAATACATGTTTAAACTGCAATAGTATGTCAATTTATTTATTTATGATTAGTGATGAAAGTTTCAAAAGAAAAAGTATTACCTATCATGATAAAATGCAATTGAGCTCTTATTTTCACAATATAAACCTTTCTATCAGGAGGGAACTTAATTTTTTTTTGTGATTCCCTCTTTTTTGTACATGAGGGATTGTTTTTTTTTTGTATAATCACTTTTGGTTATTTCTTTTTATGCATGCAATTGCTTTGTATTTTTCTTTTTTTTTCATTATTATTTTGTTTTTGCTAAGGAAATATGCATGAGCTAGAAACCTAGTATGATGACTTTCACACTAATTATGAGATAACCCTTTTCACTCACAGCGATAGATTCACACATCATTGTAAGTAGCCCTCTCAAACTAGATGTCTCTATACAGTAGCATTTTAAAAAGTGAAAGATAAAGCTCAAATACAATTTTGCAGCTAAGGTTATTTCAAGCATGATATACATATGTGTTCAGTGAATGTGTGAGTAGTTTCTTGTCAACATCGATCACTAAATATGAAAAAGTAAGTAAATGCAGAAGATAAAATACTCAATTAAACAATGAATGGCTAATCAGTAAGAACGTAGTATGAAAATAGTATGTAAAATTTATGTAAATGTTAAAACATGTATACTTACTTTTTCTTATTTTCTTATTTTTATTTCTTGAAACTAAAGAAACATCAATAAAAATAAAAATAAAACAAAAAAACTAAAGATGCTCACTTAGGGTTAATTGAGCACTAAAAAATGTAACTAGATGAACAATAAATAACAGTCAGATAATCGGAAAGAAACAATCTTTTATAATCCAAACTTTCTTGAATTTTGGTTTACGTATATCTTTGGATTGAAAATAAACTACCTTAGTTGTCATTAGTATGTTATTATTAGACTTAACTTTAGATTTCATATTCATCCTAAATAAAGAGGCAACATGCATGATAGGATGATGATAATTAGCCCTAAAATTAAATGCATTGAATTTCACTTGCCTCTTTGAACCAACAACTTCATGCTTTCTACTATAATTATTGGACATAATATTCATAGATGGATGATAATTATGAGTCTTATAACTAGAAGAATAGAAAGGATTAACATGGGCAACAAACAACAGGAAAAAACTTAATAATTTTATCAATTATAGGTACAATAGTTCTTTGTGCATAATTAATAACGGTACGAGTAGAGTTAGAAGACCTTACAATAGTGGTCTTTGATGTTAAAGCTATATGTGTAGTTTGTGAAGAAGAAGGGTTTTATAAACTTAGTTGTTTTGAAGATGATGGTGTAGAATCCTCATCTACATAACCTATCCATCTCTTATCTCTAAAAGGTTTTCCATAGTTAAAAAACTTTGTTTTGCCTTTAATCTCTGATGACTAACCTCTTCATAGCTTTACATGATTCTTTGGCACTTGCACCAATTTTTTATTATCTGCAACAAGTTTGTTATTTTTATCTTTCAAACACACAATACTCAAATTCAAAGTATTATTTTGTTCTTGCAAAATATTCTTCTCTTATTTTAATTTATTAGAAAATCTTTCATATGTCTCAAATTGTTTATTTAACTTTTTTATTTTTACATTTAAACTAGTATTCTTTTCTATGGCTTAAACACATTCAAAAAATAATTCTTTAAAACATTTAATATTATATTTAGAGAGAAGAAGATTTAAATTCCTCATCTATTACCCTCAATAAATGATCCATAATAAAAATACTTAAGAACTATACTAACTGTGTCTATTTGATACAATTGAAATTTTTTAGTTACAGATCTAATTAACTAGGAGAAAGAATAGGTAATTAATCACAATATATCAAATTAAAAGTTTACAAGTGGCCAAACGCGCAATCGTGTACAATAAATATAAAAAATAAATAAATAAAACTTGACACACGATATTTTAGATGAAAATAATCTAGGCCATATCAATGACTTAAGAGAAAAACCACTGATTCACCTAATTATCCACTATGAAAATAAGGTTCAATTACAATGCCAGGATTTAAACTACCCTCTAAGATAATACCCCAAGTAATCTACTTTTAAGCTGTTGTTTTCCTTCATAGTTTTCACAAGAAAGTGGTTCGAATCCAGACCAAGATTCTGATAACTTGAGTCACATAAGTAATCGAACCGGTTCAATCAAGACTAGAAAAGTTAGCACTACAACATAAGTACAAAGTGTGTCTTAGAGCATATTCAATAATGAAAAATCCTAGCTAGATGATTTAACAAAATATTAGTTAAAACAAAATCAATTAGTAAACCTTAAAATAGAAGATGAAGTACAAGTTTTATAAACATATATTCTTTAAAGTTAAATAATCAAATCAAATAATTACGATAACACAAACAATAATTTGATCCAAGCATTCAAGAACCTAATAAAGAAGCTATATGAGCATTAAATCACAATATCGTAAAATAAATAGGTTTATTAATCAATTAAATATTATTACATAATTTTTGATAGATTAATTAAAGAAAACACTCTAAACAAAATATGCTCTTATTTTTGCAAATAAATTTGAGAAAGAGAGAGACCATAAAAGTAATTAGAAGAATAGAATAAATGTGGTTAATTAAAACAATGAGCAATGAATTTTGTTTATTGGAAAAATTAAAATCTCTAATCCTATGTAATTGATAAATATGTTTTTTATTATAAATAAAATTAGTAATACTTATTAATTAAAAAGACTCAAATTTAAAGAAGAGTTATTTTTCTTTAAATTAGATTTTAAGCTATATTTTATTCTATATTTTAGTTTATATCTTATCCTATATTTTTGGACATATTTAAAAAACCTTAAAGCATATTAAATTATAGATGAAGTGATAGTTTCATAAATTGGTTTTAGTTTAAATAAATATTTTAAGTTCAAATTCTAGCCGTTAGATCGATCTAATTCAGGTTCGATTGATCAAACCAATTATGTTGATAGATTGAAACCCTTTTCAATCGATCCAACAATGATTAAAATAAACTCGAGACCAAATAGATCAATTACAATCGATATTTGATTAATCTATCTCCTTAATCAATCCAATCATTACTCAATCGATCGAGTTACTTATATGCTAAATATTTCTATATGTATAATATAAAATCTAACATATTTAAGAATAAGTTTATACCTAAAACATGTTTACTTGAAGTTCAGAAGTTTCTTCATCTTGAATAAAAATCTTAAAAACTAATCTCGGAAATTAATTTATATTTGAACATTTTTTTGACGAATATCACACTCATACATTATATATAGTACAACTACTAATCACCCTATATATTGACATATAAGATGGATGTTAATTTGCCTATAAGATTTAAAAAAAAAAAAATACCCTCGCCCTTCTTCTATTTCTATCTTTCTCTCTTAGCTCACACGACTCCACGTGCCTCAAACTGTTCAATTCGTTGCCATCGTCAGCTCCTTCTCTCACTTACCAGCCAACATCATCAGCTCCGTTCTTCTATTTTATAGCCTCTGTCCATCGTCTTTTGTACTGTTCCTATAGCCGTTCATTTTTTGCTATTTCCAGCATCGTCCACCGGTGTTGTCGTTAGCGTGCCATCATTCACATGGGGAGAAGCTTGCACCATCCATCTGCTTTCCCGATTCCTGGTTCATGTACTTGCAAGGTAATTTTTTAGTTTTTTTTAATAAAATTTTAAGATAATCACCTATATTTTTTTTAATTTTTTTGAGCTGTAAGTTTTTTTTAACTAACCCAATAGATCAAGAAAAAAAGGTATAGAATACGTTTCAACAATAAGTTGAAGGCTTCTCTTTCTGTGTTCTTTCATTACCTAAAAAATAACCTCATACAAAGTTTTGTTAAAACAATATTCATTGTTGTCCTCGAATAAGTAGTATAACATTTCAGCATAATTAATGAATGAACATTTAAAAATAGAGTAAGCTATATTGATATTGATTCCTCAATTCAAGCACTTAATAATCAAATCCAACTCAACTCATTTAAGGCACCCTCTGTTGAGTTCGTGAATGAAAAATACTAAACTTAACTCGTGAACTCAATGAGCCAACTCAATTAGCTCATGAATAGCTTGCTATCTTGTTTAATAAAATATCTTTGTTAATAATAATATTTTTATCATTACAATAATCATTAAGGAAAATCGTATTTAAAAGATACTATTTTTTTAAAAAAATATATAATAAAAATGTGATATTTATACCAATATTTTTATTTATGAGTAAAATTATAAATATTTTTTAATTTTTTAATTTTGATTTTTTTGTTTTATTTCTTTTAAATGGTAAATGAACCAGCTTATGAATCGTTAAAACCAACTCATTTAAAATTAAACTAAGGTGAACTTGGATCATATAAATTTAAATGAGCTGATGAATTGAGCTAAATCTAAGTAAGCTGAGAGCCATCTCAACTTATTTTACACTTCTAGAATAGTTGATGCTTGAAATTAAATGATGAAATTGGTTGGATAACTCTGTCAGGATTACACAGGGGAGAATGTAACAGTTGAGAATCTGTGTGCAGTTCTTCTTAGGAACAAAAAAAGGAGTGAAAGGTGGAAGTGGGAAGGTCATAGATAGCAAACCAAATGACAGGATCTTCTTATACTACTCAGATCATGGAGGTCCTACTGTTCTTGGTCAGTTAAATAATACATACATATATAACTATTTCTTTAATAAATTTGGTTTTCATTTTGTATGAATTGAATGTATTATGTGAGCTTCTCTTCTTGATTGAATTGATTAAAAGAATGAATACATGGATGCCAAATTTACCTTTTATATATGCCATGGATTTCATAGAAGTTTTAAAGAAAAAACATGCATCTGGAACTTACAAAGAAATAGTAAGAAAGCCTTCCCTTTTGATTTTTCTCCTCCTTTTCAAATAAGATAAATTTAGTGATAATTTTTCATTGTGGGTGCAGGTGATATATGTAGAAGCATGTGAGAGTGGAAGTATTTTTACAGGCATAATGCCTAAGGATCTAAACATTTATGTAACTACAGCCTCAAACGCTTAAGAGAAGAATTGGGGAACTTATTGCCCCAGAATGGAACCTTCTCCGCCGTGGAATTACACCACTTGTTTAGGAGATCTTTACAGTGTTGCTTGGATGGAAGATAGGTAATGCAGAGTTTTTTTGTTTTAGATATTCTGTAATTTATTACGCTAAGAGCTATAGAACTTCATGTAGGAAATCATCAAGCTGATCACAAATGTTTCTTAGTTTCTTATGCGGTGAGACTCACAACTTAAAGAGAGAAACATTCAAACAACTATACGAGACGGTAAGAATTTGAATTTTTTAGTCATGAGTATGATCTTTCATATGCTCTCATCCGAATAGTAACTGTCATATGTTAAGGTAATTGTATTAATTAGTTTTATAATTTTTATAATTATTTGTTTTATTTATGTAAGGACTATGAGTGTTGGTTATTTTCGTGGAAAAAATATTTACTTGTAAATTTATTTTTAGGCATGCTATCAAGTCTATCAAGAAAAGTCCAACAAATACTCGAGTTTCAGATAATCGTATTTCAGCCCCAAAAAAATATTCATAGCAAAGGAAGGTTAATTAGTATATATATATAAGAATGGGTGGTGCTAGAAGTTGCAAAACAAAAAGCTGAAAATCATTCTCTACGTAATTGACATTTGACAAGTAAAAGGTAAGGTAATGTTTCTATTGGTAATGTTTCTAACGTCAATGTTTATTAAGATCTTATATATTTAAATCTAATAATTATATAAATGATTATAATTATTTAGATTTAATTATTAAATTTTAAAAGAGTTATTTTTATTGACTATGAGTTTAATCTTTTTTTATTTAGAATTTTTTAGTTGATTTGATTTAAATGAAATATTTTGAATCATCTAGTTAGTGTTATTCATTGTTAAATCCATTCTAGAACACACATGGGTACTTGTGTTTTTGTGCTAATCTTTTTGCAGTTGATTTGTGAACAATCTGATTGGCGGGGAGCTTATTGGAACATTGGTCTGGAAACCGCTCACGCTAATTTTAGAAACTGTGAAAACAGAGTAGGGGCTTGTAAGTAAAGTACATTGGGGCAGTATCCTAGGGAGGGTAGCATAAGACCGAGTTTGTACTTGAACATTTGATTTTCATAGTGGAAAGTTAGGTGGTCGGGTGGACCGGTGGACCAGTGGTTTTCCTCTTAGGTCATGGTTGTGGCCTAAGTTGTTTCCACCTAAAAATATCATGTGTTATTATTTCCATACTTTACTTTTACACACGATTGCATGTCTGGTTTCTTTGTTTAGGTTATTAAATTATAAATTGATAAAAAATTAAAAATAACCTATTCACCCCCCTCTAGGTTAATCAGGTCCATATCTTATAAACTTTCAATTGGTATCAGAGCCGACACTAGACACACTTAGTGAGATTAATCCTTAGGGACACACACACTTACTTATGAACCAAATGAAAGAAGGTGGGTCATCTGTTAGGCCACCACTCTTTGATGGGTTTAATTACCCTTACTGGAAGGCTCGCATGCAAGCCTTTCTCAAACAAGATGAAAAAGTCAAGGATGATATTCTTGATGCTTGGGAACCACCTTCGGTAACGAAAGATGGTGTAACAATCATAAAGGCAAGAAGAGACTAGACCACTGAAGAACGCACCCATAGTGGGGCAAACCAAAAAGGTCTAAGCTCAATATTTGCTGTAGTGTCGATGGATGAGTTCCGTCGCATCTCCGATTGTGAGACTGCTAAAGATGCATGGAATGCACTTGCTCTTGCTCATGAAGGAACTTCCCAAGTAAAACAAACAAAATTGAGATTGTTAACATTTGAGTTTGATTCTATTAAAATGAGTAACAACGAAACTTTTGGTCAATTCTATGCTCGCTTCTGTGATATCACTAATGCTTGCTCTAACCTTGGTGAGAAAATTCCACAACCTATACAAGTGCGCAAACTCCTAAGCTCTTTAACAATAGACTATAAGATGAAAGTTACAGCGATAGAGGAAAGCAAGAATGTAGACACACTAAAAATTGATGAACTTGTCGGGTCAATCCAAACCTATGAGCTTTCTCTTGTTCCACCCAAGAAAAATAAGGATGTGGCATTCAAAAGCTCCAAAAAGGACATCTCTGATAGTGATGATGATATGAATGATGAGTCACTAGTCTTGTTAGCACGAAAATTTAAGAAGTTCATGAAGAAGAAGGGTCAACAGAATAATCATTCCAACAAGGGACAATCCAGTCGTTCGAATGACCGAAAGTCAAGGGAAATCAAGTCTTCTAGCCTTGATGGTAAGAAAAGTAAGCCCACTAGACCTCAATGCTTTACTTGTGGGGGATTTGGTCATATTTTTACAGATTGTGCTAACAATAAAAAGAAATTTGGAAAAGCCTTTAATGCTACACTCAGTGACATAGAGAGTGAGCATGATAATGCTAGTAACTCAGAGGATGATGACACTAATTATTGTGCCTTCACTGCAACTGCCAAAGCACATCACAATGACTCCGACCTTAGCTTGGATGAAGAAAATGAGGAAGTAAACTCCTCTCTCTTACTGTCTAAGTTTAATGTATCAAATTATGAGGAATTATTCATGGATTGTCTAGGTGCTAGGGAAGAGAGAGATAAATTGCTTATGGAAGTAACTAAACTTAATGATATCATCAATGTTTACAAAACAAATTCCTCTAGCCTAGAGAAAGATAAAAAGGAATTGTCTGATCATATTAATGCCTTGAATATGAGACTAGTAGAAACCACTGAGGAAAACAAAAATCTTAGGAAAGAACTTAGTATTGCTAAAGAGACGGTAAATGATTTGACCATAAGTGCTGAAAAATTAACCAAAGTCCTAGACTATGGAAAGACACATGGAGATAAGAGAGGTCTTGGATACATAGATGAACAATCAACACCTTCATCATCCAAAACTCAATTTATAAAACCCATTATTGCTCAGGCAGGGAAGGTAGTTTCTGCACCTTATCATTATAAGAAAATTCAGTTTGTTCCCATCTGTCATCATTGTGGTAGGAAAGGACATATTAGACCTAAATGTAGATTTCTTTATGCCTATGATTCTATCATGAGTACAAATGTTTCTAAGGCACCTCAAAAATTTTCAAAACGTAAAGTTTTTTCTACAAGAACTACAAAAAAAGAGGAACATAAGAAACTAGTAACTCAAATGTCCAAAATTAAAAAGGGATGGGTTAAGAAATCTGAGTTGCACTACTTTGTGGCCCATATGGCTTTTAAAGCTAAATCAAATACCGCTTGGTATTTTGATAGTGGATGCTCTAGACACATGACGGGGAATCGTTCTTTGTTTAAAACCTTTAAGGAATACAATGAAGGGACAGTTACCTTTGGTGATGGTAAAACATCTAAAATTATTGGAAAAAGGCTCTGTTCAAATAGAGGGTATCCCTAAATTTGACGAAGTTTTATATGTGAAATGACTTAAGACAAACTTGATTAGCATAAGTCAAATATGTGATAGTGATTTTAATGTACAATTTACAAACAATCATTGTATTGTAACAGATCAAAATGGTGAATGTATGATTAAGGGAATCAGATCACATGAAAATTGTTATTGTATTGATACATCATCCACAGTAACATGTAACCTAGCTAGCAATGACTCAACTACCTTGTGACATGAAAAGCTAGGTCATATGAATTTTAAAGATCTAGTTAGATTAAGTAAAACTGAGACTGTGCGTGGTTTACCTATTCTCTCAAAAATTGAAATACATGTATGTGGATCGTGTCAATTGGGTAAACAAACTAGGATTGCTCATAAGAAGATCAAGAGTATAAATACAAACAAAGTATTGGAATTGATACATATTGACCTTATGGGTCCTATGAGAACAGAAAGTATTGGAGGTAAGAAATATATCATAGTTGTAGTAGATGACTTTTCTCGCTACACATGGGTAGACTTTCTTAGAAACAAGTCAGATGTTTTTGAGTTCTTCGTCTCATATTGTACAAGAGTGCAGGTTGAAGCAGGTGACAAAATAGTAACCATCAAGAGACTGAGAACAGACCATGGAAAAGAGTTTGAAAATACCAAGTATGCTGATTTCTGCAAAGAACATGGTATCTTTCATGAATTCTCTGCTCCTATCACACCTCAACAAAATGGAGTAGTTGAACGAAAAAATAGGATACTCCAAGAGATGGCAAGAGTAATGATGCATGCCAAGGGAGTCTCCAAAAGGTTTTGGGTTGAAGCTATAAACACTGCATGTCACATTATAAATTGTGTATATTTTCGCCCAAGTACAAACCAAACTCCCTATGAGATATGGAGAGGTAAAAAATCCAATATGAAATTTATGCATGTTTTTGGAAGTAAATGCTACATACTTAGATATCGTGAACAGTTGGGTAAGTTTGATTCAAGAAATGATGAAGGTATATTTTTTGGGTATTCCCTAAATAGTAGAGCTTATAGAGTCTTCAACTGTAGAACTAATGTAGTTATGGAATCCATAAATGTTGTTATAGATGATGAAGGTAAGAAGATTACAAGTGAAGAAGTTGGAAATGAAGAAAATTTCACAACACCTCAATTAACAGTGACACAATTGGAATAAAAGAAGAAGAGTTAGAGGAAAGAGAAGAAAAGAAGGAAGAAGCATCAACCTCATCAATGATAAATCCAACTCGAACTTCAAAAAATCATCCATTAAGAATATAATTGGAGATCCTGATGCAAGCATGGTAACAAGAAGAAGACAAATAAGTGAGGTAACTCATTTATGCTATATTTCTCAATTTGAACCAAAAAATGTGAATGAAGCCCTTAGGGATGAATTTTGGATAAATTCCATGCAGGATGAGTTAGCTCAATTTGAAAGAAATCATGTATGGGTATTAGTACCTAAGCCTAAAAACAAAAAATGTTATTGGAACAAAATGAGTGTTCAAAAATAAATCTGATGAGCATGACATTGTTGTTAGGAATAAGGCTAGGTTGGTAGCTCAAGGCTACACACAAGTAGAAGGAGTTGACTTTGATGAAACATTTGCACCTGTCGCTAGACTAGAGTCAATTAGGATTTTACTTGCCATTTCCTGTCACGTGAAGTTCAAATTATATCAAATGGATGTTAAGTATGCCTTTTTGAATGGATTTTTGAATGATGAGGTATACGTTGAACAACCAAAAGGATTTGTTGATCCGAAATTTCCAAATCATGTTTACAAACTCAAAAAGGCTCTTTATGGTTTGAAACAAGCTCCACGAGTATGGTATAAGAGACTTACCAACTATCTTTTGAACAAGGGATTTATTCCAGGGGGAGTTGATAAGACTCTATTCATTAAAAGAAGTAGTGACGAGATCTTTATTGCTCAAATTTATGTGGATGACATAGTTTTTGGATCCACATCTAGTACACTAGTGGATGATTTTGTGCATGTTATGACAAATGAATTTGAAATGTCCATGGTAAGTGAAATGACTTTCTTCCTTGGTTTGCAAATCAAACAATCTCGTGATAATATATTTATTTCTCAAACCAAGTACGCATGTAACCTTGTTAAGAGGTTTGGTCTTGAAACTAGCAAGCCATTACGGACTCCTTTAGGTACCAGTACAAAAATTACAAAGGACACTCAAGGTAAAAGTGTTGATCAAACCCTTTATAGGAGTATGATAGGTAGTTTACTTTACCTCATTGCAAGTAGACCTGACATATGTTTTAGTGTTGGTGTGTGTACCCGTTATCAAGCTGACCCTAAGGAATCACACTTAGAGAATGTAAAGAGAATCATCAGGTATATATCAGGAGCAAGTAATTATGGTTTATATTTTACTACTGACACTACTTGTGAAGTAAGTGGTTTTACAGATGCCGACTGGGCAGGCAACCAGGATGATAGGAGGAGCACATCAGGTGGTTGTTTCTACATTAGAAACAACTTAGTATCATGGCACAATAAAAAGCAGAACTCTATCTCACTCTCTACAGCTGAAGCGGAATACATTGCTGCATGAAGCTCTTGCACACAAATGCTTTGGATGAAAAACATGCTCAAGGACTATGGTCAACCACAAGGTATGATGCCCTTATATTGTGATAACTCTAGTGCTATATGTATTTCTAAGAACCCGGTTCAACATTCTAGAACTAAGCACATTGACATTAGGCATCACTTTATTCGAGAATTAGTTGAAGAGAAAATAGTGACACTTGAGTTTGTACCTATTGAGAGACAATTAACTGATATATTCACTAAAGCCATAGACACTCAAAGATTTGAGTATCTCAGAAGTGCCTTGGGAATTTCTCCCTCAAATTGAATTTCAAATTTTATTACAAAAAAAAAAAAAAATAGCATCCTTGTTTGGCCAACACAATATTGGACTTATTTAATACTTACATATACATAACCTCATTTTAGTGACTCGGCTCATTTTGATATTTATTGTATAAATTATTCTAAAATTTTGGCTTATGCACACACATATATTCTTGTACATGTGATGATCGATGTTGACATAAATTTATTCACACACTCACGAACACACATATATGTTATGCTTAAAGTTTATGAATGTTCTTGAAAGACTCTAGGACTTTAACTAATCTTGATTGTAAAATTGTGGAGTTCTACTTTTGCTTACTAAAATTTTACCGTATAGAGGCACCAAGTAATGAGAGGGTTACCTACTGTGATGTGTGAAGCTACCGCAATGAACGGAGAGTGCTACCTCACAACTAGTGTGAAAGTCATCATACTAAGTTTATGGCTCGTGCAAAAAAAAAAAAGAAAAGATTATGCAAAAAATTACTATTTATAAATCTTGTATATTGAATGCACAAAAAGAAAGAGCCAATAGAGGTTATAAATATATATATATATATATAATTTACCTCATATGTATGAAAAAATAATATAAAAAAATAAAATAAATAATAATAAGTCCTCCTTTAGAAGATATACTTTATTTTGTAAGATTGAAGACTCGATTATAGTTTTACATGATAGGTGATATTTTTTTTTCTTTTGAGTCTTTCTTGATAGGTCATAAATGAATTAATTGACATATTTGTGGAGTTTAAACATATATACTACTTTAAGTAAATGTCAATATGTCATTATATGTGCTTGTGTGACTCTTATACTCTACATATTTATTTATATGATAAATAATCAAAATTAGAGTTAAAAAAATGATGAGTTCTCAATTGGTTGTGTATTCATTTGTGATTAAATGAATTTAATACCTTATATGGTTATTTATTTATGAAAAAAAATATTAAAAAAAATAAAAAAATAGATTTTTTTTCACTTCCATATTCTTTTCATATATTACCTTTTTAATTCGTTTCTAAGTTAGAGAGTCATAGAACTTAGGGGGAGTTTAAAGTATATTGTACTTCTACATTACTCTAATTTTACATTGCTATATCTTTAGGAGGAGTTTAACTTCATTGCTTTGTTTAATGTTTTGTCCTTCTCGTATGTCAAAAAATGGGAGAAAATAATGTGTTTTACTTTCATGTTTTTATTTTGTTATGCATATAGAGGGAGAACATATTTAATTAAGTTTAATTAATATGAATGCATACTACATGATTATTCTTTACACTTCGCTTATTTTTATGTAAACTGAACTAATGTATAATGAGGCTTTCATGCCAAGTTGTCCTATGCTCTGTCAATGTCATTTCAGTTACTTACAGGCTTGTCAAGTTGCAGCGAAGATGGATTCACCGGACCATAGGATAGTTCCACTATGGAGTCTGGGACCTCATTGTATTTTTATCTATTTTTTATAAGTGTCATGTAGTAAGTGAGAGGTTTTACCACACGAAAATGCCAAAGGGGGAGTTTGTAAAGACTATGAGTGTTGGCTATTTTTGTGGAAAAAATATTTACCTGTAAATTTTTTTTTAGGCATGCTATCAAGTCTATCAAGAAAAGCCCAACAAATACTCGAGTTTCAAATAATCGTATTTCAGCCCCAACAAAATATTCATAGCAAAGGAAGGTTAATTAGTATATATATATAAGAATGGCTGGTGCTAGAAGTTGCAGAACAAAAAGCTGAAAATCATTCTATGCGTAATTGACATTTGACAAGTAAAAGGTAAGGTAATGTTTCTATTGGTAATGTTTCTAACGACAATGTTTATTAAGATCTTATATATTTAAATCTAATAATTATATAAATGATTATAATTATTTAGATTTAATTATTAAATTTTAAAAGAGTTATTTTTATTGAATATGAGCTTAATCTTTTTTTATCTAGAATTTTTTAGTTGATTTGATTTAAATGAAATATTTTGAATCATCTAGTTAACGTTATTCATTGTTAAATCCATTCTAGAACATACATGGGCACTTGTGTTTTTATGTTAATCTTTTTGCAGTTGATTTGTGAACAATCTGATTGGCGGGGAGCTTATTGGAACATTGGTCTGGAAACCGCTCACGCTAATTTTAGAAACTGTGAAAACAGAGTAGGGGCTTGTAAGTAAAGTACATTGGGGCAGTATCCTAGGGAGGGTAGCATAAGACCGAGTTTGTACTTGAACATTTGATTTTCATAGTGGAAAGTTAGGTGGTTCGGTGGAGCGGTGGTTTTTCTCTTAGGTCATTGTTGTGGCCTAGGTTGTTTCCACCTAAAAATATCGTGTTATTATTTTCACACTTTACTCTTACACACGATTGCATGTCTGGTTTCTTTGTTTAGGTTATTAAATTATAAATTGATAAAAAATTAAAAATAATCTATTCACCCCCCTCTAGGTTAATCAGGTCCATATCTTATAAACTTTTAATTTATAATTAGATAATTTTATGATTATTAACTACTTTTATTTAATTGTATTACACAACTTGAATCTTATAAGCGTGCATAATATATTATGAAATTCATGGATACATATATTAATAAATGTATTAAAAATACAATTACAAATGATATATCGATAAGTCTAAATTACATTTATGTATTTATGTTTACATATGTGTGTAATATTTCTCAGTTATCTAGCTTTAAAATATTAATTGGTAACTGACCAAGTTTCGTGGACCACTCACTTGAGAAGAGTTCACCAATGTTGATCAACTTAGGTTTGGACCAACTGGTTACAAACTCGCCTTAGACATACCACTAGTGTAGTAGCATACCAATAATCATTTGAGAAACTTTCTCAAAGGGTGGATGACTTACATGAAGAATTCCTGATTGGATGCTTCATAGTTGGATTGAGAGATGAAATTCACCTTGATGTTAAAATCAAACAACCTAAAACATTAGTTGACGCCATTGGAGTAGCTAGGCTAATTGGGGAAAAGAATCTTTTGCGGAAGAAGTCTGCTCAGAACCCACGTTATTAGCTTTCTACAATACCTATAAAATCAACCACCAACGCCATTGTTGGTGTTGGTGTGCTTGGACCTCCACCTTAACAACATTTCATTCCATCCTAACCTTTAACTTTTAGGCGAATTGCTAATAAAGAAACACGTGAATAGAGAGACAAGGGCCTATGTTACTACTGTGATGAGAAGTTTGTAGCAAGCCATCACTGTGTGCGGCCACATCTGTTTATGATTGAAGAATTGCCTTAGAAACCTCCAAAAGTTCCAGAAGAAGAACCTCCTGAGCAAGAGCCTCAGAAGCCAATACCAAATATCTCATTCCACGCTATAACAAGTACTACGCATCCCCAAACCCTAAGAGTTATTGGGAAGTTAAGGAATAAGAAGGAAGCCACGTGGGAAAATGAATGGTGGTTCTCCAAGATATTCCCTGATTTCATCCTTGTGGACAAAGATTCTTAGGCGGGGAAGAGTTGATAGATGCAAAACTTATATGCACGCCAAGCTACGCATAGATAGGCACGCGAGCGCACAAAGACAAGTGCACATGGGCATTAAGGTAGTTCCTAGCGCGAGGCTGCAACTACTAGAGTAGAGATGATAAATGGTTCAACATAAAGTAGGCAAAAATATAAAATCTTTCTAATCAAAATTTAAGCTTTTAATATGTCATAACATATACAACTTAGACTCAAATTATACTAGCATAATAATAAATCATGCATAACAATCAATATAACAAGATAAACCCATATAGAGATCGTATCTATGTGGTGACATATTCGAGTTGCTTGAGTCAATTACTTAGTAACAAATAATTTACTAATAAGTAAAGAGTTATAACTCTGAAAGAAATAAATCCACTATTAACTCTATCTAAATTACCTATTACTACTTTTGTTTATTGCTTTTGCAACAACCTGATTTTACACACAAACCTAACTCCCTTCCAAAACCAACACCACCCATTAGAACCACATATTAGTAACATGAAATATATAGTATTGAAAACCTTTAAGAACACCCACAATCTCAAGTCAACAAAGGACATACAGTTCACACATATTTTAAATGGAAACACAAAGCAAACCATGCACGCATATAAACACCAATTTGATAACTAAGTTAAATAATTGAACCACAATCAAATATAAGCTATCCAAAATGATTTAAGAAATAGATATAATCTGAAGCAATCATTGCAGTTCTTAACGAAGCTTTTCACTCTAACCAAAAAAAGCAATGAAGACAACTACACAATTTATCACAAGGTACCATTTCAACATCAGAAAGCCAACACATTTGTTAAATGCAGTAAGAAAGTAGGTACATCTTTGAAGCATGTTTCAACAGGGTTCGATAGTCTACAGATTCCAGCAGACAGTGAAAGCTTGTTATTGATTCTAACATCTGAAAGATCTTAGACAATGAAATACAACAAAAGTGCATTGCTGAAATTAAAGCAATAAGTTACAGACAAATTTAAATAGAAGAAACAACAAATTACTGAAAATCAAACTATATAAGCTCTAAAAAACCATTCGATTAAATTAAAAAAATTGGAACCAGAAAAATCATGACTCAAGGCTGTTGTTGGGCATCCATATAACCAGCATCAACGAGAACCTTCTCTCTCTTAGCCAATTCAACGTCTTCATCCACCATCATCTTCACCAATTGCTCAAACCCAACTTTTGGTTTCCATCCAAGAACCTTCTTAGCCTTACTAGCATCCCCTTTAAGATTATCAACTTCTGTAGGCCTAAAATACCTCTTATCAATCACCACATGATCCTTCCAATTCAAACCCACATATCCAAATGCCACATCCAAGAACTCTTCAACTGTATGTGAATCTTCAGTAGCCACAACATAATCATCAGGCTTATCTTGTTGAAGCATCAACCACATTGCCTCCACATAGTCCCCAGCAAAACCCCAATCTCTCGAAGCCTGCAAATTACCCAAAAACAACTTGCTCTGCAACCCAATCTTGATCCTACCCACAGCCCTAGTAATCTTCCTAGTCACAAAATTCTCACCTCTTCTTGGCGATTCATGATTGAATAATATCCCATTGCAAGCAAAAATCCCATAAGCCTCTCGGTAATTCACAGTGTACCAATGGGCAGCGCATTTCGACGCGGCATAAGGCGATCGAGGGTGAAATGGCGTCGTCTCGGACTGAGGAGGCGGAGTAGCCCCAAACATCTCAGACGATCCGGCTTGGTAGTACTTAATATGGCTCCGATTCGTAGCGGCGATGTGAGATCGAACGGCTTCAAGAAGGCGAAGAGCACCGGTGGCGACAACATCGGCAGTGTAGTCAGGGATCTCAAACGAAACGGCAACGTGTGATTGAGCAGCGAGATTGTAGACCTCGTCGGGTAGAATAGTATCGAGCCAACGACGAAGTGATGAGGCATCAGAGAGATCGGCATAGTGGAGCTTCATACGAGCCTTGTGGGCGTTGTGGGGATCGATGTAGATGTGGTTGATTCGTTGGGTGTTGAAGTTTGAGGACCGTCGGATCAGACCGTGAACTTCGTAACCATTGTTGAGAAGAAACTCCGTCAGGTAAGATCCGTCTTGTCCGGTTATGCCGGTTATGAGTGCGATCTTTCGCTTCGGTTGAGAGACTTCGCCGTTTGTAGATCCAAGTTGGGCCGTTTGATTTTCAGACGCCATTGTTGAAAAATCAAGATTGATCTGCGAGAAATGAGAGTTTCTTGAAAGATTCAGAGAGACTGAGAAAATAAGTTGTAATGGAAATGAGTGACGTTAACGTTGGTTTGGAATTTTAAAGTGGCAGCAGATTGCGGATAGAACGAATAGAATTTTGCCGCGTAAGAATATGAGGTTATTTTGGTCAATACGATTGGGAGCCAAAGCTTCTTCAACGTTGGTGATAAACGGTGAGAGAGTCACTGGTCAGAACCCAGAAGTTAATTGCTTTTCCTGGCATCACGCGCCTTCACGTTTCTACTTCTACATGTTAATTCAAAATTAATTATAGTTATCTATAATATTACATAATAATATTTATAATTTCTATAAATTTATGATAAATAAGTTTTTTAATTTAAGATCGAGTATTCAGTTATAATTTTAATAGATTTATATATAGTTAAAATTTAAAAGATTTCCATTTTTTCATTTTTTTTCTCAACAACATATATGTGATGCAAATGCCTTCAATATTTTTCTTCGAATCTTTAAATTATTTTTTAACAAAAATAATTTGAAAAATAATAAAAATATTTGTAATTCTAAAAAGATAAATTTATATAAAAATATGATAAAATCATACAAATATAAATCTATTTAATCAATTAAAATACATTAAATTATAATAATTTTAATTTTTGTAAGCACTAATAATAAGGGCTAAGTATTGATACTATCAACTAACATCAAAGAATAACTTGCAATAAGAAGCATTGGTTAACAGTTTTTTACTTTATGAGAGACTTAGCTATCCATATTTTGATGTTGTTAAACAAATAGCTATTAGTATGAATAAGGAGTTTACTCATACTAATGCCTCTAGTGTTTGTAATCCATTCGAGTTAGCTAAGATACATAGGCTACCTATTACACATGTTCACTCTATTTCTTTACATCCTTTTGATATTATACATGTTGATTTGTATGGGTCTTCTCCTATTACTTCACTTTAAGAAATGAAATATTTTTCTTGTTTGTTGATGACTGCATAAGATTTATGTGAATTTATGTTCTTTATAGCAAGATTCAAGTTCCTTCTATTTTCTTGCATTTTGAGTCCTTTGTTGAAAGGCAATTTCAAAGAAATAGTGGTTGCCTAAAGGATCTAGACTTTTCTACATAAGAAAGTTCTAGAGTGGCCTAGAGATGTCTAGAGGAAGCTAGAGTTGGATGGACTCAACTCAAGCATTGAAGGCTCTAGAATGCTCCAGAGAATACTAGCTGTGCTTGAAGGTGCTAGAATGGGTTGGAATATTCTAGAACGTGGTGGTTGGTTCTTGAAGGATGTAGAAGCCGCTGGAAGCTTACGGAACATCCTACAACTTGCATGAAGGAGCTAGACAAACCTAGAAGATTCTAGAGTTGGCTAGAAGGTCCTAGAACCTTATGGCATATTATAGATAAAACTAGAACACTCTTGTACATTCTAGACTTAGAATGATCTAGAAAGTTGTGGCATAGCCTTAAGCTTGGAGTCACACTATAAATAGACCCATGGGTCTTCATTTGTATTCATCTTGGGAATCCTTGGGAATTCTTAGCATCTTGTAAGATAAACTCTCTTTAGAGTAATACAAAACATTCTTTATAAACTCTCTTTCTATTCTCTTTGGAGTGTTTCATTCGGATTCAAAGGCAGACTTAGTGCAACGGACGGTGCTAAGTGCCGCACGATCGCTACTTGAAATTTAAGGTCGTGACAGTTGGTATCAAAGCTTTCGGTTGAAGCATTTCTATCCTTGGCATAATGAAGAATAGTGCACCATCTATACCAAGTGTTGATGTTCCACCTATGGAACGTGGGCGTGAGGAAGTTCGGAAACCACCAAAGGAATCTCGTGCCAAGTCGAAAGACATGCTTTCTAGCTTAGAAGCATGTGTTGGGAGTGCACAAGACAGCTTAGGGGAGGTGTTCGACCGGGTGGATAACTTGGAGAAACATTGCAATGGCTTGGATGCTGAGGATGTGGAGATCCATGCATCAGTCAAGATGTCCCTCAACGAGCTAGATGACGGGTTAAGGCAAGATATTGATGGGTTAAAGGCCGAACTTACCAAGGTAAGGGATCTTGTCCAAAGAGAATTTGCTAATGTCTTGCTTAGAGTTGAGGATATGAGTGGTGATCTAGCTCTATGTAAGTGAGCTATGGCCACGGGAACTAGCATAACCACAGTCATTGAGGCTAAGAGGGTGGATGTTCCCAAGCCTAAGACCTTCAATGGTGTTAGGAATGCTAGGGAAGTTGAGAACTTCCTATGGGGGCTTGAACAATATTTTGAGGCTACTGGCATAACAGACCATGCCAGCAAGATCTGAATTACTGCCATGTACTTGTTTGACACTGCGATGCTATGGTGGAGACGAAGGCATGGAGATGTTCAACGAGGGGTATGCACAATCGACACCTTTGATGATTTCAAAAGGGAGTTCAAAATGCAGTTTTTCCCTGTAAATGCTGAAGATGAGGCAAGAGGTCGACTGCGATGGTTAAAGCAGACAGGTAGCATAAGGGACTATGTGAAGGAGTTTACAACCTTGCTGCTTGAAGTTCCTAACACATCAGACAGGGATGCCCCATTCTTATTCATGGATGGTCTCCAATCGTGGGCTAACCTCGAGCTCAAGCGACATGGTGTCCAAGACTTACCGTCGGCCATTGCGATTGTGGAAAGCTTTATTGATTACTCCACAAACAAAGAGAGCTCAAAAGCCACAGATAAAAAGTTTGGTGGAGGAAAGAGTCGGGGAGGCCATGCCAAAAGTCAGGGTTCCAAAAATCATAAAGACAGCTCCTCATTCAAACCATGAGATAAGGGGAAGGAAAATGAGGATTGTGGTGCCTCGAAGCCCCCTATGACGTGCTTCATATGCGATGGATGCATTGGGCACGTGAATGTCCGAAAAGGAAGGCCTTGAGTGCCTTAGTTGCCTCCACATATGATCAAGATGGAGGTGAGTCAGATGAAGGTGCAAAGATGGGTTCTTTATGCCTACTTGGTGCATTGTAGAGTGCCCTAAAAACCTCCAAAGGCTTGATGTACGTAGATGCAACCATCAATGGGAAGATTGCCAAAGCTTTGGTTGACACATGTGCATATCATAACTTTGTTTTAGTAGATGAAGCAAAAAGACTCGGCCTTAAGGTAGTCCATGGAGGGGGATCTCTCAAAGTAGTTAACTCAGCAGCACTACCATTGCATGGAGTTGCTCGTGGAGTTAAGGTCAGTCTTGGTGCTTGGACTGGCCAAATGGACTTATCAGTGGCGCCTAGGGATGACTTCTTTGTTGTATTCGGCATGGAGTTCTTGGACCAGGTAAGAGCTTTCTTGGTGCCATGCTGAAACTCTATATGCATCATGGATGATTCGAAAGTGTGTGTGGTACCGACAGAGAGGACCACCAGACCTACTACCCAAGCTCTCTCAGCGCTTCAATTCAAGAAGGAATTGAAGAGTGACGAAGAGAGTTACTTGGCCATCTTAAAAGAGTACGACAATGAGGAGGCGTTAATAAAGCCAAGCTTGTCGACGGAAGTGTAAGTTGTCTTAGATAAGTTCCATGATGTGATGCATGAGGCATTGCCTAAATGGTTACCTCCAAGGAGGGAGGTAGACCACGAAATTGAGCTGGAACTCGGCACCATGCCACCAGTAATGAGCTCCTATCGAATGACGAACTCAGAGTTGGCAGAATTGCGGAAGCAACTCGACGAATTGCTGGATGTTGGCTTCATAAGGCCCTCTAAAGCCCTATTTGGTGCCCCGGTGCTCTTTTAGAAGAAGAAGGATGACTCGCTACGAATGTGTATCAACTATCAGGCTCTAAATAAGATCACGGTCAAGAACAAGTATCCTATCCCACTTATTGTTGATTTATTCGATCAATTGGGGAATGTGAGATACTTTACAAAATTGGACTTGGGATCGAGATACTACCAGGTACGCATAGCCAAGGGAGATGAGCCCAAGACCACTTGTGTGACCAGGTATGGTGCTTATGAGTTCCTTGTCATGCCATTTGGTCTCACTAATGCACCTGCCACCTTATGTACTCTGATGAACAAGATTTTCCATCCCTACCTCGATCGGTTTGTGGTAGTATATCTTGACGACATTGTGATATATAGTCGAACTTTGGAAGAACATCTAGAGCATTTGAAGAAGGTGTTCGAGGTCCTAAGGGAAAATGAGCTATACGTCAAGAAGGAGAAATGTTCCTTTGCCCAAGATGAGGTGATGTTCTTGGGGTATAGGATAAAGGATGGAAATCTTATGATGGATGAAACCAAGGTGAAAGCCATTCAAGAATGGGAAACTCCTACAAAGGTCCCCGAGTTAAGGTCTTTCCTTGGACTTGTAAACTACTACAGAAGGTTTATCAAGTCTTACTCAGCAAGAGCATCCCCTCTGACTGATATGCTCAAAAAGAACAAGTCTTGGGAATGGAAAAGTGAATGCCAAGCCTCGTTCGAAGACTTGAAGAAGGCCATCAGTGGAGAACCGGTGCTTTGCCTACCAGACCCTTCCAAGATGTATGAGTTGCACACATATGCTTCAGACTTTTCCATTGGTGGAGTATTGATGCAGGAAAGGCATCTGATAGCTTATGAGAGTCGCAAGCTTAATGACACTGAACACTACTACACAGTGTAAGGAAAAGAAATGACAGCTATTATTCATTGCCTAAGGGTGTGGCGACACTACTTATTAGGTTCTCACTTTGTTATCATGACGGACAATGTGGCAACTGGCTACTTTCAAACTCAAAATAAATTGAGTCCCAAGCAAGCTCGGTGGTAAGACTTCTTGGCAGAATTTGACTACAGGTTGGAGTACAAACCCGGTATGGCCAATGTGGTGGCTGATGCGTTGAGTCAAAAGGCAGAGTTAGTAGCCTTGAGTAGGCCAAGTAGTCCTTTGTTGGAAAGGATCAAAGAAGGGTTGGAACATGATGCCCTTGCTCAAAACCTCCTTGCCTTCATCAAGGAAGGAAAGATAAGGCGATTTTGGCTGAGTGGCGGACTACTCTACGCCAAGTAGAATCGCATCTTTGTGTCGAAGTGGGGGAGCATAAGGAAGAAGCGTATCAAGGAGTGCCATGATTTACTATAGACTGGACACCAAGGAATGAGGTGCACCCTTGCTTTGATCAAGTCAATCTACTACTGGCCTCAACTACGGAATGATGTTGAAGCTTATGTGAGGACTTGTCATGTATGCCAACAGGACAAGACAGAGCAGCATGCACGAGAAGGTTTGCTAGAGCCGCTGCCTATTCCAGAGAGACCATGGGAGAGTGTCTATATGGATTTCATCACTTGCTTGCCAAAATCAGAGGGCTTTGGCAGCATCATTGTAGTGATTGATTGCTTCAGCAAGTATGCAACATTCATACCTACCTCAACGAATTGCACGACAGATGAGACAACACGGTTGTTCCTCAAACATGTTATGAAGCATTGGGGAATTCCATCCAATATCGTGAGTGATCGAGGTCCACAATTTACTGGCAAATTTTGGACGGAATTATTCAAGTTGTTGGGATTAGACTTGAACTTCTCTACAAGCTTTCATCCCCAAAGCGATGGACCAACGGAGCGTGCCAATGCATTGTTGGAGCTGTATCTTAGGCACTTTGTCAGTGCCAATCAACACGATTGGGTTAAGTTGTTGGATGTAACCCAATTCTCTTACAACTTACAAAGGAGTGAGTCTACCACAAAGAGTCCCTTTGAGATTGCCATGGGGTAGCAACCCATGACTTCTCATGCCTTAGCCACGAGTTATGAAGAAAAGAGTCCTACTGCCTTCAAATTTGCTAAGGCGTGGCATGAGCAAGCAGAGTTAGCCCGAACCTGTTTAAACAAGGCATCTAAAAAGATGAAAAAATGGGTTGACAAGAAAAGAAGGATGGTTGAATTTCAGGAAGGAGATTTAGTCCTAGTCAAACTATTGCCTCAATAGTTTAAGTCCTTGTAGAAGGTTCATAAGGGGTTGGTACGAAAGTATGAAGGGTCATTTCCTGTCCTCAAGCGAGTCGGTAAAGTGTCTTACAAACTGCAACTCCCTCCAAAGCTTAAAATCTATCCTGTTTTTCATGCAAGCATGCTAAAGCCTTATCATGGAGACAAGGAAGACATAAGTTGGGGAGAATCAAAGAGGGCGCCTACCACAGTAGTAACCTCCTTCGACAAAGAAGTGGACTCAATCTTAGCAGATCGCCTAATTCGGTGTAGAGACGTACCAAGTTATCGGGAATACTTGGTCAAGTGGAAGAATGCCCCAAACATAGAAGCAAGCTGGGAACCTGAAGATTCTTTGTGGCAATTCAAAGATGACATAGATAGGTTCAAGCTTGAAGGCGCGACGAGGGTGTCGCAAACTTGAGTAAGAGAAGGTGTTACGTAACGCTCAAATTGTCCCGCAAAATCCAAAGAAATGGTGGTTCTCTAAAGGATCTAGACTTTTCTACATAGGAAAGTTCTAGAGTGGCCTAGAGATGTCTAGATGAAGCTAGAGTTAGATGGACTCAACTTAAGCATTGAAGGCTCTATAATGCTCCAGAGTATACTAGTATGTGCTTGAAGGTGCTAGAATGGGCTGGAGTATTCTAGAACGTGGTGGATGGTTCTTGAAGGATGTAGAAGCCGTTGGAAGCTTACAGAACATCCTAGAACTTGCATGAAGGAGCTAGACAAACCTAGAAGACTCTAGAGTTGGCTAGAAGATCCTAGAATCTTATGGCATATTGTAGATAGAACTATAACACTCTTGTACATTCTAGACTTAGAATGATCTAGAAAGTTGTGGCATAGCCTTAAGCTTGGAGTCACACTATAAATAGACCCATGGGTCTTCATTTGTATTCATCTTGGGAAATATTTGGGAATTCTTAGCAATTTGTAAGATAAACTCTCTCTAGAGCAATAAAAAACATTCTTTACAAACTCTCTTTCTATTCTCTTTGGCATGTTTCATTCGGATTCAAAGACAAGCTTAGTGCAACAGACGGTGCTAAGTGCCGCACGATCGCTACTTGAAATTTAAGGTCGTGATACTTAGCTATCCTTATTTTGATGTTGTTAAAAAGTAGCTATTAGTATGAATAAAGAGTTTACTCATATTAATGCCTCTAGTGTTTGTAATCCATTCAAGTTAGCTAAGACACATAGGCTACCTATTACACATGTTCACTCTATTTCTTTACATCCTTTTGACATTATACATGTTGATTTGTATGGGTTTTCTCCTATTACTTCAGTGTAAGAAATGAAATTTTTTTTTCTTGTTTGTTGATGATTGCATAAGATTTATGTGAATTTATGTTCTTTATAGCAAGATTCAAGTTCCTTCTATTTTCTTGCATTTTGAGTCCTTTGTTGAAAGGAAATTTCAAGCTAAGATTACAATGCTTTAGATTGATGGTGGTACTAAACTTAAAAAGTTGGAATCATACCTATTTGATAGTGGTATACTACATAGGCTTTCCCACCATTACACATAATCTCGAAATGGTGTTGTAGAGCGACGTAATAGACAAGTTGTTGAGGTTGGTCTGGCTATGATTATGAGATCCAGTGTTCCTATGACATATTGGGACTATAGATTTCAAATTGATATGCATTTGATTAATCGATTTCCTTCTCAGGCTCTTTGAGGCTCTAGTTCGTTTGAGCTACTCTTTAATAAAATGCCAAATTAAACTTATTTCAAAATGTTTGGATGTTTACGTTATCATTTACATAGACCATATTATCCTAATAAACTTAAAGCCAAATCTTTTCCTTGTGTTTTTCTTGGCTATGATGTGCAATATAAGTGGTTATGGTGTTAGGACTTGCCGTTGGTAAGATCTTTGTGTTAGCTCATGTTCGATTTGATGAGCATGTGTTTCCTTTTTTATAATCCACTTCAGTTACTTCATCTACTTCACAACGTATTAGTTCTACTTCTTCTACTTCACAGCCTATTAGTTCCACTTCTTCTATCCCTTTTTATGTTCGGATTCCTACTACAACTCCAGCTCTTAGAGAGATATATAATTTTAACCAAAATACTTTTCCTTGTATATCTTTGCCTAGAAATCCAACACATGTGTATGGTAGTGAGGCTTTGCCTGCTTCACCCGTGCTTGGTATGTCCCATTCTTTACCTTCTTCATTTTTGAGTAATTCTTCTTCTCTTCCAAACTTGGATTCTCAGTTACCTTATGAGCCTTCCTTGTCTTCTTCACCAAACTCTACTTCATCTTTATTTGAGCATCTTCCATCCGTTTCCTTACCCATTTAGTTTGGTTTAGTTGCACATTCTAATGTTTTCGATCCTTTTGGTATCAACTTAAAAATTAACATCCCTATCTCTCCTCAGTTAGTTCTTCATCACTTTCCTACTAATAATAATATACATTCTATGATAACATGATCTAAGAAAGAAATTTTTAAACTAAAATCCTTACTTTCTGTATCTATTCTCCCATAACCACATAGTATGACTTTTTCTCTTCGCATACCAGAATGAAAAGCCTCTATACAGTGTGAATATGATGCATTAATACAAAATGATACTTAGTAGCTTGTTCCAATACACATTCTACGTTATTGTCGTCACCACTACAATCCAATATATATATATATATATGCTTTACTAGTTTAAGCTTATTTAATTTTTTCTTATTAAACTAGGTTAAAATGAGTGAAAATACTCTGTTAAATTTGAACAATTATTAATAAAATATGCATAAATTTTTATAGAAAACTTGAAATCATAAATCATAATTTAAAAAAAATTATATTTCTAGAACTTTCTAATGGTATATGAAATAATTCATAATATTTTGTAAGGAAGTATAGTTTATATTTCAAAAATGAATTAAAAATATTTTACCAAATTTGAATAATCACAAGTAAAATAAGCATAACTTTGTATATAGAAATCGAAATAGCAATTCGTAAAATTTCATAGAAAATAGACTTTTAGAATTTATATTGGTATATGAAATTATTCATAATAATCAGTAAGATAGTACAATTTATGTTCTAAAATTGAGTCAAAATTATTTTTCTAAATCTAAAAAATCATTAATAAAATGAGCGTAACTTTCTATAAAAAACTCAAATTACAAACAATTTTTTTTTTACTAAAAACTAAACTTCTAGGGCTTTCTAATAGTATATGAAATGATTCATAAAATTTTGTGAATTAGTATAGTTTATATTTTAACAATGAGTAAAAAAATGTTCTTTTAAATCTGAATAATCATTAATAAAAATGCATAATTTTATTTAGACAACTTGAAATAACAAATCGTAAAATTTTTTAGAAACTAGAATTCTAAAAATTTGTAATGATATATAAAATGAATCATAATATTTTGTGTATAAGTATAGTTTATATTTCAAAAATGTTTAATATAATCTAAACAATATTTCATAAAATGAGCATCACTTCTCTAAAAACTCAAAATTTTAAAATGTATCATTTATTATAAAATAAATTATTTGATATTTTCAATTATATATGGATTTAATTATAAATTATAGTAAATTAATATAATTTAAATTTTAAAATTGAGTCAATAGTCATCTCTTTAACCTCAATTATATTGTGTATATTTTTAAGTTATTATTTGTCTTAGAATTCTATATTTATTGGAATGTTTTAATATAAATTTAATTTAATTTTATTTTCAAAAAATTAATTGTTACTTTTTCTATTTATTAATTTGATTAATATTAGAATTTTTATCAACTTTATAATAATAATTAATAATTAAATTTTAATAACTTCTTCATCTTCGCTCTTATTTGTTAGTTTTTTAATTTATTATGTCTTTATCAAATAAGTTAGTGAGCTGTTCATTTAAATTCATGAACTAAGTAAGTGAGACTTTTTCAACGCTTAAGATTAATGAGTTAACTTTAAATGAGTTGAGTTAGACTGATCAGCTCGTTTAACATTATATATATGTATCTAATTAACTTTTAGGGAAAGATTCGATCAAAATTATCTCAAATAACATCCGATATTCCTTAAAACTCATAAGGTAAATTATTTTTATGCATACCTAACTATCAAAATTGTTGTAAATTAACCCATAATCTTTCATATATAGTTTAAAAAAGTCCCAATCTAATTATATGTGTTGCATTTACTAATTTTCATCCAACTTTTTTCCTTATGTTTACAAAGATAATCCAAAAATGACAAGTGTCAGGTAAAATTGAACATCACTTGTCATTTTTTGTTAGATTGTTGAAAAATATATGGAAATTCTTAAATGTAACATGGCTATTAGGTTAGAGACATTTTTTTTGAACAAATCAAAATATGGGACTAATTTGCTACCCGCCTAATAAGTTAGGGATATAAAATATAATTTATCCCAACTTATAACAAAAAAAAATTCAATAATATTGCTCAAAATTCAACATAAAATATGTTAATTGTTTAGAGTTCAACTTGAGTAGTATCCAACTAGTTGACATCTATTGTAAAATGTTTGAACTTACCTTTTCCTTTATAGTAAAAATATATGAGTTAGATATAAAAACTATTATTTTTATTGTTAAAGTTTTAAAAGTTATAAAAATATTTGAAAATATTGCATTTACTACTAATTTTAATATTTATTGTTTTGTTGAATTTATACTCTAAGTTACCGATTTTACTACTTTAATATTTATTGTTTTTTATTCAAATCTTTCATGATTTGTCGTATTTGTTAGAGGTGTTCACCGGTCCGGTTCAGTCCAGTTTGGGGGAAAATTTTTAATCGGACTGGATCATTTGATTTATAAAATCGTTTAGTCTAGTTTGGTTCGATTTTTGGACACCTCTAATGAAAAATAATATGAAAATTTTAATATATTATTAAATTGGTCCGGTCTGGTTCGATCGATTTAAAAATTAATACAAATTGGACCGAACATTTGAAAAATGGTTTTAATTAATACAAATAAGATCAAACCGTTTGATTTATAAAACTCTTCGATCCAATTTTTCAATTTGGTCTAGTCTAGACCGATTTATGGACACCCTTAGTATCTATTATGGTATTCATAGGCAAGTTATAACTTTGGTTTGCAAAAGTAGTAAGCAAAAACAAATAGTCAAGGTTGAACATTAATTTTTTTCTTCCTTGTTTTAGTACTAAATAATAAATCAATAAAATAAATATGGAATTTGGTATGGTAAGTGAAATCTTTACTCTATTATATATTGTAGTCATTTGAATCAACTCAATTAAATTATAAATATTGAAGTACTTCAACTCAAATAAGTTTATTCTACACGTGTATTTATTATATCATTTATTAGTTATGAATTAATATTTATGTATAAAATCTTTAGTTAAAATTTATGACTTTGGCTGATTTCTATAAATATTTCCTCTTTTTTTTGTTCTTTAACAAAAAAAATCATAACATAATTTTGTCAAATTAATATCTTATTTTTTTGACTTTTAATCACTACTACTTGAATGTTTGCTCGATAATAGTGACTCGTGACTATATGAGTAAAATTGTGCTTTTGATTAGTAATTACTCGAGGTAGTAATTGCAGATTCTATTTCATAAATCACTTTGAGTGTATTTCAATGTTTCTCACTATTACAATATTGATATATCATATTTGTTTTTATCTGTGATCGTAGGTCTATAGGTATAGTTATAAAAATTGAGATCTAAGTGAGAGAAACCATAGACTGTTTACCTATGACCTCAGTTTTTTTATAAAACCGAGGTCATAGGACCATATGGTATATATATGGCAATAAAATTTAAATAAAAAAAATACAATTATTGATTATCATATTAAAAGCCAATATAAATTACAATATTAAAAATTATATTATATTAAAATTAAGAGTATAATTACATTTTAAAATTTATACATTAAAACATAATAAAACTTTACTATCTAATTCTAATATTTACAATTGAGATATACAACTTGAAAATAGTTTCTATAATTGACAAAATAATGAATTGAACCTCAAAATTAATACATAAATGAAGGATTGAACTCTAGAATGGCCGAATATCCTTGGGTGGCCTGAAGTTTAGAGGATGAGTTTCTGGAGTGGCATGTTCATCTTCCTTCCACATTTTAATAGTCTTGTCAGCTTCACAACTAACCAACCTTGAGCCCGTAGTCATAGGAAAGAGCATATATTCCAACTTCATTATCCAATGACCCTGCAATCATGTACGCATTTTGGTCGATTACTGCCCTATTAACATGACAAACACATGAATGGATAATACAGGTAAACATTTTGTGCATACCAGGTTGTACAATTGTTTAAGCTTGGTGAAAATTATGATCACTCTTCCAATCCTAGAACCACATACTTCCATTATCATCTTATAGTAAAAAAGGGTAGACAAATTTGACTATTTCATTCAAAGTGCTTTTTAAGAACATTTTATAAAATATTATAATATACTTTAATCTACCCACTAATATTAATACATTTAACACATCTATGAAAAGGAAAAGAAAATATTAATTTCAAAGCAGGAAAAGAAAACACAAAACAAAATAGATAAACTCCAATAAGAAGATATGCTAAACCATCCTTGCTACTAAACTAACAAGATTTGTTCAACTACAAAATATAACAAATCATTTTATAGCACCAGGCGAAACATTAGCAATTAGCATATTACCAAAAAATAACAAGCCAAGCACCAACATTAGCACCAGTCAAGCACCAAGCACTAGTACCAACACCAGCACCAAGCACCAGGTCAAACACTGACAATTAGCATATTACCAAAAAATAACAGGCCAAGCACCAGAACTAGCACCAGTACCAAGAACTAGTACCAAGCACTAAGAACCAGCCCCAAGCAACATGCCAAGCACCAACACTAAGCACCAAGCCAAGCAACATGCCAAACATTGGAAATTAACATATTACCAAAAAACAATCTTGATGCAGAAGCTTGAAAGTAAAAAAAAAAAGGGAAAGAAATTAATACAAAAACATAACTAGAAATTGTTGAACCATTACTCCTATATGGATTCTAAAATATATCAAGTGTTGCACATAAATTATAGAAAACAAATTCAACCAAAGAAGTAAAGACTACAGAGATATTTATCATAAAACTATATTACTTACCGGATGCTTGGGAAGTAGGAACAACCCTAGCATAAGAATACCAACAAAATAGAGCTTGTCAATTAAAAGATAAAAGGAAAAACTAAAAGGAAAATGATTTGAAGACGCTGAACTCTTTCCAGCACATCCAAAAGCAAAGGAAAATCATTGTGACTATAGACCTGAACAACCTTTTCTTCACGACCCTTGTATGTGCCTCGAACCATTTGAACCTCATCATCCTTGCGAACTGGCATAGAAACTTCTGGCGGAGATCAATGGAAAGAGGCATGCTCATCAACCCTAGGGTTGTTCTGTGACTGCTCTGAAGAGAGTGGATTGAGATAGGGTTTAGATGGTGAGCAGATAGAGAAAAGAAATTAATAATAAGAATTCGTACGTAGGGTATATAGTATATTATATGTTAATATATATTTAGCTGGCCAATGAAAAAAAAACAGAGAGAGAAAAGGAAAAAAAGGAAAAAATAATACAAAAATTTGATGTTTGATCGATGTAATTAAAAAGAGAAAAAAATGATAATGTATGTCTATGACCTCGGTTTTTAAATAACCAAGGAAAAAACTGTATAACCTTGATTTTTTAAAAATCGAGACTATATGTATGTATTGTAGTAGTGTTCTAAAACCACCACAATTGACAACCATTGCATTAATTATAATTTTTCAAAGAATTCGTTTAGTCAGAGATACTTCAGGTGCATATACATCAGCATGAGAAGTACAAATTGTCATGGATCATAAAAGTGGAGGTAGCAACATCTATCATAGAAACTCCTTGTTTCCAAATTTTGTGTTATGTGTGCATATGTGGGTTATATTAACATGTAATTAAAAAAAAGCAAATTGCATATGGAAAATCAGGAAAAAAAACATATAGATGGAAGGAAAATGGTAAATAATTATTCACAACATGTTGTGCAAAAATTCCCCCTTTTGAGAGTTAAGACGTGATCTCTAGTTACACACTCTTTAGGATGCTATGCCATTGCTCGCATTGATTTCTTGTGATGTGTGAGAGTTAACATGGTTTTTCCTGTAAGACTGACAATAGAATGTTAAGATTAGAAAAGTCAAATTGTTAATTATTTAGTTTCCTACAAACAGCTCCAAAATTATTAAAAATTCGTAAAAAAAACATATATTACCATACCTAAGGTCCCATAATTTAATAGTTGAGTCGTGAGAGCCATTAACAACTTGTGGATCCTGAAAATAATCAATATATTCCAACATAATCGCAAAAATTGAAAAATCATGAAAAAACAATTATAAGAAAACCAGCAACATTATTATGCAGGAACCTTCGATGGTAAAACTATATAACAATAAAGCAGTAGAATTTCACTACTACAATATGTACATATGGCCTTAGTTATTAACTGTGACCATAGATCTATGGTTACGATTATAAGAACCGAGGCCTAAATGAGAAAGACCATAGGTAACGACCTATGATCTCGGTTTTGATGAAAACCGTGGCGATAAGTTGTTACCTATGACCTCAGTTATTAGAAAACCGAGGTCATAGGCTTGAAATCAAAATTATATATATATATATATATTATTTCGGTTACATTTAAATCGTGATTATATAAATCTTAATTAAGCTAAATTTCAAATATAAATTAAAAAAATTAAGATTAATTATATTAAATTTAAAAGAGATATTACATTAAGAGTTTAATAGTTTGATACAATAAAAAACATATAATAAAAACTAGTTAATTAAAGTGTTCCAAAAATATAAAAATATACATGAAAAAACTTTAATTCTACAAATTATCAAATTGTCTACAATGTAAATCAATCTAAAAATATTTTGTCCCATTGTAATGTTGTTCTTCAAAATCTTCGTCCTTGACAGAATACATTATTTCCTCATAAAAAACATCCTCTAGTATGATCGAGCATACCAACATCTAGATTCCATTAATATAATCCTGCATATACAACATCCAGAACACAAGGGTCCTCTCTAGTTATTTATTCTTAATATATAGGTTACACCATGATTATAGTGTCATAAAAATATCTATAATAAATGACATTGTGTGATAGTACCTATGAATATAAGCATCTACTATATATGAACATACCAATTAACATCCAGATTATATGAATATAAGTAATACCTCATATTTTCACAATAAGTTCTTCAATCTGCATATATCTGTTACTGCATAAACAACAAATGGTCCATAATTCAATGAAATCAGTACTACCCATATCAATAACAACAACATTATTATTTAGTACTACCCATATCAATAATAACAACATTATTATTTAGTACTATCCATATCAATTACAGTAGTAGTATTATTAATTCGTAATACCCATATCAATTACGCATTGTACCTCTTGGTCACATGTCCACACAAATTTCCATAAGTCGGAAAATCATTTATCATCCACAATACCATTGCTTTAAGATTGAAGTACTCCTTTTTGTATGAGTTATACACATCAATTCCTTCATCCCAAAGTTTCTTCAAGTCATTAATAAGAGGCTCTAAGTAGACATCAATATCATTACTTGACTGTTTTGGTCCAAAAATTAACATGGAAAGCATCATAAACTTCTTTTTCATGCATAACCAAGGAGGAAGGTTATATGTGATAATAATCACTAGCCAACAACTGTGTCTACTACTTAGATTGCTATGAGGGCTGATCCCATCAGCGACAATAGCAAGACGTAAATTCCTAGAGCCAAAATCTGGCCACTTTTCATCTACTACCTTTCAACACGGGGAATCTATTGGGTGACACAAAATACCATCCATGGATTTGTTATCTGCATGCCACGTCAACATCTTCAATGTCTCTTTACTTTTAAACATTCTCTTAAAACGAGGTATTGGCGGAAAGTACCAAAGCACTTTAGCCGTCACTCTTTCTTTTACTTCATTACCATTTGATGTAGCCTTCCACCTTGAAGTACCACACTATGAACATTGATTAGAATTTTCATATTGTTTCCTTTAAAGGATACAATCATTTGGAAAAATGTGAATCTTTACATACTCCATACCAAACTTACTCAATGTTTTTTTTCCCTTCATACGTAGAAGTAGGTAACTCATTTATCTTTGGGAGCGTTCATGAGTTAAATTTAATATAGCAGTGAACCTGACATCAGAGAACCCATGTTTTGATTTAAGGTTGTATAATTTCACCATTGCAGACAACTTGGTGAAATTTGTGCAACTAGGATAAAACGGTTTTTCTGCATCTTCTAACAACTTGTTAAATTCATCCTGATTTATGTTGGGTTCATTTTCTATTGCATTTAGCATCTTAATAGCAGAATCCTCCATATCTATGGATTTGATCTGACGGTTTAGTGACGTGTTTGTTTCATCATTCTCTTGATTTAGGGGTTCTCCATGCATATATCAATTTATATAAGTTCGAATAATCCCTTTACAAATAAGATGATCTCGTATATCATCAATATTTTGAAATTCTATGTTTATGCAATCTTTGCAAGGACATCGAATAGGCTTATCATCTGCAGCATTCAACCAAGAAAAATTCAAAAATGCTTCTACTCCTTCTAAATAATCTTGTGAAACTCTTGGCTTATGCATCGAGGACTTATCCATTCTAAATGACACAACATATGTATTGGTTAGAAAAATAAATTAGAAGGAAAAAAAATACAAGTATACACTTGGATTGAAAAGATTAAGGCAATCAAATGAATTTTTTATACATTTCAATATGCTACCCTACCTTAATGCTAATATTTTTTTATATAATTATTAATGAAATATTATTATAATATTTTTTAGATTGTGTCGTGTACATGTTCCTTCACGTACATCTAGTCATCTAGGGGTATTTTAATCGTATTTTTTATTCTTGAGGAGGCTAATTGATTAGGAACCCATGATGTGTATCTTTCTTGCTGACCCATATGGTACGAAACAATGAAGTAACAGAGAAAAGATTTCAGCTCTACATTACATTCAAATTGGTATTGTTACTGATATTTGCAATAGTTTATTGTAATTGTTTGATCCTTTATGTTTGCAGATATCTTTATTTTACATTTATTGGAGATAATTGAGAGTGCAAGAGTTGAATTAATACAAAAATTGGCTCACTTGGTTATTTTTAAGTATATTTTTCAGTTTATAGTAGGCTTGTTAATACAGAAGATTTCTCTGTCACCCCTTAACAACAATATTTCTTTCTTGGTTTCTGATTGAAGGACTACCCAATAGTGTTGCTAATAGCTTACTGATTAGCTTTCTTTTCATCATTTATTTTTAAAATCAAACAATATTGCTTGAAACTTTCGACATGAAATTGAAAGTGTTATTATTTTTAATATCAATTGATAACCACTATTTTGATGAGGTAGAAATGAGATTGGAGATATTCAATCAAGGTCCCTTTATTTTGAGAGATGCAAACTCAACCAATTAAGCTACCAAGTTACTAGATGATTCATGTAGTACTCTCTATTGGATAAAAAAGATGGAAATTGATTGATTAAAATAGATTTTAATACAAGCCGACTAGAAGACTATTCGATTTTTAAAAGCAATCCTGTGATAATGGTATTCATCATTCCGAAAGGGAAAATATGATAGTAACTTGGAAATTTTTATAATACATCTTATGTGTGTGTGTATATATATATATTATTTTTAAAATCAATTATATGGGTGAGATTGCTTTAAAAAATCTAATGGTTGATAAGTGTTAGATGTATATTATAGGAGGTGTATGATAGAATCTATTAAACTAATTTTGATATTGGTCTTTTGGTGCCCGCCTGTTTCATAACTTTTTTCTTCTTCCATTTTTTTTGGTTTCGTTTCCTCTATCCTAAGAAACACAAAAATAGAGAAAGCATATATCAAGTAGCTCAAACCTAAACAAAGATTTTTCATTTAAAAAAAATGAGGAAAAAAACCTAAAAAAAAGTTTTAAAAAGCTCAACATAAAACTGAAAAAGAAACAGAAAACATAGATTGTGATAACATAATGCAGTAGAGAAACAATTAGGTAATCAGGGACTCAAGATATTATCACAAATCTCTAAGTTTTATTTTTCATCAGATATATTCCCAATATTTATAACTTAACAAGAAAACTCATTACCTTTTATAGATTATAACTGATATAGTGAAAACTCATATCCTTAAATTATTAACTTTGTTAATAATTATATTTAAATAATCAGAAATATTTTTGAGTTTTAATTTTGTTACATATATCCTCAATATTTATAACTTGATCACATATATGAATTGATATAGTAAAAAGAGAGGGTATTACACTTATTCGGAGCTGAGTCGTGAGTAATGACAGTAGAAACGGTCGGTCGTCGAGTTGCGAAGAGGGAAATATGAACAAAAAAAAATAGAGAGAAGAGAAGAAGAGAGGTTAGGGAAAAGAGTTTCTGTAAATGTCGAGCGAGGTGTTGGAAAGGAGGAGCTGTTGAAGGAGGTCGTCGACAATATCTTGAGGCGCGACATTGTTCGGTGAAAAATCGATTAACGCAAGCTCTTGGATCTGATGGATGCCTGATTTAGGAAAATAATTTTATGAGATTGAGGCTAAGGTAATTGGCTGGGTAATTAATATTATATATATATTATTAAGTGGGGCTGGGGAACGTTATTAATATTATATATATATATATATATATATATATATATATTATAAAAGAAAAAAAAGATAGGAAAAAAAAAGCAAAAAAAAGAGAGGAAAAAAAAAGTGAAAAAAAGATAGGAAAAAAAAGAGTGAAAAACTTTTGATGTAAAAATTTGATATATATATATATATATATATATATATATATATTATAAAAGAAAAAAAAGATTAATAATAGAGAAAAATAAAAAAACAATTATAAAATAATTTTTGTATTTTTTTTAAATGAATGACATATAGTATTTTAATATTGAAAACTCTGTTTTTTTAATTATAATCATAGTTATTTAATAATTTTTTTTATATAATTTTTTTATATATATTTAAATAGTTTTTGTAATTTAACTTATAACCACAGTTATTGATAAAACCGAGGCTATATGTATACACTATGGCCTCAGTTTTTATCAAACCGTGGCCAAAATCTTATGGCCTCGGTTTTTAAAATAACCGAGGCTAAAATCCTGAGACCAAAAACATATATTGTAGTAGTGTTTCCCGTGTTAAATCATGTGTCTTAAAATCAAACTCTACCAATCTCTATATTGAGACAGTAAAGATATAGAGGTTGGGGTTGCCTATGAAATGGAAAAATGAAGATATAACAATCTAAAAATTATCATTATTGTAATTACAAATCTCATGAGTTAATCTAGGCCCTTCAAAAATATAGCATAGCACATGTATTAGATAAAATTCAAAAAATAACATCATCATAATAAACTATTAGATTTCATGTCATCTTTTTTTAGGGGCGGGGGAAGCAAAAATCGAGCAAATTATGTTTTCATGTCCTGACAGTGCATGAATTTCCTTCACACACTTCCTTATACTTTCTTCAATGTTCTTGTAAGGCTATATATAGCCAATGAGATGGAATACAATAGATCAGAAAATATACAATCGACTTCCTCTACCTCTGTTTCCTCTCTTCTTCTTATACCTATCTGAAATCAACTTTATCAATGGTATCAAAGTTGGTTCCAACTATAGACACCCATAACCAATCCAATGCATAGTTTCTCAAAGAGGTATCCAAAACCTTAGCACAACATGAGTCTAACTTTGATCAAGTAAGCGTTGCCTTACAAGCAATTCTGATCGAGATGCGAGCTCTTCGTGTCTCCCGTAGCTCACTTGAACCCTTGCAACCATTTAGAGAAGCCCTAGTTTCGTTCCCATTCCCCTCTCCCTCTCCCTCATCTGCATATGCTATTTCATCTCTTTTTATGGCTCGTGGTCATAAGATTGAGTATATTCCCAAAATGCCACTTGTTGTTAGCGACTTGGTCGAAAACACCGAGAATACATCGGCTACGATCAAGGTTTTGAAGCATATCAGAGCATTTTTTGATGATGAGAAAGCTACGGATAGTCACTTGATTCGTCCTGGTAAGGGTAAGATGAGGAACCAAAGGTATATTAACCGTATGGGTCCTTCTATTGTGCACGGAATTGAATGTGCTAAGCTTGTTAAGGCATTTAGGAATATTCCTGGTATTGATATTGTTAATGTTGAGAGGCTTAATTTGTTAGGGTATCAGATGTACAATTTCTCGTATCCTTCGTGTTCTTGGTGGTGGTACTCATAGGGCTAGTTTGGAGCTTTTGGAAACATGTGTCGTGGTGGTCGTATGTTCGATCCAAGTAAGATCTAGCATCGATGGCACCGTAAGGTTAAATTTTAACCAAAAGCGATACGCCCGTGTATCGGCTATAGCTCCATATTTTTCCTTATTCTTCTCTGCTCCTTTCACATTCCGAAAGCTAAATTCAAAGGGGTTTTTATTTGTTCATAAAAAAATTGTTGATAAACATTAGCAACCAACAATCGTTCAAAAGTTTTCTTAGTAGCTCCATTTGACTTCTAGCATTTCACATGTTCAAAACCACTATGGGGGTTTTCAGGGACCTACTATGCAGTAGAGGTAGTATGCTTATGGAAATTATTCTAATGCCAGTTTATAGTATCCCATGACATAGGCATGTTGAGTTACCAATAATATGATATTGGCTACTTTCTCAACCTCACCCATGTGCGCCCAAGCTTCAACAGAAAAAAAAAGGTTTTTCTAGATTTGCCATTGATTTTCTGATGGGTGGACTTTCAGCTACTGTATCAAAAACTGTTGATGCTTCAATTGAGCATGTAAAGCTTTTGATTCAGAACCGAGAAGAAATGATCAAGTTTGGTAGGCTTTCTAAACCATACAAGGGAATTAGTGAGTGTTTTAGTCGAACAATTAAAGAAGATGGTATGATGTCTCTGTGGAGAGGAAATACTACTAATGTCATCCGTTATTTCCCAACTCAGGCCTTGAACTTTGAATTCAAAGATTACTTTAAGAGGATGTTCAACTTCAAGAAAGACAGAGATGGTTATAGGAAATGGTTTGATGGCAACTTGGCATCTGGTGGTGCAGCTGGAGCTTCATCTTTATTCTTTGGATTATGCATGAACCCGTCTTGCAAATGAGGCCAAAGCTGTAAAGAATGGAGGAGAGAGACAATTCAATGGTTTAGTTAATGTCTACAAAAAGACTTTAAAACTGATGGTATTGTTGGAATTTACAGTGGATGCAACATTTCTTATGTTAGAATCATTATGTACCATAGTTTGTACTTTGGAATGTATTATTCTCTTAAGCATGTACTACTTACCAAAAAAATGTAGGATAGTCTCTTTTCTAGCTTTGCTCTTGGTTAGGTGATCATCAATGGTACTGGTCTTGCCTTATATCTAATTGATACTATCCGAAGAGGTATGATGATTACACTTGGTAAAGCTATTAAGTACAAGAGCTCACTTGACGTATTCTCTCAAATCATGAAGACTGAGGGTGCTAAATCTCTTTTCGAGGGAGCTAGTGCCAACATCCTTCGTGCCATTACTGATGCTAGTGTAATTGTTGGTCTTAACGTTATGCGTATCATTAATGAGCCAGTTGTTGTTGCCATTGCTTATAGTTTGGAAAAGAAAGCTACTAGTGTTGGAGAAAATAATGTTTTGATTTTTGATCTTCGATGTGAAGACTTTGACAATAGAATGGTGAACCATTTTGATCAGGAGATCAAGATGAAAACACAAGAAGGAGTTGGGCAATGCTACTTATAAGAAGAAAGACTTTGATATAGCAATTCAACATTACACTAAGGCCAATGAGTTGGATGACTAGGACATTTCCTATATCATGAACCAGGTAACCACTTATTTGGAAATGGGCCAATATGAGGAATGTATTAAGGATTGTGAAAAAGCTATTGAAAGGGGTAGAAAGCTTAGATTTGACTACAAGATGATAGCAAAAGCTTTGACTAGGAAGAGATCTACCTTGGCCAAAATGGAAAAATGCTCAAAGGACTACGAGCCTGCCATTGAGTCTTTCCAAAAAGCTCTTACCAAGCATCATAACCTAGACACATAGAAGAAACCAAATGAATTTGAGAAAGCGAAAAAAGATCTAAAGTAACAAGAATACTTGGATCCAAAGTTTGCTGATGATGAACGTGAGAAAGACAATGAATATTTCAAGCAATAGAAGTATCTTGAGGTTGTGAAGCAGTACACATAATCTATTAGAAGGAATCCCAATGATCCAAACTTGGGGCACTTCCTAAGGGATTGAAAGATGCAGAGAAATGTATTGAGCTGGATCCAACATTCTCAAAGGATTATAATAGAAAAGGTATAATCCAGTTTTTCATGAAGGAACATGAAAAACTTTGCAAACATACTAGGAGGGTTTGAAACATGATCCTAACAACCAAGAATTTCTTAATGGCATAAAGATGTGGGTACAACAGATTAATAAAGCTAGCATTACTACAAAATGTGGCATTTAATTCAAGATTTAAAGTATATTTTTGGGAAAAAATGACTTATAATGAATTTAAAGTCGGTTCACTGAAAAACCAACTTAAAAGACGTAGATTGTAGCGTTGATTGATGTGTTGAACTAACTCTACATGTAAGACGTACTGTCGGTTCTACGTGTCAATAGATACTATACGTGGATATATAGCATTGGTTGATACATAGAACTGATGCTACGTCCTACGTGTAGCATCGGTTCAACACATCAATCGACGCTACACACGTTTTTATTTTCCTTTTCTCTTCTTTCTTCCCCATTAGACAGAACATTCCAACGATGTAAACACTCAAAAATAAAAAAAATTGACCGACACTCCCTCCTCCACTCTTTCTCATTTTTTAGCCACCTCCGACCATCAATTTCAGCGTCGTTTAATGAGTTTTCTTCCTCTCCAATTTCTCTTCTAGATCCATTTTTTTTAGCAAAATACTCAAAAAATTTATACCTATTTTCTCACTTACAAAACACATTTTTTCTTCATTTCCTTCATTTTGTCACTTCATTTACTCTTGTAAGTATTTATATGAATTATTTTACACTTATTATTTATATTTCTTTATTTTTTTTGTATATTATATGTTATTATTTATGTGTATAAATTTTTGTATTAATAAATGAAGAGATTTGTTTGTTTGCTCACTGTATTTGCATTTGTATTTATGATTTTCTAAATAATTTGTAGTTATTATAATGAGATTGCGTATCTCATTTATTTTATATGTCTGTATATGTAGAGATTTAGAATGCTCATTGTACATATATCTTCCATATCTTTTCTTGATCATGATATATCTAGTTGGTTATAATGAAATTAAATTGAAATTGAAATTATTCTATTATAATAAAAAGGGAATATGTTAATAAGAACAATTATTAATTTATCAAGTTGTATATTGTTAATATATAGATAAATTTCTCCAGTTAATATTATAATTTGTTAAAATGAGTGTTTAAGATTGTTAAATTGAATTCAATTATTTTTGATATTATAATTTGTTTAAATTCAATTATTTTTGAGGAAATTAAATTAAGGATAATGTATTAACAAAGGAGAGAGACAAAAGTGTATTATTTTATATGAGTAACATTTGAAAAGTCTCAAGTAATTAATTAATATTTAATTTTTCAATTATTTGTATTATTTAAACATTGTTTAAAGTTGGTTCAACGCGTGAACTGACTTTAAGTTTAAAGTCGGTTCAACGTGTGAACAGACTTTATGTTTAAAGTCAATTCAATGCGTGAATCGACTTGAAATTAATTTGAAGTCGTTTATTAATCAACTTTAATATTTAATTTTGGCATAGTGTAGTCGTGGAGATTTAACTCCCAATGAATTAAAGGAGAGACAGGCTAAAACAATGCAGGATCTTGAAACTCAAAACATTTTCTCGAACATTGTCCTGATACAGGTGTTGGACGATTTCCAAGAAAATCCTAAGTCTGCTTGGAATAATTTAGTGATAGAGTCACTTATATTTGGATTGATGGCCTTAAAACATATGCGGTTGAGCATGTAATTGATAAAATTATACGTAATATTGCCCGTATTTTCCTCATATTGTCACCAAATCCTATTATGATTTTATCCTTATGGATAGGGATTCTTAGGCGAGAAAGGATTGATACGTTCATATGCTCTGGTACGCGTGGATGGAGGCCAAATATGAGCATAGAGGTCGTTGCATAGGTGCATAAGTTATTACATGGTGGATAAGGGGACCACTAGGTTGTTAGAGGGGATATGCTCATGTTTTTCCTTCATGTACTTTCTTTTGCTTTCTTCAATGTTCTTGTAAGGCTATATATAGCCAATGAGATGGAATACAATAGATCAAAAAATATGTAATCATCTTCCTCTACCTCTATTTCCTCTCTTCTTCTTCTACCTCTTTGAAATCAACTTTATTATAATGCCATACCCGGTAGATAGAATCACATCCTCTAGTAAACAAAATGTCGATAGTGGGATGAAAAGAAAGATAGTAAACACCACTTAAATGTCCATAATATGATCAAATAACCTAAAAGTCAAATTATTGATTGTCAATTACAACTACTTTCATAATATAGTCAGGACAAAGCTCTTGAACACGTTATTCTGCTCAATGTCCCAACATTTCACTTGCTTATCATCATCCACAGAGAACATATATGTATGAAAAATGTCTAAATTTAGGACAAAGTACTTATAAAAAAATCAAGTACACCTTTCAGACAAAATTTCCACTAATGGTTCGGAGACTTATACATGTTCAAGTTATAACTATGTATTTATGCTTCATGCATATAAACCTTAAAACAAAATGCTTTCAAAACTAACAGCCTTGACATTACAAGCAAGAACTGGATGCTTTATGGCCAAATGGGAAATGCAATATAAACTATTTTGAATAGAACATAGATTACCTGAGCCAAAAGTTCCATGGACAATAACGAATTCACCTAACTCTAAGTCATCAACATTCTTAGTTATCTTTGGTGTTAGAACTTGGAAGCTCTTAGAGAATAGGCAAAGGAACCACTCTGTGGTGAGAAGAGAGACATCAAAATCTAGTGCTTCTAGATGAGTAATTATCATGTCGGATATGAAAAAACTAGGTCAAATCAAAATCATAATTTTGAATAGAAGAGGGAGATATGAATAGAGAGTAAATAACCAAGTAAAGCCAAGAGAAGTAGTGGACAACGAGACGGTAGAGACGAGGACTAAGGGCACGTAGAGCGATAGAGAAAGTAAATGTGTGAAAACCCTAGTTATCCAGCGTGATCGAAGGCGAGGAGGAGAAAAGAAAAAAAAATAAGAGAGAGGGAAAAAGAAAAATAAGAGAAAGAAAAAGAAAAAAAAAATTGATAGAGAAATTTGGTGTGTGGTGTAAAAGAGAGAAAATACATGAAATTAAATTAATAGAGAAATGAAAAAATTATAAAGTAATTTTTGTATTTTTTAAATGAATAACATGCATACACAATATATTATTTGATTTCAGTTTTAAAAAGACTAGAAAATCTATTATTTTAATTAGATCATGGTATTTTAATAATCGTGAATATATAATTTTTTTATGTTTAAGTAATTTTTGTAGTTTAATTTATGACCACATTTATTTATAAAACCTAGACTATATGTATACACTATAACTTCAGTTTTTTAAAAAATCGAAGCTAAATTTCTGAGAGCATAGATCACTATCTTAGTAATGTTTATTACATTCTTGTGAGAGTAAAATGACGTTCTTAAGCTGTGATAATGAAAACTATTATACTAGTGAGGTGTAGGAAATACTATACTTTTGGGATTATTAAGTGTTCCTAAGATAATGATTATATGTGATATTGAATGTGGTTGAGTAGGCTTCAACATTATTGTACACATTGCTAATCATTGGTATCTAATTTTGCTATTTTGTGTAGTGTTGGCTTTAAAGGATAGTCAAATCTGTGTGTCAGATTAAGTTGTTGCAAAGGCATCAAGCAAAGACAACAATAGGTAATTAGGATAGAGGGTTTACCTGATAGATGTATTTACACTTATACTTTTATTGAGTTGTATCTGTTTATTATTTTTAGTGGATAGTTTGTTACTAAGTAGTTTCCATAAGCAATCTGAGTATGTTAACATATAGGTAGGGATTCTATGTGAGTTTACCTCGTTACATGACTGTGTTTATATGACCATCAATTGTGTTAGTAAAATCTGAGTTTCTATCGTGTATATGTTCAAACTTACAAGATTTAGATTATGATTGGAAAACTTATTTGATTTGTGTAGGTGCATATTTTCTTTATTTGTAGTATGCATATAGCTTTTTGTTTATTACTTCTACTGATTTAGTCTACCTGCATGCAAGTTTGGTGTGAATCTCTAAGGAGTCAGTATCTCCTTACTCTAGTTGTGTACCAAGTGTTAGACTCTTTTAATTGATTTTTTATGTTATATTATGATTGATTGCATGTTGTGAGAGTACAATCATCATTTAACGAATATGTTTTCATATATGAGGTCTTGAATTGATTATAAATTCTTTGTTTCCTTTCAGTATGTATGCCTGTTTTACATGCTATGTGATATTTGTCAAGTTTATGCATGTTGCTAGCACGGATAGGAACTTGTGAGACACACCATCACTAGTGTGCTTTCGGTAGATTATTCTTTCTTTTCCACTGTTGTCTTTATCGTGTGTTGAATTAAACGTGTTGTTTTGTTCTTTCACTGTGCTATCTAATTAATTCACGTTATGAGATCTACTTGGTCAAGTTGAAATAAATCTTGTAAAATAATCCATGGGTTGGGGTTTTTACCTTTCATATCAGTGCCAATTGCCTATTTATGTTGGAAGAACAATTGATATATGTTCAATTATTCCTACATATATATGAAATTCTTCAATTTTAAGAAGAGGAAAATACAAAGAGTTCCAAATAATATATATTTTTATGGATAATTCTTATATGTCAATTACATCTATTAGATTGAAAGTATATTTGCACGGTCCTAATTTGAGGGAGGCTTTAGTATAAATAGAGGTGATTATGCTAATTTTGTATCAAGATAAAATTTAAAAATCAATAGTAAGTATAAATTGAAAGTTTTATAGCTTTAACATCACTTAAAACTCTTAATTGCTTGAATGAAATATTCACGTCTCACAATAAATCAAATAAAACTCAGAAATACATATATATCTTAATGTGTCACATATAGGATACCTAGGTTTGCTTACAATAAAGATTTAAGACAAGATTTAAAACAAAGATCATCAAAACTCTTTTATACGCATTTCTTGATCAATAGGAGAACTTTCTTGATCATAAGAAAAAATGGCAATTGTAAGAGTGCAAGCACAGAGACTGGAAGGAAGGCGATGGAGTAAACGACGATAGTGAGCCAACGCTTCTTTAACCGAACGATTAGAATGATGGTGGCTGCAAATGAAAGCATAGTCATAGCCACAGACAAGAAGAGGAAATTAAATCCAAGGTGAAGTTTGTTAGGCAAAGAACTCTTAAAATCTGTTATGTCAAAAGGGGAGGTGAGGATTGAGAGGAACATAACAACTGCAATCAAAGAGCTAGCGAGAGCAAGAACGTCAGTTATTGTGAATATCGTGAAGAAGAGTTGCCCAATTAGGATTGGAGACCCTTTTTCATCTGAGCCACCAGGTACGGTGTAGGCTGCTGCAAATGCAACTGTGGCTATAAGAACAGCAACGGTTGAACATGACTCTGATGTTCGCTTTACCCATTCTTGTGCAGTTTCTAACATTTCCTGATGATTTGATTCAAAGAACTTCCATGGGGTATTCTTATTAGTGCACTTGTTTATGTACATTTTGTACTGTATGGGTGTTATCTTTTCCACGCGCTGCATACACACACATAAAGATTTATTAGTATATAAACAACTAGTATTATTAAAGTAAATATATATATATATATATATATTATATTTTTAAATACTTTATTATATATAAATATTAAAAACTCTATTTATAACAATTTATTTTAATATTACAATTGAAGTAAGAGTCATCCATTATTAAAAAAAGAAGCTATTGATATGTCTTAACTAATATTGATTATCACGTCAATTTTTACATTATAACAAGTTATTATAAATTGAATTGCTTTATAAATTTTCGCACTATTAGTTAAAAAAAATGACTAATTATCTTAACCAATATATAATTAACACATTAAATATGAGCTTATAACAATTTATTATAAATTGAAGTGAATTATAAATATTCATACTAAAATGGAGAGAGGAAAATCGATTGTATAAGACCATTTCTTCGTAACAACTCATATAACACACATATCTTACATTACATACGCAAACTTAGATTTATTTAACCAATACATACAAATACTAGGCGGGCAATGACTATAATTAATGTTTTTTTTGCATTATAAATACTATATATAGGAATTTAATAAATATTTAATTTATTAATTAAATAAAATAGTAAAGGTGTAAAAACAACGTAATCAAGAAGACAACATAATTAAATCATATTGGTATTTGCATGTTAATATATCGTGTCCATTCCAATGATAAATAGGTTTAAAATAAAGTTTAAGTATCTTATATGATACTTAAACATATATTGAATTTTATAGGTAAGCATAAGTATTATGATTAACCTTACCATTTGGAATTTGAAAGTACCCAGATCCTATGAATTTTCGCTACATGAATATACTAATAAAACATAAAAAAATATAATTTTTTTGTTGGAAGAAAATATCATATCAAGTACAGTACTATATAAAATCTCACCTCAAACCAATTCAATTCTTCTTGCAATTGAAATGCTGGGGCAAGCTCAATAGCTTTAGAGTAGGTTAAGTTACCAATAAGATGTAAGATAGAGTTTCCATTTTTGTCTATCCTTCTAACCAACCTTTGTAGTGACATTTTATTATTCTTTACTCTTTCAAAGATTTCAAGCTGCCTGTGTTTAATGGAAATATGGAGAATGTTTTGTTGAATTGAACTTACAACATCAACTGCTTGAGGATATATCCTTAATATCTCATCCACTATTTCCACTATTCCTCTACTTGTTGCAACAAGTAGTGGTGGAAAGTTAAAAATTTGTCCTTTTTTTTCCTTTTCAGTATCTGATTCGTTTTCATCTGATTGGTAGTCGTCATCTTCCTTTACTATTGGTTGAAATTCATATGCTAATTCATCAAGAGGATTAATTTTATCATCTTCATCCCATGAAAGGTCTTCTGCTATTAAATACTTGGCTAGTTTCAAAGCATGTTGATGCTTTCTCTTTTCTTGTTTGATTCTTTTCACTATTGGTATTCCTTACAACAAATTTCAAAGTGTTACTTAGGGTACCAAAAAATATCTATACATCAAATACTATGGTTAAAATAAATCTATTAGTCGTTATTCATGATAATATATTTAGTCAAATAAAAATAAAATTTGACTTTGAAAATGATTTTTTTGATTAATCTCTATATTTTTAAATGTTATACTTTAATTTCTATTAATCTTGAATTTAAGATGTTAATGTAAAAAAAACAAACACCTTATAACATTGATGAACTATGAGTCTTTCTAAAAAGTAAGAATCTAAGAGTATTAATTGAAAATTTATGTATTAAAGTAATGACTTGAATGTATACAACTACATATTAATTTATAATTTATATTACCTTTAGCAAAGGAGAGGAACGACCATTGCTCATGAGAGGTATCCTTGGATATGTATTTTTGATTACCAAGCTCATCATCAACAACATCTTTATCAGCTTGATTTGGGAGACCTACATATAATATAAAATTGCTAATTACATTGCAAATACATATAAAATAATAAAATAAGTATTTCTTTTTATGAAATTATATATATAATATAAAAAAGTAGAAGAGTACGTACAATAATATATCAGCCTTTCTAATGGTCCATAATTCCTTCCACTCTTAAACGCTGAAGTCATGCCTGAAAGGAGCTGAAGTCCAATTAAGTTGTACTCATTTCTTTGGTTGACTAATCCCGGAAACCATTTAATTATCTTGAGCGCAATTCCTATATTTGATCAATATAGGGTTATTAACATAAATGTTTCATTTTTAATTAAAACTATACATTTCCTATACATGCTTGGCCCATTTTTACGTGTGATGAAAAATATATGAATATTACGAAATAAGTATACAGATACGAAAACAGGACATAATTAAAAAATATATTAAAATAATTAAAATCAGGGTATTCTGAGCAATTCTTATGTCAAAATCATACCAATGTTAATAAAAAATCAATATAAAGTAAATTAAAATAAAATGTGTATATAAGTCTATGACACCTTCTTAGTTAGTCATCTAAATAACCTAAACAGATCACATGAATGCCCAATAATACGTAATTATTTCTAAAAGAAGAATCAATGTAAATACTCTAAACTAATTTAAAAAAGAAATAGTCAAAATTGCAGGAAAAATAGTCAAAAGTGAACCGATATGGTGAATATTATTGTTTCTATTTTTTTTCCCTTGAAATAGATATAATAACAAAATACTAGGAACATCAACAAGTAAATGAAACAGGCGAGTTAGTTCGAAATTGCAGGGAAAGGGGAGAGGGGTAAACCTTTTAGTTTGGAATCTTTGGTTTAATAAATGTTTTCTACGATAATGCTTAATTTGTATTGTATGAGCGCAAAATGTAAATTTTCAAGATAAAAATGAATTGATTGATGTACGTGAAACACGTAGCCCACATCTGAACAAATGTGTGCCCTCTATTAGATAGCGATGAGAACTTCGTAATATTATTTTAAATTTATTAGACTTTCGATGTATAATTAAGTTGGTATAGACTTTCGATCATTTTTTATCACGTTGGTGTACTCGATATAATATGGATACTTGATTAAGAAAAATGCGACTAAGTGACTAAGTAATTTGAGTATATAATTAGGATAAAACACTTATCTTAATATGTTAATCTTTTGAGTTTGAACTCTACACCCAATAGATATATATGAGTGATGAATCTAACATTAATAATTAATTAATATGAATAATAATAATGCATGTGTCAATTTCCTTGGAATGACATATTATCCAAATAAGTAAAAAAGGACGTGGATTCAAGATCTCACCAAAAGACTCGTTAAGGATGGCTTGATGAAGAATGGTATCACCGATTTTGTTGTCACCAAATTTGGATTTCCTGGAAAAAAGAGATTTATTGTGCATTTCATTTGGATATCTTTTCTTCATTTCATCAGCTAAGCAACAAAACGTATCATGATAGCCTAATTGAACAGCTTTAAAGAGAGGTATTTCTCCAACTTGGTTTCTCATAAGCAACAATTCTTGATCCTTCTCTATTAATTTCTTTGCTAGACGCCACATGTTTGTACCAGCCACCTCATGAAGAATAGTATCTCCAAGTTTATTGGGCTCCTTGATAATATAATCTGTGTCGGGAGTCAACTTATCCAAAATTTTATTCACATTTTTTTCTTGGAGATCACTATAGATAGCTATGTGTAGAAGTGTATCTTCATTTACTGTGTGCTTGCGTGGCTCTTCCAACATTTGTTTGCTAATTTCATTACCAAGTTCTTCAAATACTTTTTGTACATCATCTTTCATTAAGGCTTCGTATAGTATATGAAATTTATCTTCACCTTCTTTGATCTCATCATCAAGAACAGGCATTGAATTTGATTGATGTGTTAGCTAATTAGATATGGTAATGTGTATTAATTAATGCATGCATTATAATATTAGTTGTGAGCTTTTTAAAGCTAAGAAAATTAAAGCATTAATCAACTTTTTATTTTTAGAGTCTTCTCTTAGAGCTCAAATATGCTTTTTTAAACGTATCAAGTAATTATGGAATAAATATATTACAAGGAAGAAATAACTTGAGAAGCAAGAAGATTGAAAAATGAACATGTGCATGTTGTCCCAAAACTATAAAATATAAACCAAAATTTACCAATAAATTAAGGGAAAAAATTCTAAAACTCATTTTTAATGTTTTTTTAAAATTAAACAATACTTGATGTTATTTGAATATGTGACATGAAATATGAGATAAATTATTTTCAATGGTTTTGATATTGTGAAAATTGTGAAAAGTTGAAATTATTTTTTCTAACAATGTACGCGCGAAAAAGAAGGCTAAATAAAAACAAATAAGAGATAATGATGAGAGTGAGTATTGTGAAACTCCATTAATTGCTTTGCATTAGAGAAAGAGATCAACCAATTGTAATTTTAAATAAAAAAAATTATTTAATATTAGATTTATATTAATATATGGAAGTAGTACTTTATACATATGTAAAAAATATATTTTAAAATCAGGCCATACATTACCCAGCATACGTAATAAAAAAAAATGAAATAGGAATGTTATTTATTTGAAGCCATATGACATTGTTCTGTTGCTTTTACATCTAGGAACTGAAGATATAGAATTAATATTGTGTCAATTGACATAATAATTAACAAAAAATTTGAAAGAAAAAATAACTAACTTAAAATATATCAAAAATTTTAAGGTAAAAAATAAATTTTTTAATAGGATGCTTCCTGAAGATATCACTCATAAAACTAATAAGATATTTACCAAAATTGCTTCAAGATAAAATTTACCATTGTTGTGTGGTAAATTATTATCTTATTATGATAAATCTCACCATGATTTTGGATATTGGAGGTAAGTCTTCCCATATTAAGTCAATATCTTCTTACATTAGGTAAATATTTTACCATAATTTTTGTTTTACCAAAATATCTCCGAAGTAAGGCTTACAATTTTTTTTAATTCTACTGTAATAAGCCTTACCTCAAAACAATTTTGATAAAAAATATATAAACTACCCAAAATCAAGGTAATTTTATTCAAATTTGTCCATATATTTCCATAATTATACATCAAAATATATATAGTGTAGTTCTTATTATACACAATTTACAAAAAAACATTGTTAGTTAGTAGATCATATAATATAAATTAAATGACTATGTAACTAGATATTGAGTTACAATATAATGTAAATTAATTTTATCATATATAACTAAAGGAATAAGGGTGGGTATTTGATATGTACCATTGTAGTGTTGATGAATGCCCATGTGCGCAAAAGTACTACACGTTGGCACTGATGGTACACACAATGCGCAAGGGAAGTTAGTTAAGCACAAGAAGCTACATGCTGGCGCTGATGGCACACACAATGCACAAGGGAGGTTAGTTAGCGTAGGAAGTTAGTTGTCATAGTTTCTCTTTCCTTTGTAAGGCTATATATAGCCATATTGAGTATAATAAAGAATATATAGAATTTTTCCCTATAGGTCCTCTTTTATCTAATTTCTTCTTTTTTCCTAAATTATTCATATCATTGGTATTAGAGCTAGAGTTACAGCCATGGAAACTCATAAAAAATCCAATGCGGAATTCCACAATGAGGTCACTGAAACCTTAGTACGGAATGAGTCTAGCTTCGATCAAGTGAAGCTGCCTTACAAGAGGTGTTAATCGAGCTACAAGGCTTTCACGCCTCTCACAACCCACCTGAAACCAACCCATTTGCAAGGGATTAACCCTCACACCTACATGCTTCTCGCCTTAACAATGATTACCCTCACCAACACCTTAAATTTTCTTTTCCCAAATTTACTAGAGACCACCCAACCGGTTCGATTTATAAAGAAAAGTAGTATTTTGAATTTATGAACATCGCACCAGACCAACAAGTGTAGCTGGATTCCTTCTATTTAGAAGGTATCACCCTACAATGGATTGAGTTTATCAAGGCAACATAACTATGATTTGGTTCAATAGACTACAAAGATCCTTCTGAGGCCCTAACACACCACCAACATTACAACTTATCAGGAAGCTTTTGAAAATATTTCACATAGAGTTGATGGCTTGCTAAAGGATTTACTTATTGGTTGTTTTATTGTAGGACTTTGAGAAAAAAATTATATAGATGTAAAAATAAAATAGGCTTGAACCTTGGTCGATGCAATAAGAGTGACTAGGTTTATTGATGGAAAAAATCAACTAGAAATAAAATCAACCTAACAAACTTGCTTTCGACCAACCTCATTGACACCAAGGACCTCACCCAACCCCACAACTGGTGTACTAAGATCTCCATCAACTCAGCGTTTAAACCAAGGCTCAATTACTTAACCAATACCCTTCAGCCGGATTACTAACCAAGAGGCACACGAACAATAAGAAAAAAAGATTATGTTATTATTGTGATGAGAAGTTTGTTACTGGCCTTTGATGCACACGACCCTAGCTATTCATGATTGAGGATGTACCTTATAATCACACTGATGATATTAAAGATGCCCTTTTAGAACAAAAACATTAGGAAGTTATACCAGAAGTTTCTTTTCATGCAATAGTAAGAATAGAACATCCACAAACCATACACATTATGAGCAAGCTAAAGTATAAGAAAGTGTTGGTGCTAATAGATGGAGGTAGAACACATAAATTCATTGACTATGCTTAAGTTTCTCAGTTTGGATTAACAATAATAAGGGATAAGAAATTCAAAGTCATGGTTGCTAATCGTGAGAAGATAGAATGTGCTTGACAATGTTGTAGCCTCACCCTCACCATTCAAGGATATTCGGTCACTACAAACTACTACATTCTTACTTTCATGGCTTGCCAATTGGTCTTGGGAGTGCAATGGCTTGAAACCCTTGGACCAATTAAGATGGACTATGAGCAACTCCTATAAGCTTCAAAATAGATGAGACCTTCTATACATTCCAAGGAATCCAATGGGACACAAGGCACATGGTTAATTTTTTCAAATAGTTCCTTCCAATAGAAATAGTAGCCAACCCAAAACATACCCACCAAAGATATCCTAACTTCTCGTAGAATTCTCCCACATATTTAAATATCCCACCAGCTTACCACCAAGGTGACAACATGACCATAGAACTCCGTTACATCCCATTGTAGAACCTGTGAATGTAAGGCCATATTGTTACCCTTATTATTAAAAAGTAGAAATAGAGAAGATGGTAAAAGAGTTTTTGCAATACAGTTTGATAAGGCCTAGTAATTTCCCGTTCTATTCACCAGTCTTGTTAGTCAAGAAGATAGATGAAGCCTGATGATTTTGTGTGTACTATAGGGCTCTAAATGATATTATAGTCAAAGATAAATATTCCATCCTAATTATTGATGAATTATTAGATGAATTCCATGGGGCCAAGGTCTACTCCAAATTGGATTTACGATCAGGGTATCATCAAATATGAGTTCACAAGGATGATATTCCTAAGATAGAATTCTTGAAACATGAGGGCCATTATGAGTTCATAGTAATGCCATTTGGACTCACCAATGCCCCAACCACCTTTCAAAATCTCATGAATGATCTCTTCTGGCCCTATTTCAAAAATTCATTTTGGTTTTCTTTGATGATATTATGATATACTCAAGATCGTGGGAAGACCATTGTATGCAACTATAAACTATTCTCCAAATACTATCAACTAATAGTCTATTTGCAAAGGAATCTAAATATCAATTTGGTGTTTTACCGGTGCAATACTTGAGTCACATTATTTCAAACTAAGGTGTCTCAGTTGATCCATCAAAAACTCGTGCTATCATTGAATGGCCAACCCCAACCACAATTAAAGAAGCCAGAGGGTTCTTTGGGTTAGCAGGCTATTATAGAAAATTTATTCGTTAGTTTGGAAGTATAGTAGCCTCTCTGACTCGCCTATTAAGTAAGGATAGATTTCAATGCAATGAGGCTGAAGAGATGGCTTTCAAATAATTAAAAGAAGCCATGACCTTCTCACTTATTTTACACCTCCCATATTTCACTCAAATATTCATGATTGAATACGATGCTAGTAGAATTAGACTTGGGGTCATTCTTACCCAAGAAAATAGACTAGTGACTTATTTTAGTGCAGCACTGAAAGGATCAGCCTTAACATTATCCACCTATGAGAAAGAAATGATAGCCATTGTCAAAGCTATTCAGGTATGACATCCATATTTGCTAGGGAAACCATTCATAGTCCACACTAATAAAAAAAGTCTCAAGTACCTATTGGAACAACACATCACAACACCAGTACAAACACGTTAGTTACCAAAACTCCTTGTTTATGATTATGAAATTGACTATAAATGTGGACCATAAAATCAGGGTGTATATTCCTTATCACGTATAGTCAAGTTCCAGTTTCTATCCATTTCTCACCCACGAGAAGATCAGTAGCCTATACTCCAAAAGGAAGTCCAACAAGACTCATTTTATAAATAATTGTTAGCCAGAACCTCCTCTCCAACTTCCCACAAATTTCTCCAATGTGATGGAGTATGGTTCAAGGGGAACAAAGTGTATTTGAGCCCTAACTCATCCTTAATTCCAAATATATTGGCTTATTTCCATTCATCACCTATAAGGGCACTTTGGGTTTCATAAAACCCTTTCTCGTATCAAACATAATTTATGTTGGTCTAAAATGTGCTTGATGCTGAAGGAATTCAATGCGAAATATGCCAGCAATTCAAAATTGATCGTATGAAACTAGTAGGATTGCTTCAACCATAACTAGTTCCTACCCAAATGTAGACTGAAATCTCAATAGACTTTATTGAGGGGTTAGCATCTTCTAAGTGATATTCTGTGATCATGATAATCGTTGATCGCTTGAAAAAATATACCTATTTTATTTCTATGAAACACTTATTTATTACTATGATTGTGGCCAAGACATTTGTGGCCAATGTGGTTCGCCTATACGATATTCCAACATCCATAGTCAACGATTGTGATAAGGTATTTATCAGCTCCTTTTGGTGAGCCTTGTTCCAACTGTTGGGAACCAAGTTGTGTATAAACTCAAGTTATCACCCCAAATCAGACGGCCAGACAGAGGTTGTCAACCGAAACTTGGAGTATTATTTACGTTGTTTTTCTGGTGATCAACCATAGAAATGGGTTGATTGGATTCCCTGGGCTGAATTTATCTACAACACTTTCAACTCATTTCTTCATCAAGATGACATCATTCAAAGTAGTTTATGTTATTCCACCTCCATGCTTATTAGTCTATTTTTCAAGGACTTCTCATGTCTAAGTAGTGGATTAGTACTTGCATGATCGAGATACTATTCTCTGTGAACTGAGCCATAACCTTCTGCAGGCTCAAAATTGAATGAAATGTCAAGATGATCAACACTGATGTGAGGTATCCTTCTTGAAATGACATTATGTATTCTTGAAACTCCAACCCTATAGACAAAATTTTATGGCTTTCATTCTTCCAAGAAACTAGCTCTACGTTTCTATGGTCTATACAAAGTCATGGCACTAATTGATCTCGTGGCATATAAGCTGGCTCTACCTCCTGACTCTCAGATTCATGATGTATTTCATGTCAACTTACTAAAGAATCACTTGGGACCAGTCACCCCAACGTCCACCTAACTTCCCCAAGTCTTAGATAATTCAATTGTCTCCTCACAACCTAAAGCCATTTTGGCTTGACACGTGATCCAAAAAGGCAAATACCATCCCAAACTTGAAATCCTTGTAAAGTGGATAGGTATACCTGTAGAAGACCGCACTTGAATGAGTGGTGCTTCACCAAGTCTTATCCTGAATTTATCCTTGTGGAAAAGGATCCTCAAATAAGGGGAAATGATATGTGCCATCGTAGTGTTGATGGCTACCCATGTGCATAGAACTGCTACATGCTAGCACTGATGGCACACACAGTGCGCAAGGAAAGTTAGTTAAGCATAGGAAGCTAAACGCTAGCGCTGATGGCACACATAATGAGTAAGGGAGATTAGTTATCACAGTTTATCTTTCCTTTGTAAGGCTACATATAGCCATATTGAGTATAATGAAAAAAATATAGAATTTTTCCCAACAACTCCTCTTCTCTATGATTTCTTCTTTTTTCCTAAATTACTCTTATTAGTATTATAATCAATAAACTAACTTTTTGTCCAAAATTGAGATGAATTATTAAGTATAGAAGAATTTATGAATCTTCTTCATAAACTTCCTTCTGAGGCACCCAAAGAAAATCCTAATACACCTAATGACATTTCTAAAATGCAATTTATTAATTCAATTGGTAAAATCATTAATCACAAATGGTACTCAAAATTTACCATTGTCATCAACAAAGAATACATTTTTACAGTTGAAGCGTTGATCGACTCAGGAGCTGATTTAAATTATATTAGTGAAGGTATTGTTTCAACCCGATATTTTTCCAAAACCACTCAAGTCCTTAATACTGTTAATGGGAGAAGAATGCCAATTAAATATAAACTATCTAATACGACCATTTGCAACAAAGGAATTTGCCTAGAAACTACGTTCTTACTCAGTAAAGAGTTATCCAAAATAGTCATCTTAGGCACACCATTTTTGAGTATGCTCTATCCATTTAAAGTTATGGAAAAAGGTAGTATAACTAGTATCAAAGGGCATGATATCTGATTTTCATTCTCTAAAGTACCCAATTTCTTGGAAATTAATGATTTTAAATCTAAAGCTAATTCTAATAGATGTTTCATATGTTTGCTTCAATTTTTATATAACTAGCTAACAAATCTCAATTTGGTTAGTGATTTGGTAAAAAAATCAAGCTTTATACATGCTCATCTGACCCTTGTTATGTGTCATTCATGTATGTGGATGTCGTGTACTAATCTTATCATAGAGTTATGTTATCTTTTGTAAAGGTGAAAAATGCATCAAACTTTTATTTTGACAGTCTTCTTTTATAGCGTAAACATATTTCTAAACATATCAAGAAATGAAATTAACAAATAAATTACACTTTTTAAGTAAATTTGAATACATGCATTTCTCATTTCTAAATATCTTACCCTTAATTTTAATTAAAAAGTAAATTAATAATTCATTTAAAATGTATCGTAAATCATAATTTATGTGGAGCATATTTACTCCTTATTTATCAAAATACATCATGTCTGTAGACATATTTTGATATTTTTGTGATCATGTTGACAATTTGCTAATGGATCATGTAAATTTATGTATCTTAGTTACATGAACATATAGCTTGATGTGGATGTCTAGTTACAAATCATGTAAACTAATTTAAGAGAAAATTATTGACCAAGTTTAGTATTTTAGATTGTAAAATATATTTTTCATATTTTAGTTTTGAAAAAGATCAACTAAAAATAATTAATATTATTTTTTCTTATTAGGTGATTAAAATACTATTAAAATTCAGTCATTAAATAATGATAAAATGATAATTAATATAAAAAAAGTTTACAAATGTTTTTAATCTTTGTTAGTTATCAATTTTTATATTTTAAAAAAATATATATTTAAATAATTTTTTGTTAGAATATTATTATTATTAATGTTATGATAAAAAATCATTAAAATAATATTATTTATTTTTAATTGTTTCTTTTCTTAAAGCTATGGAATTAAAAAACATCTTTTTATAATTTTAAATAACAACTTTGAAATCTAAGAGACTAATACAACCTTTTCATCCTTCCCTTCTCGATCTTCTAGCCACCTCTTCTTACATTTCCATATCTCGTTGCCTTCATCAATTTCTTTAATTCACATCTTGTCCTCATTTTCTAATTTTATTATTTTCAATAAAATTCTCTAAAATCCATATGTCATCTATCTTCTAGACCTATAGTTGTCAAATTAGTTTTTATTTTATTTTATTTTTTGGTCCAAGGATAATAGGTTTTTTATAATCTCTCAATTGTTGTTATTTGTTGTCATTTTATCGTCATGTAGTTTTGTTCTACAATATGAATTTCATGGAGGTTTTTGTAATCTGACAATTTTTAATCTCATCCATCTTCCACCTCCTTCGATTTTTAATGTTCTTATAAATGTGTATATGGAGGTTTTTGTAATCTCATAATTTATGGAATGAATAACTAGACATTCTCTTGTTAGATTTAATTCATTAAAAGCTTTAAGGTACTCTTAAATGATAATAAATAATCTAAGAAAAGTTAAATGTGTTAACAAATTTAAGCTTAGGTTTTTTATTTTACTTGCCATTAACAAACACACGTTGCTACTATTGATTAAGAGAATTTGCAATATCGAATTAATCTCCTGACTTGGCATTAAAAACATTCACAAAATTGGCTAGTTGCATACCTAATCAACGAATATGCATAAATTTGACATTTAATCACAAATCAAACACTTCTTCAACATAACAAATGATAAATAACATTTAATTTTTATATTATATAAAAAACATAGCAATTAGACATTAAAATTTTAAAAAAGAACAAAAATAACACTCTTAAAATTTTTAATTATAAAAATACAAAATTTTATTTTGAATATCATTTAAATTAAACTAATCAATTCTATATTTAATAGTATATAATTAAATATCGTTCAATATTACGAGAATATTATTTTTAAATTTTAATAATGTTATTTTTGTATTGTTATTAAATATTTCTCTTAATCACATATAAAGGTTTAGACATCCATAAAAATATGTAGATCCAACAAATAATCCTTAGAAAATGATAAGAAGAAATAATGAAAATTATTGTGGTCGGTAACGAAGGTCAGTCACAAGAGAAATCTTCGACTTCCTCTTCACTTTTCTCTGAAGAACTTGTGTAAAATGCTATCCAAAATCAACTCACAAGTGTGAATATTTATTAAACAAAAAACAAAAATTTATGTAGGAAAGGTCAAAACTAGCCAAATCTCTACCATCAATCTATCACAAATAAACCAACGGTTCAAATTAGAAACTAACTGAGACCAAAATGCCAACATTTTGAATTTTTTCGCTTCACTTGTTGCATCGAGAGAGGTGCTGTATTGATCAAGCATGCGTCGAATTTTGGTTGACCGATTTCAACTATGTGCATTATATTAATTCATTTCACTACAAATATATCTGTGGTAATACAGTGGAAAGAAAGAATCATTACTCGCAGAGTATTGAATAAAATTCACAAATTAGTTTACTAGATAAAGTAAAAACTAAATTTCATTATTAGTTAACTGTGGGATTTTGATTGTTTGATAAACCAAAGAAATCATAAAAAAATCGAATGAGCAAAACTTGTGATTTAAAATATGAATAATTAAACATGTGATGTAGGAGGCCTTCTTATAGAGTCATGTAAGTGATCCACTGCACAAGATATTAAGTGCATCCCATTTGCATAATCTCTTAGTGGTTGATAATGTTAAATGGCTCCCAATGAGACTACTTGGTGCGAAATTACAAATTATCCACCTTGGTACCAAGAAAGACTTTTCATGCTACAGTTTCCTTGTTCCACACTCTACTACCCAATGTTTCATTTCACATTCAAAAACCTCTTATAGTGGGAGAGTTTTTTTAGTGTGACAGCTTTGGTAACCATGTCTACATGGTTATCATATGTACAAACTTTCTCTAACGATACAACCCATCTTCAATTATACCTTTGATGAAATGAAATTTTACATCAATATGTGTAGTTCTCTCATGATGTTAAGGATTTTTGGATAAAAGTCTTGTACTTTGATTCCCACAATGATTGACAACCAAATCCTACATATACCCTAATTCTTTAATCAACCACTTTAGTGGTAGAGCTTACTTAATAGCTTCAATAGTAGCCAAATACCTAGCCTATGTGGATGAGAAGTCACAATCTTTTAAAGATTTTCCTACCAACTCACTAAACCCCTACCAAATATAAAAGGGTAACCATTTAAGGACCTTTTATCAATATCCCCTGCAAAGTATGAATCTATAAAACCAATAACCTTTGTTTCCTCCCTTTTAAACATTAAATCAATTGAGCTTCTACCTCTGAAGTGCCTAAAAACTCATTTCACTACTTCCTAGTACATCTTCTGAGATTTGCTCATGAAATTTCTTATCAAGCTTACCTTGTGAGCTAAATCTGATCGTGTACGCACTATGAGATATATTAAACACCTTATTGCATTAGAATAAGGTACCTTCATCGTGCATTATACCTCATCCTATTTAAGCTTGCTAGTTTAAGGTGTTGAGCTAAATGGGTTGTCATTAGTTTTGCATAGCTCATTCCAAATCTATCCAGTAGTTTCTCCATATACTGAACTGACCCAAGTATATCTTCTTTTGTTTCCTATCTCTAATAATCTTTATTCTCAGTATTCTCTTGGCCTACCCCAGCTTATTCATTTCAAATTCCTTGTTTAATTGAGCATTTACCCTTGATACCTCTACCTTCCATCTACATAAAGTAGTAAGTAGATTTCATCTTCTGAATGAACTCCATTCATATCAACACAGTGATCATATTCACTTCTCTTGAACCCAACCTCAATGATATACTTACCAAATAGTTTATACTAATACCTTGGTGACTATTTTAATCTATATAAGGACTACTTCAACATACATACCATATCCTTCTTTCATTTTTGGCTACAAATCACTTTGGTTGCTCCATGTAAATCTATTTTTTAGCTTACCATGTCAAAAGGTTGTTTAACATCTAATTGTTCTAGTTTCATGTTTGACAAAATTGGAATTTTTTTTAATAATCAATTTTTTCTTTCTGAGTGAACCCTTTGGTTACTAACCTTGATTTGTACTCTAAAACTTCAACATCTGGTATGCCTTATTTCCTTTTGAATAGCCATTTACTGGCAATAGTTTTAACTCCATTAGGTTTCAAAACCAAAAGCCAAGTTTCATTTGTAGCAAGTGAAAGCATCTAATCTTTCATTTAGTCTTGCCATTGCTTTGAATCACTTCTAGTCATGGCCTTTACGTAGCTTCAAGGATCAATTTCACTTACATTACCTGCTATTATAAAATCAAAGGCTATTAAGTCATCATTGTCACCTATGTGATTGTTAGTTTGGTCCTGAAACCTTGATGGTTTCACCATTTTCCTTATTTTCCTATCTCTTGATAATTGGTAATCACTCATATCTTCACTAGCCGGACGCATTGTTATTTGCTGCACATCATCAATATCTTGCTTTGTATTAACTTCCACTTTTACTTCAGAGTAACTATATTCATTACTTGACCCTAGGTTATTGGGGTGATTCTTTCGTAGCATATACATTTCATCTTCCTTAAACACAACATCCCTACTCACTACATATTTACCTATAGTTGGATCCCAAAGCTTATACCATTTAATCCCTTTAGGATACCCAAGGAATAAACATTTGAAAGCTCTTGGTTCAAGCTTTTCAATGTTCATGTGCATATAGTTGACACACCCCAACACTCTTAGTGAGCTATAGGTTGTAGGCTTTCCAGTCTACTTCTCTTCTAGTGATATGAACCCCAATGATATTAATGAGCATATGTTTATATAGTGTTATGTTGTATGCATAACCTCAACCTAAAACCTCTTTGGCAAGCCAACACTTCTTAACATACACCTCATATGTTTCAGTAAAATTTGATTCATTCTTTTTGCAAGTCCATTTTGTTGGGTATAAGCTACTATTCTATGTCTTGTAATTCTACAATATCTACAATATTGATTAAATTCCCCATTACAAAATTTAAGACCATTATCAATCCTCAAATACTTCACTTTCTTGCTTGATTGCAATTCCATTTTAATCTTCCATGTCTTGAACATTCCAAGTATCTCATATTTTGCCTTAAATGGAAATTTATGAGTTTTCTTGGAAAAATCATCAATAAAGATTACAAAGTACATTGAACTACTTAGGGAAGGATTCTATGTAGGGCCTCAAAGATCTGAATGCACATATACAAGTTTCTTCCTTTTGCTCTTGTCAATTCTTGTGAATTTGACTCTTTTTGCCTAGCCTAATATGCACTACTCACAACATTTCATTTTGTCTATCTTCAAGGATCCAACCAAATCTTGCTTAATCAATTCACATAGATCTCTCTCACTAATGTGAGCTAACCTTATGTTCCACAGTTGGTGACTTGTATTGTTACCATCTTCACTGATTGTTACACATAACATACTAAGTCCACCCTTGAGTAGAAAATATTTTTCCTCATTTTACCTCTAAAATACACCATACAGCCTCAAGTGATTTTCAATTCTCTACCATGCCCTTTAAACACATATCCATTTTTTACCATCTACTTAAGAGAGGTTAAATACCTCTTAAGATTAGGTACATGTCTAATTTCATGTATAATTCTTTCAATGCCATTTGTCATTGTAATTTCCATAGTGCCAATGCCTTCAATTTTAAATGCTTGATATTACCCGATATAAACTACCCCATTGTCTGGTGGTTTATATATATATAATCTTTACAAAGTGTCATAAGATATGACCACTCTGAATCTAGAATCCTATCTCCCTAATAATATTCTTCAAGAATAGTGAATGTCTTTTTATTATCATAACCATCCTGAGCTATTGAGGCTCCTGCATTGAAGAATTCTCTATATTTTTCTTTATATCTACTTATTTTCTCAAGAAAGTCACACTTAAAATGACCTTCCTTATGATAGATAAAGTACCTCAATGATTTCTTACCTTTTGACTTAGAACTTGATTGGTGCCTGGTGTTCTTTTGTTTTTTTCTTTCCCTTCTACCCCTGGCTATAAAAGCATTCCTATTTCCATTAACAAACATAGTTTTATTATTCGATTTCATATTGAGCTATTTGGATCTCAAGGATGGCATAACCACTTCTAAGATAAGTCTTCCTTATTATATTTAATGACTGCCTTTATTGGATCAAAACTTTTTGGTAGTGCATTCAACAGAATGACAATGCAGAAGCCATCAAACTTCTAAATATCTAACTTCAATGTAGACATTCTCAAAAGTCTTTCTTGAATGTCGACAATCTCTAAGAACCTCTTCAAGATTCATTATCTGCACCTTCGCTTGCCTACTGTTGATACCAATTTTTCATGCAAATAGGATTTTAAATAGAAATTAAGACATGAAGTAAAGAATAAAGATGAAAGAAATGCAATCTTAACAAATAAATTTAAAGTGGTTCAGCCATTGAAGAGCTTAGTTCATGGAACAAGAACAACACTTTTGTTCCTTCCTTTCACTAAGAGCACCACCTACAACTACATTCAAGATCAACCTCTCTGCTTGAAAACTAGAGAGTCCTTTTATAATTCACAGTTCCCCGACTGTTCTCTTGCGTTATTGACTCTTAGTGTTTGCAAAACCACTCCTTCACCTCACAAGGAACGAAACTATATTAAATGTTTTTCTTGATTACATCATATGAAAAGTGTGTACCTATTTATAGAGTTATGTAAGTGATCAACTATACAAGAGATTATACACATCCATTTGGCATATTCTCTTATTGGCTGATCTTGTTAAATGGCTCCCAATGAGATTTCTTGATGTCACACATACGCAAACTTCACTTTTAAATTATAATATTATTCATCAATTTTTTTCAAAATGAAGGGATGGCTATGGCTCCCTCTTCTCACAAGGGAGGTTCGTCCCTATATATAACATAACCAACTTAGAAATATAATATGACTGAACATAATTCGCCTTGATCAAATGAAGTTTACCTCAATACGTTGAGCCATATGAAGTTTTCTTTATTAGTTGAAGTGACTTTAATTTATAGTAGATAAAGACAGTATTAGTTTTGAAACATTAAGTATAGTTTTTCCATCTTTTGTAATATTTTGTTCAACATCATTATAATATTATCATGCAAATGAAAAAATATTCCAAGTCTCACAAATCAAACTTGATAATACATGTATTTAAATTTTTCATCCAATGACTTGGTTTTGTTACAAGATAGATTTCAGACAAGAAGGTTTAAAAGAAAGATGATCAAAACCTTTTTATATTGTGCTTGATCATTAGAAGAACTTTATTTTGAACAATCTCAAACATAAGTAAAAATGGCAACTGTAATAGGGCAAGCACAGAGACCGGAAGAAAAGTGATGGAGTAAACAACGATACTGTGCCAACGCTTCTTCAACTGAATAATAAGAATGATGGTGGCTACAAATGAAAGCATAGTCATAGCCACCGACAAGAAAAGGAAGCCAAAGCCAAGGTGAAGTCTGTAGGGCAAAGAGCGCCTAAAATCTTTTATTTCAAAAGGGGTAGTGAGGATTGAGAGAAACATAACGACTGCAGTTAAAGAGCTAGCAATGGCAAAAACATCAGTTACTATGAATATATTGAAGAAAAGTTGTCCAATTAGGATTGGAGATCCTTTTTCATCAGAACCACCAGGTACAGTATATGCTGCAGCAAATGCGACGGTAGCTATAAGAACTGCTACAGTTGAACATGACTCTGATGTTCGCTTTATCCATTCTTGTGAAGTTTCCAACATTTTCTGATGATTTGCTTCAAATAACTTCCATGGGGTATTCTTATTAGTGCCCTTGTTTACGCGATATTTGTAGTGTAAGGGTGTTATCTTTTGCACACGCTGCATATGTATACACACAAAGATTATTAGTTTTTTTTTGCTAGAAAACAAATTATCATTATTTAAACAACTAATAACATTGAACTAAATATACCTATATATATGTCTGTGGAAAAAAAAACAATGCTACCAATTAGGTGCCAGGTATCACTAGATCCACAAAAATATTTTAACTAAAGTAGTACTAGTATTATTAAATAAAGAAAAAAATCAATAAATAAACTCATAAAAAACATTAGCTAATGATTATACATCCCACCCATAACCAAAAGTCATTTTATATTCTTTTTTCTCACATATTCTTGTAATGAAAAAGACATTTTTCCCTATACATAAGCAACATACCAATTCTCTATCTAAACCACTCAACCACTCTCTACTTTCATCCATACGCAACCGTATAGTTAGAGACACAATTCTTAATTTTACAAAAGTTTTGATCATTTCTTGGTTTCGGAAGCACACAATGATATGATCGGTGCTAAAACGCACCAAGCCCCAGCGCACGTGCACAGAGAAGAGAGAAGAGGAATATGGCTCCAACCCAGAGCCAGGAGGAGAACACTCCAATCTGTTAGGGAGGACCACTCAAGCCGTTAGAAGAATCTCTGATAGGTGTGAAAGATGCGAAGATAGGCTCATACCAGAGGTAATGCCTGAAATCTCATTTCATGCTATAGTAGGAGCTGAACATCCTCAAACCATACGGGTAATGGGGCAGTTAAAAAAAGAGTGCTAGTGCTGATTAACGAAGGAAGTACTCACAATTTCATTAATCAAGTTCTTACTCTCCAATATGGAATAACTATCACCAAGGGAAAGAAGCTGGAAGTAATGGTGGCCAATCGTGAGAAGGTGGAATGCGTAGGGCAATGCTACAACCTTAGCCTTACCATACAAGGGTATCAGGTAACTACAGATTTCTATGTCCTTCTTGTTATAGCATGCCAACTGGTTTTAGGTGTCCAATGGCTTGATACTTTGGGTCCTATTGAGATGGACTATAAGAAGCTAACCATCAGTTTCCAGGAGAAAGGTACTTCTTATAAGCTTCAAGGATTAGGGCACATAAACATTGCAACCCTAACCTATAAGGAAACCCATAGCTTTCCAGATACTGGGTTATTCCTCCAAATACTTTCCAATAAACCCTTGGGAGAACAAACTAGAACTCATTCACCTGAGATAAGTGAAATATTGGTTGTATTCCCTCAAGTGTTTGAACACTCCACCAGTCTTCCTTCTAAACGATTACATGATCACTGTATTCCTCTGCAACCAGGAACATGACCAGTAAACGTAAGACCTTACTGTTACCCATACTACCAGAAAACTAAGATAGAAAAAATGGTATCAGAGCTCATACACGCCAACTTGATTAGACCAAGCAACAACCCCTTCTCGTCACCAGTATTGTTAGTAAGAAAAACTGATGGAACTTGGAGATTTTGCGTGGATTACATATCTCTAAATTCCATTACTATCAAAGACAAATACCCTATACCAGTCATAGACGAGTTATTGGATGAATTGCATAGAGCCAAGGTCTACTCCAAACTGGATCTTCGATCAGGGTATCATCAGATCAGGGTTCGTGAAGAAGATACCCCAAAAACAACATTCCAGACACATGAAGGCCACTATGAGTTCCTTGTGATGCCTTTTGGCCTCACTAATTCCCCAACCACCTTCCAAAGTTTAATGAATTATCTTTTCAGACCTTACCTCAGGAAGTTTATATTGGTTTTCTTTGATGACATTTTAGTGTATTCTCAGTCATGGGAGGATCATACATTGCATCTACAAACTATTTTACAGGTGTTAACAACTAACATTTTAATTTTTAAACCTTCCAAATGCCATTTTGGTGTATTGTAGGTAGAATACCTAGGGCACCTGATATCAGAGCAAGGGGTTGCCGTGGATCCTGAAAAATTCGAGTTGTTATGGAATCGCCAACCTCCACCACAAAAAAAGGGGTCAGAGGGTTCCTAGAATTGCCTGGCTATTACAGAAATATTATTAGGCACTTTGGTGGGATAGCAGTACATCTCACCTCCCTACTAGGAAAGGAAGGGTTTCAGTGGAATGAGGCTGCAACTCATGCCTTTCAAAAATTGAAAGAAGCATTGACTTCCCCTTCTGTTCTAAGGTTACCTAACTTCACTCAGCCCTTTGTCGTTGAATGTGATGCTAGTGGCATAGGGCTAGGAGAAGTTTTGACCCAGGAAAACCATCCAGTGGCTTATTACAGTGTTGCCCTCAAGGTGTCAACTTTGGCTCTGTCAACTTATGAAAGGGAAATATTGGCTATGGTGAAAGCTATCAAGCTGTGGCGCCTCTATCTGTTGGGAAAACCTTTCATCGTGCACACAAATCAGCGAAGCCTTAAATACCTTTTAGAGCAAAGGATTACCACCCCAACGCAAACAAGATGGTTACCTAAGCTGCTCGGGTATGATTATCAGATTGAATACAAGAAGGGCTCAGAGAATCATTCAGTAGATTCATTGTCAAAAAGGGTGGAATTTCAAATGATCTCCATCTCGCAACCCCAGGCAACCTGGTGGTCTACCCTCCAAAAAGAAGTCCAACAAGAGCCATTTTATGAGAAACTGCAAGCCAGAATCTCCACGGGAAGGGCACATTTTTTTGCCAACGTGATGGGGTTTGGTTAAAAAAAACAAGGTTTATCTAAACCCACAGTCCTCCCTAATTCCTCAGCTTATGGCTGAATGTCACTCATCACCAACAGCAGGGCACATTGGATTCCACAAAACACTTTCCCGCATCAAACAAAATTTTATCTAGCCCAACATGCAGCAAGGTGTGAAAAGATTCCTACGTTCATGTGATATATGTCAAAGGTGCAAGTATGACTGTATGAAACCAGCTGGATTACTACAACCCTTACCAATTCCTGATAAAAGCTGGACATATATGTCAATGGATTTCATAGAAGGGTTGCCTTCTTCCAAAGGGCATACGGTGATTATGGTGGTAGTGGATCGCTTGACCAAATATGCCCACTTTATAGCTTTGAGACATCCTTTCACTGCCCTAACTGTTGCTAAGGCTTTTGTGGCAAACATAGTACACTTACATGGAATTCCTACTTCAATAGTCAGTGACAGAGACAAAATATTTGTAAGTTCCTTCTAGAAAGCCCTATTTAGACTATATGATACTAAACTATGTATGAGTTCAAGTTACCACCCTTAAACCGATGGGTAGACAGAAGTAGTCAACCGCACCTTGGAACAATATCTACGTTGTTTTACTAGAGAATAGCCAAGCCAATGGATGGAATGGTTACCTTGGACAAAATATAGTTATAATACATCGACACATTCTTCCACAAGAATGACACCCTTTGAGGTAGTTTATGGCCACTTACCCACCCCTTCATTTATTGGCCTACATTCCTGGCACTTCCAAAGTTCAATTGGTGGATGAATGCTTGCGTGATAGGGATACCATTCTGCGTGATCTACGCCACCATCTCATGATAGCTCAGAATCATATGAAGTGTCACGCTGATCAACACCGTAGAGAAGTATCCTTTGCAGTAGTAGATTATGTATACCTCCGCCTTCAACCATATAGACAAACATCAGTGGCTTTCTGAGCTGCCATAAAGTTAGCTCCACGTTTCTATAGGCCTTACAAAACCATAACACAAATTGGGGCAATAGCATATAGGTTGGAATTGCCTCATGATTCCCAGGTACACAATGTCTTTCATGTTAGTCGGCTCAAGAGACACTTGGGGCATTACACACCACCCCTCGCGATCCTACCTCCTATCTCAGATAATTCTACAATGCTTCCTCAGCCTGAGTCTGTCTTGGACCGAAGAGTGATCAAAAAGGGTAATTATCGACCAATTTCAGAAATTTTAGTGAAGTGGGCTAGAGCATCGATAGAGGATGCTACTTGGGAAAACGAATGGCATTTTTCTAAGACATATCCATCCTTCATCCTTGAGGACAAAGATTCTCAGGCAGAGAGGAGTTGATAGGTGCTAAAACGCATCAAGCCCCAGCGCGCGCGCATAGAGAAGAGAGAAGAGGCATATGGCTCCAACCCAGAGCCACGATTGAGCTCGAAGGAGGAGGAGAACACTCCAATCTGTTAGGGAGGACCACTCAAGCCGTTAGAAGAATCTCTGACAGGTGTGAAGGGCACGAAGGTAGGCTCATACCATTCCCGTTGTTTTTCTATTATGATCCAACTGATTTCTGTTAATCTATGTAATTTTCCTTCAATAAATCTGATCTGTAAGGCTATATAAAGGATCAAGGAATCTAGAGAAAGTTAATGAGAATCAAAGCTTATTTTCCCTCTCTGCGTATCATCTTCTTCCTCAGCTCTGTTCCTAAATTAAAAAAACCCTAACATGATACTATAATGATTCTTGTTATTCTTATCTTTATCATATTGAATGCAATATGCACACATAATAAAGAAATTTTTGATCTTTGGGTAGTCTTGAAGTTGCAAATAAACGAAAATGGTATGTACTTTTGGAAATTTTCTTTATAACACTCGCAATAAAATTTTATTCTAACTCTCATTGACCTATGAGGTATGAAATATTTTTGGAATTTTGTGGTTGTTCTTACAACTTGGATGGATTTCCAACAAACTCATAGGTAGGTGAGGACATTCAAATTCTATGATGTAACAATTTTTACTCAGTTAAACTCTCATGTAATTAAATAAGCTTAATTTAAAGGTGTGTTACTCGATTACATGAGTGTGTAAACTATTTCAAGTTTTACATTGCAACATTCAGATAACTCTAAAAAAGTACACACAAAATCCAAAACTCCTCTTTGCTATATAGGTATGTGTTTTGGAGTTAAAAATAACAGAGGTTAAGAAAGAAAAATGATAAACTTAGAGTTCACAAACTTTTAGAAATGAAACACTTACATGGACTATATATATAACACTTTTCAATAGGTAGTTAATTTGTTTTTTATGTTTTCTTCATTTTTTTCTATTTTAAAAACTGTTTCAACATTTATTCATGTTAATTTTTTTTCAAATATTAAAAATAAAAATTGAACTAGTTGACCACCGATATCTATTTTTTTTTTGAAATTGAAGGTATAAACTATTATTAAAAAAATTTAATAAACTTAAGTAATTTAAGTGCAATAGCTAGTAAACTATTGCAGCATTTCTTTTGAAATACAAATTAAAGAAATCTATATTGCATTTTGGAATGGAATAGATAAATGGAGATAGAATGGGTTGAGAAAATTTGGATAAGGGAAATAGAGTGTTTGTTACCTGTATTGGAAGCAAAAAATAAGAAGAAGAAATTAAGCTTATTTGGTTGTAATAATTGGAACTAAACAAAACATTTTAGACCAATATTATTAGAATGCAACCAAAGATCTTCATGAAATGTCAAGATTGAATGTTTAGACCATACATGTACTTCTAATAAAACTAATAAAACAATCATGGAATATGATTAGTGGCTAGTAATTATTAAGTATTTTTTTATATTTTTATATGTAAATACTGTTGAGATTTAAAGAAATTTTTTTATCTTTCCACTTCTTAACCGTTGATACATATTAATGTAAAAAATTACTTAAAAAATTAGTGTCATATTTTTTTCTTTTTATAATAAAATATCATATTAAGTCAAGTACATATAATTTTCTCACCTCAAACCAACATAATTCTTCTTGCAGTTGAAATGCGGGAGCAAGCTTAGTAGCTTTGGAGTGGGTCAAATTACCAAGATGGTGTAAGATAGAGTTGCCATTCTTGTCTATCATTCTAACCAATCTTTGTAATAATAATTTATTATCCTCAACTACTTTTTCAAAGATTTCCAACTGCCTGTGTTTGACGGCTATATGGAGAATGTTTTGTTGAATTGAACTTTCAATTTCAACTGCTTGAGGATATACTCTTAACATCTCATCAACTATTTCCACTATGCCTCTACTTGTTGCAATAAGTAGTGATGGAAGGTTAAAAGTCTTTCTTTTTTCTTCATTTTCAGTATCTGATTCGTTATAATCTTCATCCCACGAAAGATCTGCTGCTATTAGATACCTTGCTAATTTGAAAGCATATTGATGCTTTCTCTTTTCTTCTTTCATTGTTTTCACTATTGGTATTCCTAATACAAATTTCAAACTTATTGTTAACAAATGATAATAAATGTATAAAAATATAGTTGATTATTTTATAAATAATTTAAATTTTTAGATAATTATTTTCCAACCTCCTAAAGATTCTATTTTAAATGTCTAGTAATAATAGTTATTGAATTTTATATATTTATTAATGTTATATATACCATTCAAGTTGGAATCATCTTAATTGAGGAAATTATCGGGTAGGTGACAAATTATTGTTTAATAACCCATTAAAACGTGGGATCACGTGAAAGAAAAATTATATTTTACTAGGTAGGTTGAAGAGATTTATTTATTATTAGAGAAATATAAGTAATTTTAAATTTATTAATATTGTATCCAAACAAGTAAATAAACTATTTGTATTATATTCATAATAAAATACACTATAATACTTTTCAAAGATCATTCACAATTTAAAGATAATATAAACTCTCAACTTACACTTAAATTAAGAATACAAAGATTTATTTATTTTTGAAGGGATGTTTAACCTAAATGCAAAGACGAATATTTATAGTTCTTATCGTGCAATCTACACCACACAAATATAAAACTAAGAAATAATTCTAACCACACATTATTACCACATTCTACACACTTCTCATTTCTACATCCTTGTAGGATTTTCTCTTTAAAAAAATAAAATTTCTTCAACATTTGAGAAGCTTATATTGTATTAAGCTTGGGTTGATCTTCAACACTCCCCCTCAACACCAATTCTCATTATTTTTACTGTGTCGAACTGACTGCGAAACATTTCAAACTTGCTAATGCTTAAGCTTTATGTAAACAAGTCTGTAACTTGATCATCTATCTTAATTTATCTCATCTCAATTTCTTCTTACAGAATCTTTTCTCTGATAAATGATAGTGCATTTCAACATGCTTAGTTCTTGTATGAAAAATTGAATTCTCTGCCAAAAAAATTGCCAACTGATTGTCACAGTATAACAAAGTTGCATAATCTATTAGTTGATGTAAATTATTCATTAGTTGTATCAACCATGTACTCTCTTAAGCTGTCATTTCCACTGCTCGGTACTCGACTTCAGTGGTTGATAATGATATTATCGGCTATCTCTTGCTACACCCAGTTGTTGATCTCCTGGTGTCATGATCTCCTGCATAGTTAGCATCGTAGTAACCAACTAATTTTTTGTCTCTACCTTTCTTGTAAAAAAGATCGTAGTCAATTGTACTCTTCCTGTATCTCAGTATTTGTCGAACTGTTTCCAAATAAGGCTTCTTCAACTATTATTACATTGTCATATTTTTATTTGGCCTTCGTGTTCTTGTTGACCTTCGGAGTTGAGATTGTGGAGTTGATTCTTCCATTTTACTAGGCCCACCTTCTTCATTTAGTTATTGATATATGCCAATTTTCCAAGGAATCTGAGTTACTCTTCGTTTGACACCATCACTGTTTGGATCTTTTGATTTATCTAAACTTGGTTGGAATTGAATAGTATTCTCCCTCATCTTTTGTTGCAGCTTGTCTCCAAATTCTCTCTAGTCTGGAAACATCTTCTTCTCTGAGGACCACTAAGAAGATGCTTCATCAAACATCACATCTCATGAAGTGTAGCATCTTCTACTTGTTGGATCGTAACATTTCCACCCTTTTCTCTGGCTTTCGTATCCCATAATGATACATCTAATAGATTTCTCATCAAACTTGCTCTGTAAATGATTAGGAACAAATACATAACATACACAGCCAAATACTCAAAATTAGCTAACTGTAGGTTTCATGTTCCACAGTTTGTCAAAGGGTGCAACAAATTCTAACCTTGGTTGAGGAAGTATGATGATTACAAAGGCTATAGTCCTTATCGCTTCAACCCAAAACCTCCCAGGTACATTCTTTTCAAGTAGTATATTCTAACAAATTTATGCTAAATGCTGGTTTTTTCTCTCTACTACACGATTTTGTTGTGGCATGTTGGCACAAGTGTATTGATGACGTATTCAACATTCCCTTAGGTAGTAAGAGAACTTGCTTGAGCTATATTCTCCATTGTTACCTGTGCGCAAGAAACAGATCTCCATTCCTACTTTTCCTTCAATTGATTCTCTCAACTCTTTAAACTTTAAAAATGTGTTAGATTTTTATTTCATAAAGAAAAACCACATATACCTTAAGAAATCATCAATGAATGTCACCATATACCGCATACCACCAATTGCTGGTTTCTTAATAGGCTCGAATACATTAGAGTGAACTAACTTCAATGGTTATTTTGCTTTAAACTTTGATTCCTCATATGGAAATTGGTGAGCTTTACCATATTGACATCCTACATAGAGCGCTTCTATTCTCATGTCTAGTTGAGGAAGCCCTTTAAGGATCGAATTTTTCACCATCACAATTAGCTTGGAATAGCTAATATGACCTAACCACATATGCCATAGATCTGCTATCTCATTTCTTCTTATCCTATCTACATATACAGCTTCTACTAACATCATGTAGAATGATTCCAATCATCGCCCCTCCATTGTTGGTGTTTCTAAGATTTTGAGATCATTATACACCTTCATATCTCGAGGATCGAACAATACATAATGGCCTGATGATGTCAATTGAGTCATAGATAGCAAGTTTTTCTTCATTCCTGGTTAGTATTATATCAAGGTGTAACTATATTTTTACCGATGTGAGCTATTAGTAATCTTGAGTTGTCAGCAGTCACCACTAAACGATCTCTCTTATACTCAAACATTCTTTTCAACTTTTGTTTATCATTCGTCATATGATTTGAGCAGCCCGAATCTATGATCCAGTCATTCTTGTAGTCAATATGTTATGGTGTTGTTACTACGAGAGCTAATTCTTCTTCCTCTATAGTGAATAATGCTTCAGTATCCCAACCATCTTTGCTATTCTCCTTAGAACTGAAAGTAGTCATATTACTTTCAACATGCTTTTTCCTACTCCAAACATCTCTTTCTATGTGACCCATCTTCCCACAGTTGTAACACTCACCATCAAATTTTCTGTTATTATCGCGATTCTTCCAAGCTCTCTTGGACGAAAGCCTCCCTCTCCTTGATAATTTTTTTCTTTGTCGTCATCCTTTTTAGATCCATTACCATTGTACCTCTTGAAAGTGCCTCTGCTTTTTCTGTTGTAGAACGCTTCTTCCTCATCTTTCAGTGAGACTCCTTCCATTTACTTAGCCATAGCTTCTTAACTGGCCAAAAAATTCTCAAACTCTATAAGATATGGTTGTGTTGGCCATCCTTTTATAGCGGTAACAAACCCTCAATATTTCAAGTCTCAAACCATGGATAATTATTCTCTTTATCTTGGTTTCCCCAATAGGAGCTTTCTTATTTAATTCTAAATTTTTGTGGTATAAAAATTTCACTTTGTGAAAGTACTAAGAAATCGTCATGTCATGTTGTGCTATTGATAGCAACTCATTCTCGATAAGTTGTGGTATTGTATCATACTTCTTTGAAAAAAGTGTAACAAAAATGTCCTATGCTTCCTTCGATGTTTTGGCATCCTGAATATGCTTCAACATTTCCTTTTCAATTGTGGTCTTCATAGCAAACATTGCATTTTCTGCTTTAATTTTCCACTTCCGCAAGATGCCGTTTGCATTTTGTGTTGCTGGTTGTGTAATTTTGCCACCACCAATGATCTCACATAGATTTTGACCTTGTAGGTAAGACTCTATACATGTTGCCCACGTGTTATAGTTTTTGTTGTTAAGCTTCTTGATTTCTCCAACTATTTGAAAGTTACCCATCATGCTAGCAAGACTTCGATTATACTATACAAGCTTAACTAATACACTTGGTAGAGTACCAAACTCCTCACGACTCAAAATAGCTCCACTAAGAACGATACCTAACCGTTCTACTCTGATACCAATCGTTGAGTACAATTTAGAGTACACAACTCTAAATTTATTAATATTGAATCCAAAAAAGTAAACAAACTATTTATATTATACCACAATTAAAGACACTATAACACTTTTTAAAGACCACTCATAATTTGAAGACAAATACAAACATTCAAAGAGAGCTCTCAACTCACACTTAAAATAAGATGCTTAACCTAAATGCAAAGAAGGTTATTTATACTCTTCACCATGCAATCTTTACCACACAAATATAAAACTATGAAATAATTCTAAGGACACAAATATAAAATGAAGAAATAATTATAAACACACAAATATAAAACTAAGAAATAATTCTAACCACACAAATATAAAACTAAGAAATAATTCTAACCACACATTATTATTGCATTCTACATGTTTCTCCTTGCTACATCCTTCTAGTATTTTCTCTTAAAAAAAACATTTCTTCAACATTTGAGAAATTTCTATTATGTTATAATGAGGTTAATCCTAAACAGAATATATCCCACGTATTGATCTTTCTATACTTCCTATTGATATTTGTTTTTTTTAAGAAATTGTATTAATCTTAAATTTCAGTGATCTAAAATATTATATTATAATGTACACTAATAACAATGAATAATTTTTAATAATTTGAGATTCACAGCTATAGAACTTTCATATTTAGTTAACTCATAGAATATAATGTTTTTCTTTTGGTAAACGGTTCAAGAGTAATAACATATTATTAGTTGAACCGTTTTTTTACAGTAGAAAAATAGTAACAAAAATTGAAAAAAAGTACAAACCTATAATGAATTATGCAAAATTCGTAATATTGTTTCAAAATTTTGATTATATACATGTGTAATCGAATCATATAACATTGTGAATTTTTTTAATTCACCTGACTACATTGTTAATTTATGTTTTTTCACTTTGAAAATTAAATGCTTTATGTCTATTAGGCATCACTCAGACAGAAAATTAATAATATTATTTCAAAAAGAAATTTTCCAACATTTTTAAAAATATTGAAGACTTTATTTACACAAAAAATTATTAAAATTTATAATTTTATGATATTATCACGTGACATTTAGTAAAGGGAAAAAGTAAATTCAACATAATATTTCAAATATTTTGACAATTTGTAATTTGTAGTACCTTCAAGAAAGGAGATGAATGGCCATCGCTTATGAGAGGATTTCTTAAATTTGTTTTGATTACCAAATTCATCGTCACCATCGTCTTGATATGGGAGACCTGTATATTATAATTGATTTCCATATAATCAAAAAAAATTGTGTATTAAAATATATATAAATAAAAAAATAGGTAGTGATAGGGACAAAAAAAAGTTTTGAAAAATTATAAATAAAAAGGATAGTTTTTGTTATAGTTAGAGCAAAGTTTTAATTTTTAAAAACATTTAATTATTATATTATAAGTATAAATTTTAAATTGTTATGAAATTAATCTTTTATTCTTTAAAATATCAATTTTCTTTAAAAATTCTAGAAGTATACAATAATATATCATCCTCCCCAAGAGTCCATAACTACTTCCACTCTTGAACGCTGAAGTCATGCCTGAAAGTAGCTGAAGTCCAATTAAGTGGTACCCATTTCTCTGATTGACTAATTCCGGGTACCATTTAATTATCTTGACCGCAATTCCTAAATATGTTGAAGTAAAAAAGAAAAAAAATGATTTTTATTAGTTTTTACATACAAACAATCAACGTTTAACAATTTAATACATTCTTTGTTAATAAGTGACTATAAAATTAGTAATTAACACCTTATTTAATATATACAATAACTTGATACATGTGAAACTACTTGTCTCAAAATAACATTTTGAATATAAATGTTCCATTTTTTAACTAAAAGTAAAACTTCAAAATTTTCATCCACAACCTTATTCCTTCTTCTTTTTTTCTTTTTTTAGTGGTAATAAAGATATATGAACCTTATCAAAACTAGATGTTAGTGGAAATATATATATATAATTTATAATTTTTACATATTTACTAATATATATATATAATGTATAATTTTTACATATATACGAAGAGCAATGTATATATTATTTACAATTGACGTGTTATTATAAAAAAAAACTTATGAAAAACATATGAATTTTATGAGTAAATATATTATAATTGTGCATATAATAATAATAATAATAATAATAATAATAATAATAATAATAATCTTACCAAAAGAATCGTTAAGGATTGCTTGGTGAAGAATGGTATCATTATTTTTCCTGAAAAGATATTTAAAATAATTATCAGTTGGTTTGAATCTTTTTTCCAGTTCACCAGCTAAGAAACAAAACATATCTCGATAACCAAGTTGAACAGCTTTAAAGAGAGGTATTTCCCCAAATTGATTTCTCATAACCAACAATTCTTGATCCTTCTCTATCAATATCTTCGCTACAAGCCTCATGCCTGTACGAGCCGCTTCATGAAGAATAGTATCTCCAACTTTATTGGACTCCCTTATAATACATTCTGTGTTTGGTGTCAACTTATCTAAAATTTTAATCACACTTTTTTCTTGGAAGCCACCACAAATTGCTACGTGAAGAAGTGTATCTCCATTCACTGTGTATTTACATGGATATTTCAACTTTTGATAATCAATTTCATTACCTATGTCTTCCAATAATTTATTATTTGCATAACCTTTCATCGAGCTTTCATATAGAGTATGAAATTTATCCCATTTTTGAACAAGAACCGACATTTCAGGTTATATAATTTTGAAGGTATAGTTAGAGTTGAACATGCATGGACTATATACATATACATTTATATATCAATGCATTATATAATATTGTATGCTTAATTTTTAAAGGTGAAAAAATTAAGCATCAAACTTTTATTTTCACGAGTCTTCTCTTAGAGCCCAAATATATGCTTTTTTTAAACGTATTAAGAAATATATTACAAGGAAGAAATAACTTTAGAAGAAAAGTAAGAAGATTGAGTTGTACATGTGTCTTCCATTTGTAGTACTAGATGTTTCCACTTTGGTTAAAGAAAAAACAATATAAAGAAAAAATTACCAATAATAGAAAACAAGAGGAATCAAGTTTAAATAAAACATAATATTCCAAAATATAAAATTATTGAGTAATATGATGAAAATCAACTAACCACCTAAAGGAGGGAGACTAATTGGGTTTATGCTATGTATATTAATATATGAAGAAGAAAAAAAGAGGAAAAAGATACACGCATCAACAAAAGAAAATAAATGTAAAACTAGAGCTATATTTCGGGACACTAGTTGATTAGAAACATTTGATTTGATCATTTATTATTACTTTCTTATAATAAAAAGATTAAATTACAATAAAAAATAAAGAATAGAATAAATTGCTCTAAGTAACGTAACCATGAGATCAGAGGTACATTTATCTCTAAATTATCTATACAAACTAATAGGAAAGAAAGAGTGAAACTTTTGGTGGTGATTAATGGTGACTGATGATGATCGATCATGAGAGTAGCATTCTTTATCTTCTCTTCAATTTTTCTTTTAAAAACTTGTGTATAACCCTTTCCACAATAAAACCTCTCAAATGCTAATTATAAAACGATGTGTCAAAATTGTTGTAAAAACTAAAAAATGTCATAACAGTTAATCTTAACCTTCCAATTTGTCCCAAATGAACCAAGGTTTATGATTATAAATCGTGGACACAAAATACCCACTATGTTGACTATTATATCTCATTGATTTTATCTTATATGTGTGTGTTGGAACAAGTATGTTAAAACAGTGTAAGAACGATGTTACCAATATATTGAAATGTACTGCTTGGGTTGAGTCGCGGATTAGATTGCTCTCTTTAAGATGTTTCGCGACTCTGCCAAATTTATACAAGCAAACACAGTCTTGTCATCTCTAGGATAAAATAGCCAAAAATCTTTGTTATCTGTCTTAGAACTTCATTGCACTAATGAAGACCGAAATGCTATACCTCTAAAGTTTATATTGCTTGAAAAACTCAAAACAATTTAGTATCTTCTTCTTTTCTTTTTAAGAGCTTTTTCTTCTTTTCTTTTGTAAGAGCTATTTGTAATTGATGTGTTTAAACTGAGAGCTCATACCCTCTATTTTTAGATTTGAGAAAAGGTGTAACATTTATGATAATAAATGTCATATCTGGGTGGAAAGAGTAACGACCATTTATGAGTGGAAAAATAACATATATTTCTGACAGGAAAAGTAACCATCATTTTCGAAGTGGAAAAGTAACGACCATTTTTTTGAGTAAAAAAAATAACGATTATTTTTTGAATAAAGAAAAATAACGATCATTTTCTTAGTAAAGAAAAACAACGATCATTTTCTAAGTAAAAAACTAATGACAATTTTTCTGAGTGAAAAAATAATTTAAAAATAAAATAAAATACCACCTTACACGGATTCGGCACGGTCGATCGGTAACGGCACACACGCGTGTGGTATCACATTTGTTTAGGTCCTCTCACCTTTCACAAAAGTGGGTGTCCCTTGGAATCCAAACCCAATAAACAATTATTTTTTATTTATATTTCTCCCAAGTGAGATAAAATAGCAATGTGAAATAAGACTTAAAATTGACATTATTTATTTTTTATTAGAATTCACTTCCAACAATGCTTAAATAATTGCATAATAATTTTTACTCATTAATCTTATCATATACCACCTCATTTAGGTTCAACTCATTTGAAAAAAATATAATTCAATTTAATTTATCTAAATTTATATAAAGTATAATTAAATTCATATTATTTTTAAATAAATCAAACTTAACCACTCAAAAGCTAACTCATTTACATTTAAAAAACAAATAAATTTATATATACATATAAAAACTCATTTTAATAATAAATAAGTTTAACAAATAGTATGAACAAAACATATCAACCATTGGATTACTTTATTAAAAAGTATAGATATTAACATATTTAAAAGTAAAAATATTAGTACATTAAAAATTACAAATTTATCAAAAATTCTTAAAATTAATGAAAATATTAAATTAAAATAAAATGTTATATATATCGTTTGATTAATATAATTTAAGGAGTGAGATGAATTGCTAAAAATATTTATGTATATTATTTGTATGAGAAACATTAATTCATCATATACATGTATAAACATATTAAGAAATAATGGAATAAATATATTACAATAAATAACTTTAGAAGAAAAGTAAGAAGGATGATGTATCTCCCATTTGCATGTACTACTAGATGTTTCCACTTTGATTAAAGAAAAAACAATTTAAAGCAAAATTTACCGATAATAGAAAAAAGATTCTATGATGGACGGAAACATGATTGAAAAACTAAGCAGGGGTCAGTTAAAATAAAAATAAATTTCATGAAAATCAATAAAGTTACTAAAGTTTAACTCTGTTTTTTTGTCCACTTTAATTATAATATTAGAATAACAGAGATAGAAAGAGAAAAAATGTAAGAAAATTCTGATAATAGCTTTAAATTATTGAAAATGTTATATATATTAATATATGAAAAAAGGAAAGGAAAAACAAATACACATATCAATAAGAGAAGTGAATGCAACACAAAACTAGAGCTGCACTTCGTGGCACAAACTCCATTTGTGTTTGTAAAATTTCTAACTCTCATTTATATATATGAACTTCTTAAATTTGTTCTCTTTTTTTTTTTTTTTTCTTTTTGCTACTCTATACAATTTTTTTTTCTCTCTTAATTTTTAAACCTTAGATTAAAATGATGTCATTTAGTTCTTTAATAACAAAAAGAAATCAATTAAAGATAAATTTTATTATTTTAATAATGTTTCTATTAAAATATTGTTATATTTTCTCATGTGATTAAACATTATTAAAACACGAGTATTTAACAATAATAAAATGATAATTAATATGAAAAATTAATTTACCAAATATTTATTTTAATATATTGTTAATTGTCACTATTTTATTAATGTTTTATTTTTTTTATTTTTTATTAAAAATAAAATATACATTTAAATAATTTTCTATTTGAATATTATTACTGTTACTTTTTTAAAATAATTTCATATTAAATGTCACTTATATCCTTGTTAAAAACTCATTTTTAATCGTGTTTTAATTACTTGACAAAAAATAATAATATTTAATAGAAAAATAATTAAAATATTATAATTTATCCTTAACGACTCCTTTTTTCACAGCTAAGAAATTAAATGATATTATTTTCAATACAAGGAACTAAATAACACAAATGACCTAATCTAAATATCTATATGACACCTCACTTTATTTTAAATAGCCTTTAAGATAATTACTAATATTTTAAATACTAATAATTAATTATTTAATTGATTAAAAAATAAGACATAAATGTCAATATTTTAAACACTCATAATTATTACTTAAATGATAAAAATAAGAGTACTAAATAAATTATACAATAATTAAGGGATTAAGGAAAATAGTAATCATTATTAAATTATGTGAATGATTTTGTCTAAAATTCCATAAAGCGTTATTTATAATTTAATTTAGATACATGACACCATAAATTCTATAATTATCTAAAAAATATTTAGTCTTAAAATTTATAAGTTGGACATCTAAAGTCTCATAATTTATAAGAAAATAAAGAGTTAGTCTTATTTTTAAAATTATGTTAAAAAACAAACATTGAAGAACATGTAATGAGTATGTAATCTTCTTCTCAAATTGTATTTGTGAGATAAAAAAATTTATGCTCTTTCAATGTTTTTTAAAAGTTCTCTCCTATTTTAGTGTAATTTGGATCTAATAAATGAAATGAATTATGTTGATTTTTTAAGAAAATTTTATTGTAACTTTTATATTTATAGCTTTTGAAAAGATGATATGTTATGAATACGTTAATGAAATTAAAACAATATGATACAATTGAATTAATGGTAAAAGAAATTGTAAGAATTTAAGTAAGAGAGAAAATATGGTTAACCATATATTCTATTTCATTTTTTCTTTTTGTTTTTCTCCATCTACTTTTTATTTATTTATTTAATTTAATATTAATGTTTGGAGTAAAAAGAGAAAAAAAACCTTTATTTAGTTATCTTATACTGTTATCATCTTTAATTATTCATGATATTATTATTATTGTTAATGTATATCTAGTAACATATTAATGTATATCTATTTACTTTAAGTATATCTATATTTAGTTACTTTAGACATATCTAGTTTACTTGTAACTCCTATATAAATGCACCATGTATATTCATTTAATCATAGAATAGAATACAATCATTAAGTATTTCTAACATGGTATCAAAGCCACTGCTCTTATCTTTCTAGCAGTCTTGTCTTTTTTGGTGTTACTCAACCCGTATAGGTTCCGCTGTCACAATAGCCACCGCAACCACTCACTATTGAACCTCCGACGTCTTTTAGCCGTTGTCCTTAGGTTCCGGGCCTACAGTCGCCGTTGTTAAGGAGTCCTCCACCACACAGACCACTACAATCACCGTCGTCACCGTGCATCTTGCTCCGATAATTTTTCTAGAGATATCAATGTGATCGGATTGACCAGATCTACAAAACCGTGGAAGTATCACAACCATTGGACTCCGCACACTTCCTCACGTGCCGCTCAAAGGATCTGCATGTCTTTTCACGTATCGCCACTGAAACCAAAAGCCGCCGTGAAATCTTACCCCGATGACCTTTCTACAGACACCATTATGATTGCCTCGACCAGATCTACACAACCGTGGGCATATCACAATCATCCTCCTCCACACGTGCCTCCAATAGAAAAGGCGCGTCAGATTCACGCGCCACACACATCGCGCTCTGGTCTCATGATATCACAGTGACACATCCCTAGGGATGACATCATAATCACATTCGATTGACATCATAATGACTCCCCACTCACCGTTAACTTTCTGATTGACCGTATTGGTCGTTGACTTTGACTTGTTGACCGTTGACTTTTGCAATTTAGGTTCTCTCTACCCAATTTTTTGCATAGATCTCATTTTTGTAGTCCATTTTTGCATATTGTGTTTCCAAATGGATAAAAAGATGTTTTTATTTCTTGCCCTATCAATACTATATTGGAGGGGACCAAGAATTACTTATCATGGTTTCAAGCTATGCACAGTTTTCTTAAGGGTCGTATGCTCTGACATTATTGTACTGGTACAATTATCATTCTTGTTAAAGAAGCAAGTGAAGAAGATGCTACTTTCCTTGGTCGCATGATTAAATGGGATAGTCACAACCACATGATCCTTACATGGATTCAGAATACTTCCACTCCCTCCATCTCCAATCAGTTGGGCTGCTTTGATGATGCCAAATCAGCATGGGATATGTTGGCCAAAAGGTACTCTACTACTCACGGATCCATGAAATATCAGCTAATAGTTGAATTGCATCAACTTCAACATTAACCAGGGCAATCCATCAATGACTACTTTGATCAGCTTCGCTTCCTTTGGGACCAAATTGTTCTTTGTGATCCAATTTGGGCATGCTCAACAAATGCTCAACAATATGCTACAATTAGGGATGAATTTAGTCTCTATGAGTTCTTGATGTCACTCCACAAGGACTTTGAGCCCATCTGAAGTCAGCTTCTTAATCGCAATCCTCCTCCCTCTCTTGATACTGCTGTAAATGAGTTGGTTAGAGAAGAAGCTCAGCTTGTAACCCTTCAAGCCCAGAATAAGTTCAATATTTTGGCGATTACTCCTCCTACTCCTACCATTGAGAAACCTCAGCAATCAGGTGATTCCTTTGGCTTTAACAATCGTCCCAAGAAGAGCAATAAAAGGTTCTGCAATTATTGCAAGCGTCATGGCCACACCATTGAGACTTGTTACCGTCGCAACAAATCTACTGTTACTGTTACTAATTCTGAGCCTACTCCATTGATGCCTTCTAGTTCAGCAGAGTCCCAGTCTTTTGGATCCACTATCAACCTCTTTTCCACTGAACTACAGAAGATCATAACTCAGGATGTTCAAATGGCTGATAATGCATCTCCTTTCCACTACTCTCTCAATTCTGCCTGATAAGTCTCAAACTTGGCTTTTTGAATCTACATGTTGTAATCACATGACACCTCACTCATCTTTATTCTCCAAACTTGACCCTACACCACATCCTCTTAATATTCATATAATTGATGGTTCCACCATTCATGGGAATAGTCTAGGTTTTGTTTCGACTTCTACCCTCTTTGTTCCTGGGGTTTTCCATGTACCTGGCCTATCCTATAATTTATGCTCTGTGGGACAATTAGCTGAACTAGAATATCGTCTTATTTTTGACTATTCTGGGTGTATTATGTAGGATCCGAGGACAGGGCAAGAGCTTGGGATCGGTCCTAGGGTCAGACGTATGTTTCCCGTGAACAATCTTTATCTTCCACATATTGCTCCTACCTCCGTTGCTGCTGCAATTGTTGCAGTTTCTTCCTTACCTTTTCTCGCACTTTGGCATTCTCTCCTTAGTCATGCCTCATCCACTCGAGTACAACAGTTAGCTTCTAAAGGTCTATTGGGTTCTGTGTCTAAAGACAATTTTGATTGTACTTCATACCAGTTAGGAAAATAGCCAGCTTTACATTTCAATAATAGTAAATCTATCTCTAATAGTATTTTTGAGTTAATTCATTCTGATGTTTGGGGACCTTCTCCTATTACTAGTATTGGTGGATCTTGATATTTTGTTGTATTTATTGATGATTATTCTCGTTATAGTTGGATCTTTCCAATGAAATCTCGTTCTAAAATCTTACCAATATACAGTAACTTTGCAAAAATGGTTGAAAAACAATTCTCCAAACATATCATAACTTTTCGATCTGATAATGCTCTTGAATATACTCAAAATTCTTTTCAAGCTCTGTTACACTCCTATGGCACTGTACATCATCTAACCTGTTCAGGAACCTCTCAACAAAATGGTTGAGCCGAAAGAAAACTTTGCCATATTCTTCACTCTGTTCGTGCTCTTCTTCTTTCTGCCAAAGTTCCTGCTCCATTTTGGGGTGAAGCTGCACTTCATGTTGTTCATGCCATTAATCACATTCCAAACGCTATCATTCATAATCAGACTCCATGTGAGCACCTTTTTGGGTCATCTCCTGACTATCATTACCTTCGTTCATTCGGATCTGTCTGTTTCGTTCTTCTTCAGCCTTATGAACACAACAAAATTGAGCCTTGATCTAGACTTTGTTGTTTTCTTGGTTATGGTGAAACTCAAAAAAGGTATCGATGCTATGATCTTGTCTCACATCGTCTTCGTGTTTCCCGTAATGTTGTCTTTTGGGTACATCACTTATTTGTTGAACTTTCTCACTTTCGTTCTTCCCTAACTAATTCAAATGTTTTAGAAATCTTTCCAAATGAGTCTCATGTTCCTTCTACAGATACTTCTAATCCATCTTTGGACTTCACTATTCAATCTTTAGATATTTTTGATGATTCTCCTAAACAGGTCATAGAAGAACAGGTTGATAACGAGCTACCCCACCTTGAACATAGATCCCCTTCTCCTACTCTGCCTGAAGATCCTCCAAAAGACATTCCACCTCTCCACTCAACCCGGGTAAGATCCATTCCTACACATTTACTTGACTATCATTGTTACACTGCGTTTGCTACACTTCATGAGCCTCGCACTTATCGTTAGACATCTACTAACCCTTATTGGCAGATTGCAATGAAAGAAGAAATTGATGCATTAACCAAAAACCATACTTGGGATCTTATTACTCTCCCTCCTGGTCAGTCTGTGGTTGGTAGTAAGTGGATCTATAAGATCAAGACTCACTCTGATGAGTCCATCGAGCGCTACAAGGTTCGTCTTGTAGCAAAAGGTTTTACACAAGAGTATGGGATTAATTATAAAGAGACTTTTGCTCCAGTTACCCGTATTTCCTCTATTCATACCCTCTTAGTTGTTGTTGCTGCTAGTAAATGGGATCTTTTTCAGATGGATGTTAAAAATGCATTCCTTAATGGGGATCTGTATGAAGAAGTCTATATGCAACCTTCTCCTGGTATTTTTGTTGAAACAAATAAGGTTTTTCGCTTTCGACGTGCACTTTATGGCCTTAAACAAGCTCCACGAGCATGGTTTGCCAAGTTTACCTCCACCATCCTTCGCTTGGGTTACACTGCCATTCCTTATGATTCTGCCTTATTTCTTCGTCATAATGATAAAGGCACCATTTTGCTTCTCCTATATGTGGATGATATGATCATAATTGGTGATGACCTCAGTGGCATTCAAGAACTCAAGGATTTTCTTAGTCAGTAATTTGAGATGAAAGACCTTGGACATCTAAGTTATTTCTTAGGTCTTGAGATCACTCATTCCACAGATGGTCTTTATATTACTCAAGCTAAGTATGCATCTGATCTCTTATCTTAAGCTGGACTCATTGACAGTAAGACTGTTGACACCATCGGAGGGGCAACCGTTGTCTAATCCCTCTCTTTATAGACGATTGGTTGGTAGCTTGGTTTATCTTACAGTTAGTCGACCTTCATGGCCCGCTCCAGTACTGAAGCAGAATATGGTGCTCTTGCTGATACCACATTTGAGCTTCTTTGGCTACGATGGATCCTTAAGGATTTGGATGTGTCCATATCCTCTATAACTCCTTTTTATTGTGATAATCAGAGTGTCATTCATATTGCTCACAACGATGTCTGCCATGAACGGACTAACACATCGAGATTGATAGTCACTTTATTCGCTCTCATCTTGTCCATGGTACTCTCAAGCTTTTCCCCGTTTCCTCCAACAATCAACTTACAGATATCTTCACTAAGGCACTTCCCAAAGGACATACTCGTAATTTGGTTGACAACCTCAAGTTGGTCTCACATCCACCTTGAGTTTGAGAGGTTAATATATATCTAGTAACATATTAATGTATATATATCTGCTAATGTATATATATTTACTTTAAGTATATTTATATCTAGTTACTTTAGATATATTTAATTTACTTATAATTCTTATATAAAAACATGATGTATATTTAATTAATTATATAATAGAATAATATCATTAAATATTTTTAACATGATTAATGTAATAGAGTGATACCATTAGCTTTTTAGAACTAAGTTGACCCGGTACATAAAATAATAGAACTTGCATCGGCTCACGCAACAATTTTAGAACTCAAAAACATTTTCAAACATAACCTGAAGGCTAATTCAATACTTTTCCCATTTAATATATAGAATGGATATGTATATATTTTATGTAGTTCTTTTTTTTCTGTCTTTCTTTCGTTACTTTTCTCTATTATTATTATTATTTCAAAGAAAGGTTAATTACTTTTATTTATTTTATTGTTTGAGTCAAATAATTACTTTTATTTATCGATAAAAACTATTATAAGACCACCATAAATATTGGTACTGATTCAAAGCTATAAACTTCACATAATGTTACCAAATTACATCAAGAGATCATTGAAAACTAATTTAACAAATACCAAAATCAAATCCTCCATAGTGAGAACACGAAAACCATATAAGAACTTCAAGTTGCTTGTTGGATGCCAAGCATTTCAACGAACACTTATATAAGCTTTTAACAATACGCACTATGCGCAAAAACCCCTCGCAAAGAGGTACACAAAAACTAAAAAGAATCTAAATTAGCAGCTTCCTAAACAAGTGCTTAATAAATTCATGAAAATGACTTGTATATACAAGAAGTTAAGGAGAGATGGGGGAGAAGTAAGCTTGAAAAGTTGGTTTGTGGCACTTTTATTATTTTATTAGTACTATACATTTGTTCCTTTCACATTAATACCTACTTTTATTCCTACAACACTCAACATTTTTTTAACCTTTTCTTTTACAACGCCACTACCACCCCCACTTAAGATCTAATATGTGTTTAAAATAGGTGTTCAAAATAGGAGATATTAAAGAAATGTTGTCCAAGTTGGTGTAATACAGTGAGATATTCTCCAATTAGAAAATTGTAAATTGTGAGCTATAAGTTTGGAAATCAATGAATGCGTATGTAGTTTAATTATTTCAAACAAAACAAAAAATTGAATAACTATAGTCAACATATATATGTTGTTCAAAACTGAATGCGAATATACATGTGTCCAAAATATAATATTAAAATTGGAATGGACATGACATTATTCTTTTTTTAAATCATTAAAAAATCAGATTAAAGTTGTAAATGATCTATCATAACAATATTCTAATACTTTGTAATTTTCATTAAGCAATATATATATTAGAATATGTAGGTTGGAGCTTTGAACAAGATAAAACTTCCTAGCACAACTTTTTTGCACTCTTATATTACATCTTTAAATCTTAACAGTAATACATAAAGTGTAAACAATTATATATATATATATATATATATATATATATTAGAATATGTAGGTTGGAACTTTGAACAAGAAAAAACGTCCTAGCTCCAACTTTTTTACACTCTTATATTTCATCTTTAAATCTTTACTGTGTTATATGAAAGTTTAAACAATTATATATATATATATACACGTATATGTATGTATATGTTGGAACTTTGAACCAGAAAAAAGTCCTAGCCCAACTTTTTTACATTCTTATATTTCATCTTTAAATCTTAACCGTAATACATGAAAGTATAAACAATTATATATATATATATATATATATATATATATTAGAATATGTAGGTTGGAACTTTGAACAAGAAAAAACGCCCTAGCCACAATTTTTTACACTCTGATAATTCATTCTTAAATCTTATAATTGTGTTATATGAAAGTGTAAACACTTATATATATAATATTAGAATATGTAGGTTGAAACTTTGAACAAGAAAAAAGTCCTACCTAGCCCAACTTTTTTACACTCTTATATTTCATCTTTAAATCTTAACTATGATATATGAAAGTGTAAAAAATTATATATAGGTATAATGTTTGAACTCGAAAGAAATATTGATACAATATGTCTACACATGTCTCACATTGCTTAAGAAAGTAAGTGACGATGTACTTATAAATGGTAAGAATTCTCTAAATAACATGACAAGTTTTTGAGTTTCTCCCTAGAATCAAAGCTGTGAGGTCTCGTTGAACTATCAAGTCATGGTCGTGAGCTTACTAATCGTGCAATTATGGATCAAAGCAGACAATATCACATCATGTAAAGTAGGTCACGCCCCGTTATAAGTGTACAGGTTAACTGTTCTGCATCAATTGGTATAAGAGCCATGATTCTACTAGGCTATGTGGGCTTGTATTCTTATGAAGACGTAAGACTCCTTAAGTGAGGGTGTATAATGTAGTATGTCTGAACATGTCACACATTGCTTAGGAAGCTAAGTGTTAATGTGCTTATAAAGAGGTGAACACTCTCTAAATAACATGATACATTTTGGGTATCTCCCTAAAAGCAAAGCCGTGAGCTCCTGCTAAACTGTCAATTCATAGTCCTGGACCCGCTGAACTATCAAGTCATTGATCAAAGTGAATAATCTCGTACCACATAAAATAGGTCTCACTTTGTTGTAAGATTAACCATCCTGTATTAAATATACTTGTTTTTTATTCAAAACATTATTATATATTTTTTATTTGAGTTCAAATATGTACAAAAATCATTGAGTTTGTAGTAATTCTTTAGTGGCAAATGCCTAAAATTTAAAATACATGGATATATTTATATTTTATTAGAGATGTAATATGTGTTGTATCATTTTATTTAAATCTCATCTCATTTAGATTACAATACTTATTTTTATCACTTTAAATATCACATTTCGTCATTTTTCTTTCTATTACACTTTCCCCTTTTTTTCTTCCCTTTTTTCTTGTATATTTACTTGTCATGTTTAAGCACACTTCAAACAAATAAGATAACCTAACTTGTATCATCTCATTTCCATCACAACCCACCAAAAATAAGTTAGATAAGTTGGAATAAGTTTTTAAACTTAATGAACTATACTATGACTTAATGGAATATCCATAACAGTTTACACCACTGCATTTAACATTTATAATATATTTGTTACATAATATTAAATACTCTGATAATATAACTTTTATATTGTCGATCATTTGGTTGTAAAATCAGACAATATCATTTAATATAAAATATTATAGTTATAAAGAAATTTTATATAACTAGGGGTGTAATTCTTAACAACATTTATCATAGTCTATCTAAATTTGTAGTCATAAAATTATGTATCATATCAATTTAAAAAAAATATAAAAATAAATTAAATATATTTGATAATAAAAACTATTTTAAATTTAAATTATTTATTAAAATATGTATTATCATTTTCATCTGATTATACTATACAACTTATCACCAAATATATAAAAATTAATTATATTACAATTCAATTTAATATAATTATATTTTACTTATCAAATAAGATAAACCAAATAGGCATTTAATGTTTTTTTCAAGAGCATAATAACATTAGCAAATGAGGTACGAAGTGTGTGCCCTACTTACTCCTATATAAACAAAAGAATATACATGTTAATTTGAGATCATCTCATATGAAACAACAACTAGCAAAAACAACTAAATTTCTATTTGGTTAGATTGGTAGCAAGAGATCAAGATGGTAGGAAAATTGAATGTGGAAATAAAGACGAAGCTTGTGAAAGCAGCCATGGGAGAGAAATGGGAAGATATGTTGGAAATCTTGGAAAACCAAGAAAAAAGCTTAACTTCTCCAATCACCGTTATTGGAGACACTACGATTCACTATATTGTTCATAGTGGAAGGGAAGATTTGGTACAAAAAGTGATAGAAAATTTACTAAAAGAACATCCATCATCATCATCACCATTACTACATATCCAAAATGTTTATGGAAACACAGCTCTTCATGAAACAGCCACTACCAATAATATCACAATAGCAAAACTACTGCTTAATAAAGATCCTAATCTTCTAAATAAACCAAACAAAAGAGGTGAAACTCCACTTTTTCGTGCTGCTTCTTTTGGAAAAACCGAAATGTTCAGCTTTTTACTCTCACAAATCCAACAGAACCAAATCAAATCTCATCTTCTCTCAGATGACACTTCTCTTCTTCACCTAGCCATACGGAGCGAATGTTTTGGTATGTATGTATCTAATTAATTAACTTTTACTAAAAATGGTCTGCAATGTACTTAAATTAAACAAGTTAGAATTTTATCTAATATTAATAGTATTAAACAAAAATAATTATATATATATATATATATATATATAAAAGTACTAAATATTTTGAATGTTTAAATTTGTTAGGGTTATATATTTGTTATGAAATCAAATCATATTATATAAAATAATAATTATATGATTATATAAAAAATTTAATTCTAAAATAATGTATCTTAATTTTTTCTTTTATCTCAAAATAAAAATAATAACTTTTACTTTTAAAATGAAAGAAAAATATAAATTATAAATTAAATATTAATTTAAATACATAAGAAAATTATCATCTATTTTTTCATATTTTTATGGAACATTACATAAACTAATTATAATATAATATAATTTAATATATAATTAAATGTGATATTTTAATAATTTTTTTAATAAATAACAGATATAGTTATTTTACTACTAAAGCGGCCGGACGTGGACCCATATGATAAAGACCTGACTGAAAAAGAGAGCGTGACTTGTCTTCAAGTTCTAGCTAACATGCCAAAGGTTTTCATGAGTGGTCGTCCAACTTTTATGGGCTTATTTGCGAAGCCGGTCTATCATTGTAAGTCTTTACCATCTCTATACTTCTCTAGCACTGCTGGACTATGTATTTGTGTGTTGGTTTTCTGCGCGCACTGTATACAAGACTATTAATTAGTTTTACCTATAAAAATTTTTGTATGTTAAAAACTATGGGATACCTAATAAAATAATTAAAAATTTGACAAAATTATTCTCTTTTTTCTTCCAAAAATTAACATAGTTTTCAAATAATGATGCAATTTCAAGAATCAATCTGCATATAAAGTCTAATTCATCTACTTTATATAAACTTAATCACATCAAATACACTTTATTTATAATCAATTATATAAAAATCACTTAATGTCTGCTTTATTTATATTGAATTAGATAAAGTAAGTTTTACTTTGTAGTCAATTTTAACCTGTCCTTAGCGTTAATAATGGTTACTTAACATATTAAAATTCGAGAGACATGAAAAGAAATTAGTATACTATTTTGTACTACTTTGGAGAGAGTGAAAGTTTTAATTATTATAATATTTTATTTTTAAGAAATATACACTTTATACAATTTTCGTATTATTCTATTATATTATTTTACAAATTTATGAGGAGGAAAGACTTACTTGCATGACATAATTTTATTACTGGTAATTTTAATTTAAAATAATTTCATTTTAGTTTGCTTTTTCTCTTTTTATTTCAGTGAAAACAAACTGAATGATGTTAGTAAAGTAACATTTCATAATTTTAAATTATATATTATTCTTCCCAATTTAGTCACAGATAATTATTGATTTCATTTTAATCTCTTTTAGATAACTACTAAATGAATAAAAACATTCAAATAAATAAAATTAATTTTTAACTTAAAATTTATAATAATAAAAATAATAGTAATTGTTATATGTAACTTATATATATTTATTATTAAAAAAGGATTCAGTGACCAATTGGAGGTTTAAATTACAACCATTCAAATCCATCCAATATTAAATTAAAATATATTTATATTATTGGGTATTATTTTTATTATTATAATAAATTTTTAGTGTATTATTTTATGTAATTTTTTTTAAATATATATATATATATATATATATATAATGTTCTTAATGTCTTATCTATTTTATCTAGTGTGATTAAGTTATTCCATCTAGATATGTGCATTATTTTAAATTAGAGATAAATACATTCATGTCTCTTAGTTATTTCAGTTAAATAATTTATTTATTTTGTTATTTTTATATCAATTTAATTAGTTTGTTATAAAAAAGTGATACTAAAAATATAAATAATCAAATTTTAAAATATTTTTAGTTTTATTTTATTTTATATCAATTTTATAATCATTATTGTCTATTGTTAAATACAATATCTAAAAGTGATATTTTAATAATAATAAGAAAATGTGAGGAAAATAAAAAAGGGAAAAATTATCATTTTGTTCTTCTGCTGTTACTTTTTAAAAATAAAAATATTAAACGATTATAAAATTATTAATAAAGAAATTAAACTACAAAAAAGACTTTATCATCCACCCATTAAATAAATGTCAATTTTTATTCTCGTTTTCTTAAAGATAATTGTTGAAATTACATGTTGTAATAAAAAGAAATAGTCTAAACATTTATTTAGCTATTATTGTTATGTAAAAAAAATTAACTTATTATTTTTGATATTTTTTATTTTAATTGAATACTTATATTTATATTATTAAAATATCATTTTATTAGTTATATTGATAAAAAATTGGTAAATTTAAGTTCTTGTTCACTACACATGAAGTTATAAATTTATTATCTAATTCATAGTAACTTTATAACTTCATACAAAATATATGACTTAAATATTCATAATTTTTGTTCACTATATTTGATTGAAAAAGAAATTTTAATAATAAAATTTATAAATAAAAACAAATAATAATAATAATAATTTTAAATTGAAAAGTTTTATGTAACATTATTAATTAAATAAATATACACATCATACATGATTTTTTTAATAATTTTAATTATAGAAAAGAAAACCCGACAAGCAAAATAAATTGAAACATTTATTATATTTCAGTTTATATTCGGTTGATACAGAGCAGTTTCTTTTATATTCTCAGTTCGGTCTGGGTTTGCAAGAGTAGAAGAAAAATCAGACCGGACCAAACCCTGCCTACTCTTATATATGTGTATTTGTATGCAATTTGGACTAATATTTTCCTTCCTTTTTTTCCATGAAAGTATGAATTAATTTTGGAGTTTTCTTAACAGACCTCAAATATTCTGATTCTGAGAAGAAAGTTGAATACAAAGCTAAGAATGATGAACATGCACGCAAGAATCAAATGATTGATCTTGAAAGAGGCCTAACAACAAAAAATGTGGAGATTAAAGGTAATAACAATGTAAATCTAGCAAATATATGCAAATTATCATTCTTCGTTCAGGCACGGATTTATAATTTATATCCAAGGAGGTACCATATATATAATAGAAAATACTATTAGTTACTTTTCATTTATTACTTATTTTTAATTAAAAATGTATTATATGTATCTTATTTTAATAAAAATATGTTCAAAATATTGAGTTTTGTTAATATATTAAGTATTAAAAACTTAAAATTTAAAATTTAGATGAGACAATTCTATTTTTTGTATATAATTTATCTATAATTTTATAAATATTATACTTAAAAATTTATTTTTCAAAAATTAAGGTGGTGTAGTGCCTCTTTACTACCACTAGTAGTGGATTTAGGATTTATATTCATAAGTGGTGCCATAGATTTAGAAAAATAATATTTGTTATTATATTTTTTTAATTAAAAAAAAGATTTTTTATGTATTTTATTTTAATATAAATATAATCAAATTATTGAAAGTTTTTGAAATATTAAATATTAAAAGTATAAAATTTAAAATTCAAGTAGAGCACAATTCTATTTTATGCATATTATTTATTTATAGTTTCATAAATATTATACCTAAATTTTATCTGTTGAGAATTGAGATAAAACCCTCCTCAAAGACATACATATCCAATCCTAACTACCATATACATCGAATAATCTAATCATAAGGCTTAACCCTTTTTTTCATTTCTAATTACAATTTGGATATATCTATTTAAACTTGTATACTCATGAGATAATAAATAACATATATTGATGTGTATTCTCTAGACAAACAACCCTAGTAACCCACAAATTCAAAGGAATAGGAATGAATTATTTTCTAAGAACGTGTTGAAGATGATTAGATTAGAACCTTAAAGAAATAAAGTCCTTAAAACCTCAATCTTAAGACGCCATAAATGATGATCACTCCCTTTGATAAGTCGAATTCAAGCATTCAATCAATAATACAAGAGGGTAAAGCAAAAACTTTTTGAAATATATTTTTCATTAATGATATTCGTTGTTCTAAATGACAAGGCTATTGCATTTTTTATACAACCCTTATGACAAAAATGCCAATTCAAACCAAGGATAAAACCTAGGTGCAATTCAACCCTAACGGGCCTATTTAGTTGTGAATTAGGCCTAATCCATTATTAAAGAATAAAATACTAAAATACTAATGATAAATAAAACATAAAAATACTCACAATTCACTATAACAAAAATTTCTAAAGATAAAATGCCCAAAATTAACTAAAAACAAATTGCTTCTTAAATTGTTCCTTACATCCAATTTGATATTTCAAATGTATCCCTTGTGTAAGATCTTGAAAATATTTGTAGGATCTTAAGAATATTGGTCAGCACTTGGGAACATCAACTTGATCAACACCTCGATCTTTATTATTCCCCTCCTATTAAAAAAGATTCATCCTTGAATCTTAGCTTTGTTAGTAGATCGATTTGGTAATGCAGATTTAGGTATAAAGTTCATTTGATGATGCATGCCTTACAAAGGTTGTAATCCATAGTGAATATTTTTAGGAAATAGGTTCTCATAGTCCTGCAATAAAGACACAACAACATTAGGCAAAAATAAGTTAAGATTGTTAGTAGAAAGACAAACATCCTTCTACATAAGTACAAGTACTTGTCGACTTCCCATTATTGCACTTTTAATCTCATGTTTTCAGCCAATGCACTTTTCTTTTATTTTTCTCTCTTTTTTGCTCACTTTTTTTTCTTCATTTTTGCTCACTTTTCTCTTCTTTATGCATACCTTTCTCTCTTTTTTCTCACTTTTCTCTACATTATTTCTCTCGACCTCACTTTCTCTCTTTTTTATTTTTTTCTTGCTCACACTTTTGTTTTTCACTCAACTTGCACTCTCTTGTTATCCTAATCTGGTCTTCATAAGCTTGCAAAGTTTTATGAGGAGCTAATACAAATTTTCGGTTGTTCATTTCAAAAGAATAGTGATTTTTATACCTATCATGCGACACCCTCCTATTAAACTTCCACGTTCGTCTAAGCAAAATGTGAGCAGTATACATTGGTGCCACATCACAAAGAACCTCATCCTTATACTTTCCAATTGAAAAAGGAACCCCAAGCTTGTTTTTTGACATTCAATTATCCACAATCATTCAACCATTATAGCTTGTATAGTTTAGGATGCTTTTGCAATTTTAAATTCAACTTTTGTACCAACAAAATACTAACAACATTAGTGTAGTTCCCACTATCAATAATAACCGTTCACATGGCATCTTGTGTGAAAAATATGCTCACGTTGCTTCTCATATCCTTCATTCTTGGGTTGTATATTTAGGACTCTCCTTGTGATAAGTGAATCTCCATGCACAGGCTTCCACTTCAACATTAGAATTGGAACTTTCGATTTATCCATTTGTCTATGCAACCATAACCTTTTTTCCCATTTATAACTTGCTCTCTCTTCCTCATTGGAATAAATTTCTTTTTTGTCTAACCAATGTCTTCTATGTAATTTAGAACCGAAAAAGGACTCTAAATCATCCAAGCTTGCATTTAGCTTCTTAAATCGGTCATTAAAAGTCTTAAAGAGAAATTTTAAGTCAACCTCTCGTAGTTCTCTTCCTTCCTTACTCATGTTTTTAACCTATAGAATAAAATGAGTTAACTCAGACGGTCCCTTAGGTGTTTACTCTTAAATCATATTATTATCACTCTCTTTTTTTCACAATTTTGACCTATCTTTTCTTTATTTATTTTTACTGTTTGGGCATCTTTTTTATCACTATTTCAACCTATTATTTTTTCACTATGACCCCTCTTTTTTTATCTCTCTTTGCCTTTTCCACTAAAATCTCAAGCTAATCTTTTTTGTGTTATTAACAAAATCAAAGAATTCAACTAACCTCAAGAAGTAATTGGTTTATGGGTGACAATTTCCAAAATCAAAATTTTAAAAACTTAATGACAAAGGATGACAAAAAGAAAGTCCATATAGGACTCTAAAGACCTAAGAAAGAATATTTTCAAGATCTTGAAAATCATAATTTTAAAAACTTAATTGCAAAGAATGATAGAAAGAAAGTCCAAATAGGACTCTAAAGAAAGACTTGACCAAAATATAATTCCATCTTTTTTTAAATCATACTTGGATAGAAAGTTTGATGATTCTCTAGAATAAAATAGATGAAACTAGAATAAAATAAAGGAAAACTAATTTAAAAAGAAAACATAATTTGATTCTTAAACAATCTACTAATTTATTCACCTTTTATTCTTTTTTTTAATGCTGTTATTAATAGAAAATTCACAAAAAACAAATTCGCAACCCTAATGAACGTGAACCGAAAACAACATAAAAAGGTGCGAAAAGATTTCGAAATCTCATTAAGTGGTCTAAACGAGCATGTAATATATTTTCTTATAGGAATTAAAACAAGCTTCAATTTGATATATTATAATATTCATTTCGATATCAGAGTCAAAAGTTACGGCCATTTAAAATTGCAACTCTGATTTAACAATTTTTTTCTTAAAACTATTAACAATAACCCTTTTTTTTTAAAAAAATAAAGATGGATTGAATACAAAAATACAGAACAAGAAAAAGATGAAAAATTCAAAGAAAACTACAAAAAAAAAAACGAAAACATTGAGAACAAAATTTAAATAAAACACAAGGCTCAAAATGACGAATGTTTTTTTTGGAAATCAAGAACTCAAAGAAAATCACAAATCTATAGAGGAAAACAAAATTGAAAGAAAATTAAAAGACTGGATGGATTTGTTTTTTTTTTTAATCAAGAATTGAAAACGAAGATAGATGAAGATAAATAACATGTTTTTAACAACGAAAAATGTGATAAACAATGATGCGGACCCTCTAGGCGAACAACCATAAGAACCCACAAACTTAAAAGAATAGGTATGATTGATTTGCTAAGAACATATTGAATAAGATCATAATAGAATCATAAGGAAACAAAGTCCTTAAAACCACAATCTTGAGACGCCACAAAGGATGATCACTCCCTTTGATAAGTTGAATTCAAACATTCAATCAAAAACAAAATAAAGCAAAACAAAAACTTTTTGAAATATACTTTTCATTAATGATATTTGTTATTCTAAATGACAAGATTGCAACATTTTTTATACAACCCTTATGACAAAAATGCCAATTCAAACCAAGGATAAACCCTAGGCACAATTCAACCTTAACGAGCTTATTTAGTTGTAGATTGAGCCTAATCCATTCTTAAAGAGTAAAAAAATAAAAATCTTATGATAAATAAAACATAAAAAAAACCACACAATTTACTAAAACAAAAATTGCTAAACATAAAAGGCTCAAAATTAACAAAACAAAAAATTGCTTCTTAAATTGTTCCTTGCATCTTGAGAATATTTGTCAGCACTTGAAAACATCGACTTGATCAACACCTTGATCTTCGTTATATATATAATTACACATGTGTATTCGATAACACAAATGTATCATAATTAAAAATTTAATAACATACCTCACAAACTTGACTTTATGTTGAAAAATTATATAAAATAACACTCCTAACATATTGAACCGTATTGAAAAAATGTCATATTTAATGTAAAATGTTTCAATTTAACTATTTTTAATACTAAAAAATATTTGACTTAAATATTAGTGGCTATGAGAAGGTGTTATATGAACGTTGTTTTCCCTTTTTTGATTTGAATTTTGTGTTGAGAAATATTGTTAGCAAAGTTTGAAGTCAAATTATATATATTTTGATGCACTACTAGACAAGAAATATAAAACTTTAACAAATCTGTTTGAGTTTGCAGGGAGATCAATATCAATTATTTGGAAATTCATAAAGAAAGGTGGGTTTACCTGGCCTTAATTACAACTTTTCTAATATAACAAATTAAAATAAATTAATTATTTTTGGTTTTAACAATTAATGAAATCTTTCAGTTATTTAGTTACTTACATAGTTAAACTTTTAACTCTTCTAAAAATTTATATATTTAAAAATATATATATGTTTTTTATGTTATACAAAAAAACAATATAAGTGTACGAAACGAAGAAAGTTAAAAATGAAACATTATTCTTGAAAAATGGTTAGGTATGCAATTAAACCTTAATAATGTTTGATTTTAATTAAAGCAGTTCCATCAATGAAGAAACTTTTGGAACTTCAAAACAAGCAGAGAAAAGTTGTAGAGATCACTAAATTTCTTGTTGAAAGAGATCTATCATGGAAGCAATCTAGTGAACCTAAAAGAACATCTGATTCAAGAGGAGTGATTGGTTTTGAGTCAGCTCAATCTATCCCTATCAGTAGTGGTAGTACTGGTAAAGTTGAGACTGATGAGACGTCAGAAATAAATGAAGATACAATTCATGAGATTCCACTAATAGCAGCTGCAAAAAATGGGATATCAGAAATAGTTGAAGTAATAATTAAAAAGTACCCACAAGCCACTGAATACACCAACAAACGTTGTGAGAACTTATGTCATTCAGTAGCAAGACATCGTAAGACAAAACTTCTAGAAATGCTTCTATCACAAAATTATTCAAAGGGAACAGTACCCATAACAAGGCTCAATAATATGATCACCGAAAATGGTGAAACTTTGTGGCATAAAGCAGCCTATAAAGGTCGATTTTCCTCTGTTAGAAGGCCAGGAGATGCTCTTTTCTTACAGTCTGAGATTCAATGGTTTAAGGTATATATTTATTTAATTACGGTAGTTTTACAAATTTATACACTCCATTCTTTTAATAGTTAAGATTTAAACGAATAATTTTCTCTCAGCACTTCCTTTAATTTTAATCACTAACTCTGAGATAAAAGAGTTTAAAATATTGTATAAAAAGTTGGGATCATTGATATGTCTCATATATATAATATATAAGATGAGTTTCATAGAAACGAAAGTCCCACTACTATAAGTTGTTTATTTAAGTGGGTATTTAAAATCAATTTTATTTTTCATCATACTTAAAACAGATTTATTGTGTAAAGAGGGTGAAACTGACTTTAATTTAAAGTCAGTTTTACCTTAAAATTGACATTAAGGCGACTTAAAAGAAAAGAAATTGTTTATTTAAGTACATGCATGTGTATATCGGTTAAAACGTGGAACTAACAAGTTATTTTTTTTTTGTTGGTTTTAGGTATTAACCATCATGAAATATGATGTATCCGTTGACAAGTAGGATCCATAGAAAATTATGCATCGTTTTCACGTTTCAACGAAAGCATAACACATTTTGTGTGAATAATAAACTAATTTTCCTTATATGCAACTACACGAGTAATTATGAAAATTTGGTATATCAAATATATTGACTTTAAATTTAGATTGTTATGTTTATGATTGAATATCATAACAAACACATGATTATTACATTATTTATGTACAGCAAGTGCGAAAACTGCTACCAGATCATTTGGAAAGGAACCAAAATGAGATAAACCTAACAGCAGAGCAATTGTTCACTAGAGAACACAAAAAGGTGGTAGAAAATGGGCAAAAATGGCTAAGTCGAACAACCGAAGCATGTAGTATAGTTGCAGTTCTAATAGCTACAGTGGCTTATACTTGTGCTTACACAGTACCAGGAGGTACTGATCATAGAACTGGAAAGCCTGTGCTTCTTCAAAAGACAGCTTTCACCATCTTTACATTAGCAGATACAGTATCACTCTTCTTTGCTCTAACTTCAGTGGTTTTCTTCCTTTCAATTCTAACCTCTAAAATGCAAGAGCAAGAGTTTTGGTTGAGTTTACCATTGAAACTTGTTTGTGGGTTTACTGCACTCTTCTTTGCTGTCACATCTATGATGGTTGCTTTTGCATCCACTCTTGTGCTTACCATTAAGCATAGGCTACAGTGGGCTACAATTCCTGTATATATAATTGCTGCTTTACCTGTTACTGTTTTTCTTGTTCTTCAATTCCCTCTTTATCTTAATATTGCTTGGTTTAGTATTAAGGACTTGCTTTGGTCTTTAAATTCTTTCCTTCCTTGTGTTAATAAGTCTCCAACTACAGATAAGGATGATTGATTTGCTTAGTATATATTGGACTATGAGTTATATACTTCGTTTTGTAATTTATTTTTGGGTAACAATATGTATTTATATTACATAAATAATAAATAATATATTGAGTTTTTTAGTTATTTTCATTTATTCATATAATTATTGTTAATATATGTAACAAATTGATTGTTACTTATGAGTGTTACACTCACAGAAGACATAGTACAAGAACATACACTTCAGTAATTCCCAATTTCTCTTGGATTTTTTTTTATTGTATTGGTAATGTATGGCATTTTCTATTGGAATTGTAACTATGTCTAGGCTATTCAGGGCGTACCTTGTGTGTGTTTTTATGTCTATATTGATGCGTTATGCTTGGATGACTTCTCCTAATTACAAGCAGATAATACAAATGAGCTAGACTAAGTAAGGAATCAATCTAATTCACCAAGTATTGTTATAAATTGGCAAAACGTGAAAGTGAAAACCGGGAATAAATTTAGATCGTATAATTAAATAATAATAAGTTAAGGTAATAGATAATAAAAATATAAGTGTCATATAAAGATTTAAGTAGTTAGATCTTTCAACTTGAAAAGCCTATTCTATTAGCGACATTATATCGAGAAAAATCAATTAATAATCAAATGAAGAATATAAATATCAATATCCATAAAACCACTCAAAACCAAACTCCATATATAAGCAAATATCTCTCAACAAAATTAGTAATATACGACAACAAATTTTGAATAGAAGAAGATCCAAATTGCATAACAATAGCATATGAATTAAAGAGAGAGCAAAAATGACTAAAATATGGCTTGATTAGCGATTGTATCTTCAATATCGTGGCTTCATATTTTTTGTATGATAATCTCTAAGTTGGATAGAATGCCAATATATATAAGTTATTTACTTGATTAAAAAATATATTACTTTAAAAGAATTATTACTTGACCATAAGTATATTACTTGACTAATAATCATCGTATTAATTTTCAAATCCTAAGAATGATTTGAATCTTTAATAAGAAAACCAAATAAATAATATCGAATCTCATAAGGAAACAACACATTCTATATCTATAATATTACTAGAAGAATACTTCCAATTATACTAGGATATTTTAAAGTCAACTAAAAAATAAATCTCCACCTTGGCTCCAAATAGAGCCAAGTTCTTTAAAAAATAATCCTCCAAAATGAGGAAGTGAATGTCGAAGTCAAAATGAGGAATCAATTTGAATTGTATAAATAAATAATAATAAGTTAAGGTAAAATTGTGAAATTGGTCCCAAGCAAATTTAGGCCAAAAACTCATATATTAAACCCTTATCTTATTTTATGTATGTATGTATGTATGTATGTATGTATGTATGTATGTATGTATGTATGTATGTATGTATGTATGTATGTATGTATGTATGTATGTATGTATGTATGTATGTATGTATGTATGTATGTATGTATGTATGTATGTATGTATGTATGTATGTATGTATGTATGTATGTATGTATGTATGTATGTATGTATGTATGTATGTATGTATGTATGTATGTATGTATGTATGTATATGTATGTATATATATGTTGTTCCTGTGAGAAGTATAGAAGCCAGTTACTGAACAAAAGAAAACAGAGAAGAGAGAGTTGTGTGAGACAGAGAAGCAAAAACAACTGCCCGACTGCCAAACTCCATTTTCAGCTAAGGAATCTCCCATTTTTCTTCTCAAATTTTGTAGAGATATTTTCTTGGTGTATTTGAGCTTTTTGGTATATTTTGTTAAAGATTGATGTTTGTATCTCCATTTGTAGTGGATTTTCCTTGGTGTGTCGTTGTTAGTGAGGTAGACTTTTCACATTGAAAGGTTGAACCACTTAAATCATTGTGTGTCATTTATTTTTCTCATTACTTATTATTTTACTATTACTCATAATTATATATTTGTGCAACCAAATTAGACCCAAAATTTGCTTCTACTAGAGCTAATTTATAATAAATTGGTATCAGAGCCATTAGGTTATTTTGTTATTTATTGGAACAGATCAAGTTTGCTTTTTTGGATTTATTTTGAGCTTATGATTATCTAATTGGTTTCAATTTTCTAGGTTGTGGTTCTGTTTATTTAATATTGGGTTTCTATCATGGTGGAAAAATACGAAATTGAGAAATTCAATGGTAGGAATGATTTTAGACCCAAAATTTGCTTCTGCAGGCCGTATTTGTTAAAGAATGGCTCATTATGACACTTGAAGGAAAAGATAAATTGTTAGAAAAATTGACTGGTAAAGAAAAAGATGCATTGATGGAAAATTCTCTCAATTCAATTCAGTTATCCTTGTCTGATTATGTACTTCGTGAGGTTGGTGATGAGGAATCTTCCGTTGGGTTATGGTTAAAATTGTAGAATTTGTATATGACCAAGTCTTTGAAAATTTGGTTATATTTGAAATAGCGTTTGTATACATTTAGAATTTTAGAAGGTACACCTTTACACTATCACTGTGATGAATGTACTAAAATTATTTGTGTTCTAAAAAATAGAGGTGTTAAGATTGATGATGAGGATTAGGCCTTAGTTCTATTATATTCTTTACCTCATTAATTTGAACATTTTTTTGATACCATGCTATATGGGTGAGACACTATTTCTTTGGAGGATGTCAAAGCATATTTGAATTCCAGAGAGTTGAAGAAAAAAGTGTCTACTAGCAACAATGATAATAGGTGTGGTTTATTTGTCAGAGTTAGTAAAGGTACTCTCATTGTTATTGAAGGAAAATTGTCGCGTGGCCTCTATATGCTTCAAGGTAGCACTACTTTTGGACGTGTTTTAGTTTCGTACTCATTAGATCAAGATTTACATACTACTCAATTGTGACATAAATGGTTAGGGTATATGAGTGAGGCAGGGATGTTAATTTTGAGTAAACAGAATT